>LNAC01000025.1:1886819-2105701 GCA_002007465.1 Ailurus styani
CCCCCCCCCCACCGCTTTACTGAATTAACTACATTTGTAAAACAAGGTAAAGGCCAATGAAGTGATTAGGCAAACAGGAAATAGCACCTTAGTGACTCATAAGCATTAATATGCCCTCCTGAGCACATAACTCACTACCACAAGTGATGAACGCATCAAGGAGATTAGAATCCTATAAAATCCTTAAAGGTCTGCTTTATAGGACAGGCCAATTACATGTTAGCAGATTTGTGAAAAATATAAAACTACCATCCTGTGAGCACTTACTACATGGACTTCCATGTTGTTGAGCATGTGCCTATGATTCATTGCACTATTTCTTTGTTCTCCATGCAAACCCTTTGAAATTGCAGTAGTTTTTCCATCTGCTGATGAATCATTTGAAACTTTTCAAGTTTAAACCAAATGGTACACACTGGCAAGGACTATATGAAGCTAATAGCTTTAATTGACAAACCATATGTAGTATTTAACATATGAGGATTACAAACACCATATGAAAGATTTTCCAAAAATTCTACTCTATTGTTTGAAGATGGATAATCTAGTTACAAATGCCTCATAAAGCTCTCCAAAAACAAGATTCCATCATCATGTACTCAGGTCAAATCATCTGATTACCAGAAAAGATGATCTGTTGATTTTTTCAAGTCTCAGGAATACCTTATGATCCTAGAATAATTTTAATGAGTAAAATAATAGTGTGAATGTCTGAGAAATAATTTTTCTGAATGCTGTAAAAATTTTTATTGGTGCATTATTCCAGTCTAACGCGCTATCACTCAAATTTTCAAAATTCACTGACTAAATTGCATATATGCATCTGGGTCAACATGAAAGCTAGCTGTTGGCCCTAGGCTGAAATAAATTTATGGTTCCTTATAAAATGTGAAGGATTCCTAAGATATCTCTGAAAGAAAATAATGAAGGCAACATAAAACTGAGTTTTATGGACAAGGAACAAATAAATCTCAACAAATGAAGCAAAATGTTAAAGTACTATCAGTTTTTAATGAGAAATTCTAAACATTAATATGTGTTGGGCAACCTACAATGGAGAAAGTGAATACAGACATAAATATACTTAATGGAGAAAATTCTGAAGACTTTGTTTTTATAATGTAATTAATAATACTTCAATAAAGCTCATATAATAATTATATATTTAATACCATATATAAATCAAGGATGGATGTTTTCAGATTATAGTAATGGTGCTGTGTACACACTGATGGTTTATACTAATTAAAATAAGAACAATGTTTTTTTCTTTTATTCCATGTATTATAGGCCTACAAGAACAACCCTCATGCAAGAAGCAAGCTTATACATATTCTGTGAGATCTTTTGAATGTCTCAACGATGACAAGGACGAACATGTCATTGCCATTAATAATGTTGTACCAGCTCCGGGTAGGGCTGACAGGATGTGGTTTTGATCCTCTCAGCCTCCTGACAGTTGGTGTAACTAGTCCACTCTTAGGTATTTAACTAAAAGAGAGAAACTCAAATCCATATAGAGACTTGTGCACCAATGTTCATAGCCGCTGTTTTTAACAACCACAAACTGGAAACTAAATGTTCACCAACAGTGAGTGGTTAAACAAACTGTGCTACATTCACACAAGTAGAGCGTTTTTAGAAACAAAAAGGAATAAAGTATTGATACAGGCAACATGGATGCATCTCAAAATAATTAGGCTGACTAAAAAAAAAAGGAGTACAGTCTGTATATTCCACTTATATAAAATTCTAGAAAATGCGAATCATATGATGGGGAGCAGATCACTGGTTGACTAGAGATGGGAGAAGGAGTGTGAGAGGGACTACAAAGAGGCAGAAGGAAACATGAAAATGGTGGATATGCTCATTATTTTGATTTTGTGATGGCTTTACAGTTGTATGTATATATCAAAACTTACCTAGCTCTATACTCTCATATATGTAGTTTATTGTCAGTACCTAATTAACCTCCTTTTTAAAAAAGGAAATGGTAGTACAAGCATATTATTTATCGATTTAAAATAAGAAATACTTTTTAAAACTGAAAGAATGTGGGTTTGGGGGACAGGGAGCATGCATGGGGTGGGGTCTGATAAGCCCTGATAAGTCAATTTCTACAACTTAACCTACCAACCTGTGCACCTGTCACACTGAGACTTAAAGAAATAATTTTCAATTTGAAAATCTATTGACAAAATCTATTGACAAAAATCTATTGTAAAGGAGATTATATGGCTCTTCCACTATAAATTGCCTATAAGTTCTGAGTTCATTTTCTAATATTTTAATAAATTTCAGCAGATTCGCTTCAATCTACTTTCCTCAAAGACAAATATGACTTATTTGTGGGTGACCGGCCAGGGATAAAGGTGACATCTATTACAAAACAGAGTGACATTAACAAATTTAACTATAGTTAAACTATATAACTAATACTATAGTATTTCATAGAATACTAGAAGTTGAAACAAGTTCAACTTGTCAACATAAGCCTGGCAGTAGACAGAACTTTTTAGGCTGCTTAACATCTGCTCTCCAGAATGCTCCCTGCCCTTCCCTGGGTGGTATTAGCAATTGCTTTTCCTAACAGGAGACTAAGTGTTCTATTTTATTTTATTTTAAGATTTTATTTATTTATTTTATAGAGAGAGAGAAAGCAGAGGGAGCAGCAGAGGGAGAAGGAGAAGCAGGCTCCCCGCTGAGCAGGGAGCCCATTGCAGGGCTCCATCCCAGGAACCTCAATGAGGAGTCTAAAGATTCTTTCCCTCTGCCACTTCCCCCATTCGTGGGTGTTCTCTCTCTCTCTAAAATATATGAATAAATCTAAATCTTTAGGAAAATAAGTGATTTTTTTCTAAAAAAAAATAAAATTACTAATAGTTGTTTTATACAATTGTTGCTTTTCTGTTTCAATAATCACTATATTACATAAATTCTAAAATATATTTAAATATAATATGGGTTAAGTTCAAATACTTTATGTTCATGTGAAAGCCTTTAACAGGTGTCATCTGTTTGTTTTTGAAATAAAGTTACAGTTTTCTCATGTAAAATAACTGATTTCTCTTTTTATACAAAGTGCAAGACACAGAAAATTTGGTTAAGAATTTACTGTGTGTCTCGGGGACTATTTATTCATAGCTACTTTAATTTAGAATAATCTGTGATGTATATTTGTCCATGGATTCTCTTCTTAGTAAAAACCACAAAAGGAAGGTAGTTAGCCATAATCTATCTTTTACTCATTATTTTATTTGGCATTTATTATATAATCATGTTTTTCTAGTCTTACTTTCCCTAATCTCTGCTACATTAATGACTTTAACTTGAATTGGTTTTGGAGGATAATTTTAAAGTATAAATTATTATTTATACAACACAATTTATAATATAATAAATTCACATGCTTTTTCCTAGATGACAGTGACTTTAGTAAGTAATAAAATTCATAGGTAATGATATCAAATTTTTTTTAGGCTATGACTCTTACATGTATATGGAAAACTTAAAAATAAATCTCTTCCTAAATATAATATTTCTTCTCTACAATAAACTAACTGAATTAGCTTACAAATGCTTTAGTGTTTTAATTCTTTAAATATTAAACCTAAACTCCTCTTGCCTCACTTTTTATCTCCTACTAAACCAGTGGTCACCCTATGTATTAAATTTGTAATGCTTCTCACTAATACTTCGTCACCATGCGATCAATGATGTGTCTGCACAAACCCCCTAAGTGGCAGATTAATTTTTAAATTGGTTCTTATTAAGCAGTAGCAAAATCAATAGGTCTTCCTGAATTCTCTGTCAAATTTTTCAATTTGACAATGAGCCAGAAGACCAACCCCATTCAGTAAGACAAAAAAAAAAAAAAAAAGGTTACATGGATTGAAGAAATAAAATTTTCACTCACATGTTATCATTATGTCTGCAAAAGACCCAAAAACTCAACATGTAGATTATTAAAATTAATAGGCAAATTTCACAAGTTTCCTGGATTAAAAAATAATTTTATATGTCAAAAATTAGAGTAAAATCTCAAGAATGAGACCATATTTGGCACAAAATATATGAAGAATAAATATCAAGAATTACATGCAAGGCCCTTATAGAGAATATTATAAAACTTTATAGAAAGAAATTAAAGGAGACCTAAAAAGAGAGATATACTGTGTTTATGGCTTAGAAGTTGCAATATAATAAGGATGACAAGTCTCATCATTGATGGATACGTATCACTGCAATCCCAATCAAAATCCAACTCTTTTTTAGTAACTTGGCAAATTTTCATTTTAAGGCCATAGACTATGAAATATACATATTGAAAATATAAATATATTTTCCAGAAAATAAAATAATTGGAATACTATAGACCAGTTCTAGAATTCTGTGTACTTTAAGTAAATTTGAGTAAAGATTGTTAGCTATCATTAGGTCATTTTCAGGAACTCCTGAAAGAGGAATTTGGTATGTCCCCTGATGAGGTTAAAGAGAAGCAAAAGAATACATCGTGATGAGTTTTCCCATTGTTTTCCAATTCTTGTTTGTAACTTGTTTTCCTCTTGCATTTTTTTCCTTACTTATCAAAATCCTTGACAAGAACCAAGAACATTTAATAAGTGGATTTTTAGCAATCAGTTGTGATTTTAAACCTTCCAATCAGATAAACTAAAAGAAAGTACTGTTTTATGGACTATTAAACATGGATATAGAAAAGAAACAGGAGGAAATACCAAACGTTATCTGCCTATTTCAGATTTGTTTAAGGTAGATCTGAGCCTTATTATTCATGACCTATATTATCAAATAGTGAAAATATGTTTACATAGATGGTTTCTGTAATAAGCTGAAGTAAAATAAATTATCTGCAATTAACAATCCAGAATAACTACAGAAAAAAAAAATGCCGATTTTCAAGTTTCCAAAGAAAATTTCCAGAAAATACCTTATTCTAGACCACAACAGTAACTAATAAATTCCAAGGAACTAAAACTGTAGAAATGAAATTACACGACCATTAAGCAACAAATCTATTAATAAAAAAAAATCAAAACATGATCATAAAGCTCCAACCAATGGGAAATAGATGAACACTGCATTAATCTCATAAAGGAAATCTAAAGTAAAAGCACCACAAATATTGTACTTTATGATGAATTATTATTTCCAAACAATTGGAAAAAGAATCACTCATAAGTAACAATTATATGAAAGTAAAAACAGAAATACAATGACGTACCCTTATAATAATAAGAATAATGACCTCTATTAAAAATAAAGGTATTAAAAAGAAGTGGAAAAGAAATATTCCAATCAAAACCTTAGTAAAGAAAATTGACAAGGGGGAGGAAGAGAACAAAAATCATATGCAAAAGCAGAAATAAATCTATTATCAAAACCAGATGAAATTCAGGAGATAATAGATGAAGACAGAAACAAAAAGCCAAATAAATCATAAGTAAATCAAATTAAAAAATAATAAAATAGCAATGAGAATACAATGGCAGATACCAAAATTTAAAATATATTAATAACATATGGATGATATGATTCCAATTGTACATAAAAAGGATGCAGAGATGCCTTTCAGGAATAGTTCAAGAATGATTAACTGTAGTAAAAGGGATTTTTTATATTTATTTTCTTTTTCTTTTTTTTTTTAGGCATTTTCTTAAATCTCTACATAAGAATGTTTTCCTTTTATAATTAAAAAACTTGTTCAAAAACACATTTTTTTCCTCTCTTTTTAAAAGGTATTATTTATTTATTTTACAGAGAGAGAGCACAAGCAGGAGGAGTGGCAGAGGGAGAGGAAGAAGCAGGCTCCCCACCAAGCAGGGAGTCTGACCCTGGGATCCTGATCTGAGCCACAGGCAGATGCTTAACAGACAGCCATCCAGGCACCTCCCCCTCAAAACACATTGTTAAAAGAAAAACATTAAATCTAATGAATTATTTTTTGTAGAATGAAAGTGTAGTACATGTATTTAATTTTACTCCTAAAGGAAAATTTGAGATTTCTGTTAGTTTATAGAAACATCATTTTGTTCTAGTAGCAAAGAATTCCTGGAAAGTAGGCCCCTTCTTCAGCCCCTAAAGATGAGGCAAACTCAGCAATCCCATCTCCAACTTGTTATGGACTGAATATGTGTGTCTCTCAAAATTTGTATGTTGAAGTCCTAATCCCATGTTTGGAGATTGGGCTTTTGGGAGGTAATTAGGGTTAGATGAGAGCATATGGATAGGGCCTTTGGGATGGAATTAGCAGTTTTAAAAGAGTAAGAGAGTCTGTCTGCATGCTTGCACTGAGGAAAGGCCCTGTGGGGACACAATGTAAGTCACAACACCTACAGACCAGGCAGGGAGCCCTCACCAGGAACTGAATTGGCCAGCACCTTGACCTTGGACTTCCCAGATTCCACAACTATGAGAAATAAATTTCTGTTGTTTAAGCCCCCCCAGGCTATGGTATTTTGTTACGGTAGCCAGAGCTAACTTAAAACACCACTTTAACGTTAATACCTAGTCCGGGTAATAATTTATAAGATTGTGGTAGGTTACTAGGAACAATATTGCTACTTGATAAGTGAAAGAGATACCAATGACTTATACTTGTTTTTTAAAGCTAAATACATCACGACTGAATCTCATACAAGAATGTAAGGATGATGTAACATTATAATATCATCTATGCATGCAAGTAACATTAAATTAATATTGAGACTGATGGAATAAAAACCTTACAATAATTTCAAAAGGTACAGAAAGTGTCTTTGATAAAATTCAGTAAATTAAGTATTAAACACTTAGCAAGTTAAGAATAGATTGCTATTGTCCCCCAATCCTATTCAATTCTATTCTAGTCAAAATCCCAAGAGATTTTCAAGAAATAGAGATTTTAGATTTTAATCCTAAAATCCCTATAGATGGTAAGAGATCAAGAATGTCAGAAGATGAAAACAGATTGGTGAAACTTACTTTACCAAATATCAAGATTTATAAACTTATAACAATTAAGACTGTGATACCTACTCAGTGATAGATAAGTCAACCAATAAGACAGAATAGAGAGTCCACAGTTACTATTTATAAAAGGTACTGAATGGGTGGCTCTCCATACAGAACAGAGCAAATTAAAGCCTGACCTTTCATCTTAAAAAATGAATTAGTGACTGAATAATTAATAATCTATGGAACATCATAAGAAGTAAACATAAACAAGAAAGCCATATATATTAGGGTAAAAAAGTATTTCTGAAACTAGGCAGAAAATATACAAACCATAGAGAATTTGTTAACTATAGATACTTAAAATTAAATTTAAAATTTCTGTGCATCAAAGAAAAAAACCAAACAAAACAGCCCTGCCCTCTTGGGATTTCCCCACCCGTGTGTCAGGTAAAAGTAGACAATGGGAAACAAACTGATTGACTTTTAAAAAAGTGGGCCCAGGTGAGACATGCCCAGTATTTAAACTAATTGTAAGTTTGTTGGTTTAATTAAGACAGACATGTCTTTAAAGTTATCAACACTATATGTAAAACTTTATTCTATCAAGGTTTGCGAAAGGTTAAGTAACCTCATGCTATCTCTGTTGCAATCTGTTAGTAAAAAGATAACCAAAATGATGGTTAATTGTCTGTCTCAAAGTTCTCATGGGTACTCGTTAAGATAGCTTTCAAAGCCTTTGGTAACCTGAAATTTTAAAGTTTTGCTTGGATGATAAATGGGATTAAATTAATCCGACATCTAGGTCTTTTCCAAATAAGATAAAGTGCTAAAGCATTCATTACTGGATGTAGGTTCGTGCTTTTGACTTCTTATTCCAAAAGAACTAAGGGTACTTGAGTCTGCTGGTAAACATGCTTTATGCTTAACTAATTCATAAATTTGCCCTCTAAAAATTTTTGCTGTAATAGTTCACAATTGGTTACTGCTTAGTTTTCACTGTGAAGACTAGTGTTTCTAGGAGTGCAAAATTCTGCTAAATGTAATGAAGACTGATGGAAATAAGGGAAACAACTCTACATGTAGAAAAGGAGAAGGTATGTAAGGAAGATATAAGGAATGGGAACGCGTTTTTGTTGAAGGTAAAAGAAGGTAATTTTGTCCTAAATAAGGTGGTTGGTTGGGAAAAATGACTTGGGACAAAATCTCAATGCAAAAGAAAGTTGTAAAAGGTCTGTGAAGGGAAATCTTTGGAAAGGAATTTTAGGTGTGATCAAGATGCACTAAGATTAAAATGAATGGATTTTAAAGTACACTGGAAGATTAAAAGTCCATTTACTCTTTGTTAAAAGGTCAGTTTTCTAGAATTGTTGGTCAGTTCTTGATAAGTGTAAACAAAGATCTCTTTGTCTCTTTTGTCTGCTTAAAAAACCAGTTTCCATGTTTTGTCTTTATCAGGTCTTTGACAATCCCTAACCCTATTTTAGCAGATGCTTAAACATTCTGAGGTTTTATTTTGTTGTTGTTGTTGTTGGTTTGTTTAACAAACTTCCCAAGATTTAAATTGTAAATGAAGTCTCTTTAATTTATTAAGCCTTTTATTTGATATAAGTTACTCTGGAAGCACTGTTAAACAAATGATAAGCCTTAGGTTATACTAACCTAAGGCTTACCATTTGGGTAAATGCTATAACTATTCTAGAGGTTACACAAAATTCCTAAAGTTTTAATATAAGGTCATCACTTGAAATTTTGATTATTGGTATACTGTAAACTCTCATCTCATCAGGTCTTTAACCATGTCCATTCTGAATTTTTGTCATAAATGTAAATAGTTATTGTTCCATCTTCAAGGAAATTCATATAAGGGACTTTTAGGACAAATGCAGCTATTTGATATCTTTAGGATTAAAACTAAAACCGGAAGAATTTCCAGAACTGACTAAAGCTGCATTCAAACTAGTAAGAACAGTATCATGGGACTAAGTGAATTGGACTAAACAATTACAGTGTTTTATGACTCTTACTTAAAATATCTCTGGTTCTCTATTTGCTCTTCCAGACTAAGGAGACTTTCTCTTAAGACATCAGTGATATAAAGAAATAATAATAAAACAAATTCAAGCATTTAACTTTTCTCTCTACCTGAACCTTCCGAAATTCAAAGGTCTCTCAGAATTTCTTCCACAGCAATCCTAGTCATTTGCATAAGTTCAGTAACAATCTGTTTTCCTTATAAAAGGACACCATTGAAAACATTGGTTATTTTACCAAGGCTTTGCCTAAAATGTCATATTTGGGGATGCCTGGGTGGCTCAACCGGTTAAGCAGCTGCCTTCAGCTCGGATCCTGATCCCAGGGTCCTGGGATTGAATCCCACATCAGGCTCCCTACTTAGTGGGGAGCTGGCTTCTCCCTCTCCCTTTGCCTGCTTCTCCCTCTGCTTGTGCTCGCCTCTCTCTTTCTCTCTCTGTGTCAAATAAATAAATAAAAATATTTTTAAAAAGATATTTAAAAAATTTATTAAAAAATAAAATGTCATATTTGAGAGAGACATGCATAAACTCAGATATGACCAATCAGCTTTAAAAAAAAATTTATACTCTTTGGGGAATCACACATCATACAGGCATCCCTTATAACCCACAAGGACAAGCCGTTACTGAACGTGAACACCCCACCCTTAAAAACATGTTAAATAGGGGCGCCTGGGTGGCTCAGTCTTTAAGCAAGCGTCTGCCTTCAGCTCAGGTCATGATCCCAGTGTCCTGGGATCTAGCCCCACATCAGGCTCCCTGCTCGGCAGGAAGCCTGCTTCTCCCTCTCGCACTCCCCCTGCTTGTGTTCCCTCTCTTGCTGTGTCTCTCTCTGTCAAATAAATAAATAAAATTGATCCCAGTGTCCTGGGATCTAGCCCCACATCAGGCTCCCTACTCGGCAGGAAGCCTGCTTCTCCCTCTCCCACTCCCCCTGCTTGTGTTCCCTCTCTTGCTGTGTCTCTCTCTGTCAAATAAATAAATAAAATCTTTAAAACAACAACAACAACAACAACAACGTGTTAAGTAAACAAAAGAGGGGGAATATAGGTCTAAGTAATCCAGACCCCTCTTCACGATTATATAAAGCACTCTTAACTCTAAACCTTCTTAATTTGAATGACCAATTTTTTAACCCCAGCATTAAAACGTTTCACGCAAGAATCCCCAGGACCACATCTCTTAGTCTTATGGGAAGACCCTAACTCAGGTCTATGGCAAGGCCCCCATGAACTCATCACTTGGGGAAGAGGATATGCTTGTGTCTCCTCACAGGAAGGACCACCATGGCTCCCAGGATGGAACATCAAGCCGTATCATGGCTTGGCACATCCCAAACCCAATCCCACAGATGAGTCAGCTTAAGTTAAGTGAACCCCAATCCCCGAAACCACTTGCTACAGAGGGCACAACAAGCAATGGGAAGGACCTGCGGAAACCTGAAGAAAACTACTTAGATAGCTTAAGAAGTCCTACAGTGCACAGGATAAGGCCCCATGCCTGAAAACATGTTCCTGGCGGTGCACTCAGTTGTAAATGCAACTTCTGTAATGATGGGTATATTTTACTCTTTCATTCCAGGAGCTATGGCCACTAACTACTGGGCATACGTGCTTAAACCCCCTTTTGAAAACCCTTAATGTGGGCTGATGTGACCTTTCTGTGTTCAACAATAATTCTAATTGGGTAGGAGGAACCCCTTTCCCCTTTTCCCAACCCCAGATTAATGGCTCCTTCTGGGCTTCCATACCATATAATGTAAATTTACATGCCACAATTCTTCCCATATGCACTTCTCTGTATGATCCTCTTTGCATTACTGTCTCCTCCCAAATTTGGTTACATTTTGTTCCTAAAGGCATGAACAAAAACACTCAATTAAGCTTTATCTCCACTGGCATTATCTGGCATGGCAATCAGACTGATAATAAAAGCCACTCCTCTCTTCTCACCCAAGTCCAAGTGGCCTATTGCCACTAGTATGTCTGGCCAAGGCTTTCTCCTTTCTCCTACTTAGGTGTCTGGAATAATCTTTTAGTTTGCTGTCTCAGGGTTTGTTGATCAAACCAGAGCAGAAGTCGTAATTGATACCACAGAAATATAAAAGATAAGAGATTACTATAAATAATTATATAGCAACAAATTGAAAAATCTAGAAGACATAGATAAATTTCTAGAAGCACACAATCTTCCAAGACTGAATCATGAAGAAACAGAAAATCTTAATAGACTGATTACAAGTAATACAACTGAATCATTAATTTAAAAATTCTCAAAAAACAAGAGTCCAGGATCAGACGGCTTCACAGGTGAATTCTACTGACAGTTTAAAAAAGAGTTAGTACTTATCCTTTTCAAATCATATAGTTTAAAAAAGAGTTAGTACTTATCCTTTTCAAATCATTAAAAAAATGAAAGAGAAAAGGATGCTTCCACACTCATTTTACAAAGCCAGTATTACCCTGATGTCAAAACTAGATAAAGACACCACAAAAAGAGAAAATCTTAGACCTATATCCTTGATGAATATAGATGCAAAAATCCTCAACAAAATATTAGCAAACTGAATTAAATAATGTATTAAAAGGATCATATACCACAACTAAGTGGGATTTATTCCATTAGTGCATGGATGCTTCAACATCCACAAATCAATCAACATCATATACCACATTAACATAACTAAAACAAAAATTACATTATCAACTCATAGATGCAGAAAAAGAAGTCGACAGAATTCAACATCCATTTCTGATAAAAACTCTAAACAAAGTAAGTATATAAGGAATGTACCTCAACATAATAGAGGCCATATATAAGATAAACCCTCAGCTAAAATCATATTCAATGATGAAAAGCTGAAAGACTTTTCTTTAAGACCACAAACAAAACAAAGATGCCCACTTTACTTTCACCATTTTTATTCAAAATAGTTTTGTTAGTCCTAGCCACAGCAATTAGGCAAGAAAAAGAAATAAAAGCATCTGACTTGATAAGAAAAAAGAAACTGCAGATGACATGATATGTTATATAGAAAACCCCCGAAGCACCAAAAACCTATTAGAACTAATAAATGAACTCAATAAATCTCAAGATACAAAATTAACAGAAATTGGTCATGTTTTTATATGCAAATAATGAGCCATCAAAAAGAAAAATTAACAGTTCCACCTACAGTTGCATTAAAAAGAATAAAATACGGCGCCTGGGTGGCTCAGTCGGTTAAAGCCTCTGCCTTCGGCTCAGGTCATGATCTCAGGGTCCTGGGATCGAGGCCCGCATTGGGCTTTCTGCTCGGCAGAGAGCCTGCTTCCTCCTCTCTCTCTCTGCCTGCCTCTCTGCCTATTTGTGATCTCTCTCTCTGTGGCAAATAAATAAATAAAATCTTTAAAAAAAATAATAAAAATAAAAAAATAAAATAAAAAGAATAAAATACCTAGGAATAAATTTAACCAAAAGACAAAAGACTTGTTCTCTGAAAACTGTAAGACACTGGGGTGCCTGGGTGACTAAGTTGGTTAAGCATCTGCCTTCCGCTCAAGTCATGATCCCAGTGGGGTCTTGGGATCAAGCCCTGTGTAGGGCTCCCTGCTTAATGGGGAGCCTGTTTCTCTCTCTGCCCCTCCCTCCTGCTCTGCTCTCTCTTGCTATTGCTCTTTCTCTCAAATAGATAACATCTGAAAAAAAAACACAACAAACCCTATTAAGACATTGATGAAAAAAAAATTGAAGATAACACAAACAAATGGAAAGACATACCATGTTCATAAATTGGAAGAATACTGTTAAAATGCCCACACTATCCAAAGCTATCTACGGATTCAATGCCATCCCCAACAAAACGCAGTGGTATTTTTCATAAAACCAGAACAAAGAATCCAAAAATTTGTATGAAACCACAACAAACCCCAAATAGCCAAAGCAATCTTGAGAAAGAAGAATAAAGCAGGAGGCATCATGCTCCCTGATTTCAAACAGTACTACAAAGCTGTAATAATCAAAATAGTATGCTACTGGCATAAAAACACACACATAGATCAATGGAATAGAATGAAGAGCCTAGAAATAAACACACACACATATGGCCAAACAATCTATGAAAAAGAAAGCAAGGATAATACAATAGAGAAAATACAGTATTTTTCTATAAATGGTGCTGGGAAAACTGGACTAGTATATGCAAAAAAGTGAAACTGGACCATTGTCTTATGCCATGTAAAAAAATAAATTAAAAATGGATTAAAGACTTGAATGTAAGATTTGAAATCATAAAATTACTAGAAGAAAGCACAGGCAATAAGCTCTTTGACATAGGTCTTAGCAAAATTTTTTGGACCAGTCTTCTCAGGTATGGGCAACAAAACCTAAAATAAGCAAATGGAATTGCATGAATCTAAAAAGCTTTTGTGCAGCAAATGAAACCATTAACAAAATGAAAAGACAATCCATAAGTAGGAGAAAATATCTGTAAAATATATGTGAAATAAAGACGGTTAATAGCCAAAATATAAAGAACTTATACAACTTAATATCAACAACAAAAACAAAAACCCAACTAAAAAATGGGTAGAGGATTTGACTGGACATATCTCCAAAGAAGACATACAGTTAGCAAAAATGAACATGAAAAGATGTTCAATGTTCTGTGCTCAATGTATTAATCATCAGGGAAATGCAAGTCAAAACCAGAATGAAATAATCACTTCACACCTGTCAGATTAGTTATTATCAAAAAGACAAAAAACAGGAAGTGTTGGGGAAGATGTGGAGAAAAGGAAACCCTCATACACTGTTGGTGCGAATGAAAGTTGGTACAGCCACTATGGAAAGCAGTATGGGGGTTTTTCAAAAACTCAGAACTACCATGTGATCTAGCAATTCTACTTCTAGGTATTTATCCAAAGAAAATAGAAAAATAATTTGAAGAGATATAAATACCTGTATGTTCATTGTAGTGTTATTTATAATAGCAATAGCCATGATATAGAAGCATTGATAGATGAATGGATAAAAGAGATTTGAGATCTATATATCTATATCTATATAAATGTATACAGATATATTTATATATCTATAATATAGATATATAATTGGAATATTACTCAGCCATGAAAAATAATGAAATCTTGCCATTTGCAACAACAAGGATGGACCCACAAGGTATTATACCAAGTGAAATAATTCATAACAACTAATATTGTGTAATTTCACTTATATACTGAATCAAAATCAAAACAAAACAAATGAAACAGCAAACAGAAACAGCCTCATAGATACAGGAAACAAGCTACTAGTTACCAGAGGGAGGAACTGGGGCGCAGGCAAAATAGGTGAGGGAGATTAAGAAGCAGAAACTTCTTGTTATAAAATAAGTTATGGGGATGTAATGTACAGTATAGGAAATAAAGTCATTAGCATAACTTTTTATGGTGATAGATGGTAAGTTGAATTATCAAAAGGGTCATTTTGTAATGTATAAAAATGTAGAATCACTATGATATACACCTGAAACTAACAGGATACTGTATGTCAATTATACTTAAATAAAAGAAAAATTTAAAAATTCCTACATGATCAATTTCTCTGAGAACTCAGTGCAGAGAAAACCTGAATGCACTATAGGGATTGATAGGCTACTTCTTTTGTGATAACAAGTGTATAATGTTCCCCTCTGAGCAGCCAATGCCAACAAGCTCACAGTGAAATCTGAAAATCAATCAATAAATATAATGAGCCTTATGAATGGTAAAACTGATTCTCCTTTGGCTCAGGACTGACTTCTAGTTTAATTATATTTTATGTCATTGTTTCACTATTGTTTCTTCTATTTTGTTTCTGATAACTCCCAATTTACTTTCAAAGCCTTGTGTTTTAATATATACATATTTCATTGTCAGACTGTTGAACTTAGTTGAGGAACACCTTACAAATAAATACATAAATAAAATATTTGAGATAATTTTTTCACACAAAGCATGTATTTTTAAAAGAGAGGGGTGAAAATCACCATTAAGAGAATGGAAAGGGTGCACAGGAGTGGCTCAGTCAGTTAAGGTCCAATTCTTGGTTTGGGCTCAGGTCATGATCTCAGGGTCATGAGTTCAAGCCCTGAGGTCGGCTCTGCACTGGGCATGGAGCCTGCTTAGGATTCTCTCTCTCCTTCCCCCTCTGCCCATCCCTCTCTCTCCTTTCCGCCTCCTGCCCCCGCCACTCATTGCACTCTCTCAAAAAAAAAAAAAAAAAAAAAAAAAAAAAAGGATGGGCAGGAAATTCAAAGTGGGAAACTATACTTGGAATATATACATTTAATAAATGCCTTATAAGCCAAATGAAGTTATGAGAAAAACACCCAAAGATCTTGAAAGGACACCTCACAAAAGAGGATAATCAAATGACCAATAAATATATTTTTAAAAGTTTTAAGCTTCATTAGTCATAATAAAAATTAATATTAAATTCACAGTGAGATATTATATACCCATTAGAATACCTAAAATGCAAAATAAAGAGAACAGCAATTAGAAGACAGAGTAAATAGTCCTCTCATGTAGAGCTAGCAAGAGTTTAAATACAAGAAATCAATTTGGAGAATGATTTTGATGTAATTACTGAAGCAATCATATACATACCCCAGGACTCAGAAATTCCCAGGAATATATTCTTGGACATTTATACATATTTTCTCCAAAAAATGTATTAGAATTTTCCTAGTAACACTATTTGTGACAGTCCTAACCTAAAGGTCACACAAATACTCCTTAGTGGAAGAACAGACAAATAATGTTCTATAGACACCCAAAAATACTACACAGGAATGAGTATGGAGGGTCTGTAATCATATGCAATAATGTGGGTGAGTCACACACATTTAATGGCCGGACACAAAACAATTATGGATTTTAGGGTTCCATGGATGTAAATGCAGATCTGTTGTCAGAAGATTGAACTTGGGGATATATTTGGGCAGTGACTGGAAAAGGCCCGAGGGAATTCTGTGTTAATAATGTTTCATGATCTGGGTGCTGGACCAGTGTCTTTGGTTAAATATTCAAGTGACACATTTATGTTGGCATATGATGTATCAACTAAAGTCTAAAAAACAAGTGATCAATAGAGGACTGGTCCCAGTCAGAAATACCTAGAAATCTAAGGTCCGTTCCTTGCTCTACCATTTAATAATTGTCCTGAAACCACAACAACAAAAAATTAAGTTGTCTGAGATTTATATGCTAAGTGGAGAAAAAAGAAATCTGTCTTGCCTCCTCATAACATGGGTTGGAAATTCAGATGGAATAAAAATGACTATCATATATTGAAACATATAAAAAGCTACTATATTTAATATACATATAGCATTGCTAGGTCATTCAAATTAAGTAGGAGGATATTTTACATAATATAGTTTAACTATACGTAAAGGGTCATGTAAGAACCCTCTGGTCATTTGGAAAAAAAATAAAATCAAACTGTTTATCCCACTTCCTAAACAAAAATGAATCAGAAAAAAGCAAAGCTTTAAAATAGAACATTAAAATTATAAGAGGATTTGGGGGGGAAGAAAAACCTAAAATTTTTAGATAGGAGAAAGCTTTTGTACACCTTACCACTTTAACATTTTACAATGAGCATGAACAACTTTTATAATAAGGTAGTTAAAATATGGCATAAAACATTTGAAATTATTCTAATTCCTGTATTTTATATTTATAAAACACCATTAGCATTTCCTTGAAGCTGCTAATTTAAAGATAATTGTCTCATTATAGTATGAAAGATGATCATTCATTAATCTATTTGACCAAAAAAAAAGAAAAAAAAAAGCACCTCTTATGTGCCAGAAACTCTTCTAGAGATAGAGATGTAGCAGTGAGTAAAATAGTAATAATTCCCTGCCCTCAAGGAGCTTACTCTGTAGTGGAAGAAGACAGGATAAACTAAATTAATATTAGAGGGTGGTCAGTATTTATGGAAAAACATAAAACGAAAAGAAGACAAGTGTGTTGGAGCAAGGATGGAAGAGATTAATAAGAGGTTGAAATTTTAAACAGTCAGGGAAGTCTTCACTGAAAAGTTAATTTCTGACAAAAAACTGAAGGAACAGGAGCATATGGTGATATGTAAGGGGGAAATTTCGACGAGAAGGTACAGAAAGGGCGAAGGTTCTGAGCCAGCTGGGAAGCTGGCATAATTCAAGGACAGCAAGGAAGCTTGTGGACAGAACAGGATGAGGGAGGAAGAAAATACTAAAATACATGCATAAAGAAGCCAAGGTGCCAGATCACTCAGAACCTTACAGGAGGGTAAGAACTTTAACGTTCACGCTGAGATGAGGAGCCCTTAAAGGGTTTGAGATAAGGAATGCCTTGATTTGGCTGAGTTAGGGATCTTCTGAGCTCCTAAATTGGGGGAGGGTGGTTAAAAAAAAAAAAAAATCCAGGCTAAAGACAAACAACAATTAGAGCAACGAGAAAGAAGGAGATGATGAAACAGGAAGTAAGGGTAGATTTGTTTACCTTTATTCATCAGATACTTAGTGAGTACACTGTTAGGTGCTGGTTAGGATGAAAAAAAAACTGGTTAGCCACGCGCCCTGCCCTCACAGGGAATTTATAGGAGATCAAACATGAGTCAAAGTAACTATCATACACAGTAGAAAACAAGGAGCAGGGGGTAACTTTCCGTTGGGGTTGGCAAAGAGGGAGAATGAGGGCAGTCTTCTTGAAGCAGTGGGCGTTCCAGCTAGCCACAAAAATCAAAGCTTCTTGACAGCATGGGTTCTGCCTTTTCCTGACTTCTCAACTGCCAGCACCTAAAACAGGGCTGGCGCAGTAGATACTTGTATGATGTCTGAATGCACGTGGGTGTGCAGATATGTAGGGAGAAGGGCATTCAAGCGAAGGGAACAATACAGGTGAAATCACAACAATGAAGAGTTAGTTTTAATTGGGTGGAAGGAAACGAGAACGGGGGGGGGGGGGGGATGAAATGAAAACCTTGGCATAGGGTTACATCGCAGACGACCTTGCTGTCCTGTGGAGGTACCAGTGATGAGAAGGGAGCTTTGTACTGGAAAGAGGAGTATCAGACTGATAGATGATTGAAACAAACAAGCAATCGTGATGGAAGCTAGAGACCAGTTTGGATGATATTGTAAAAACCTGGAGAAAAGGTGATCGGGATCTCAGTCAGTTTATTATCACTTGGTCCCCTCATCATTACTACTTCCACTATACCGAGTAAATATTTGTAAGCCTTACCACGGACGTGTATTCACACATACTACAATTATTTTCCTTGTCTGTTTCCTTTTCACTAGCAACATAGCATATTCAGCACTGGTGGTGGACGTTTCTAATGAACCCCCGATTTCCCTTTTTCCCTTTATTATAGTAAGAAAATGCCTCAAGTTTTAGCTGAACATAGAGCTACCAGTCAGAGACTCCTTTTCCCACCTTTCTTGGAACTGGATGTAGTCATAAGACCAAGTTTTGGCAATGGATTCGAGCTTGAGTGACAAGTGCGACTTTCGGGACATGCATTCCTAAGGAAGCTGCTTGTCCTCCACTTCTTCCCGCCTACTTCTTAAGGAGCCTGCTCCTTACCCGTGTTTCTCTCTGCAGGCCTGAAGTAGGTGTTGGAGATAATGCCGATTTGTGTCTATATAACTTTCGTAGCCCCTTTCCTGATGAAACAGGTACGGGGGAAGTTGTGTCAAGGGCCAATTTTTCATAAGTTTTTGTAAAAAGGGAAAATGTAGGCCTATGACTAAATTCTGGCCAGTGGGATGTGAATGGAAGTGGGGTATCGTGTCTGGGTCCTGCCTCTAAAAGGAAGCTCTCTGCTTCTTCTTTCCTTCTTTCTGGGGGGTAGGGATTTGACCCTGTGGTGGTAAGCCCACCTTGACCCAGGGCATCATCCTACAGGATACAAAGCAAGAATATCCAAGCAGTACCCAACAAACTTGGACTTATATGTAACAGAAACAACTTCCATCTTAGTTAAACTATTGTTATTTGGTCTCTGTTAAAGCAGCCAAATCAATATCTTAACACATAATTTATAAATATTGACCATTACCACTATCTGTTGAATGAATATATGACTGGTAAGTATAAACATCTCTCTATAAGTAAAGCAATATTAAAGAATTATTTCCCCCATTCCCCTAAGCTTTGAACATAAAACATCTATAGTCTATAGAAAAGGAAAGCTACAGTACAAAGTTTCAGTTGAAGTCAACTTCGGTATCATCATCACTTTGGGTCCAAATCTTAACTTGCTTTATGATAAAGTGTATTGGCACAGAAAGCATCTACTGCCAGTTGAGATTAAACCAATAAAACACTGAGCTACTGGTTTCTGGTTATAGGTTCTAACATACCATGAAACAGGGCCTTTAAAAGGAAAATGGACTATGAAATCTTCAAATTCTGTATGTCCTATCAGTCTTTTAAGGCAAATGTAACAATATGAATTTGAATATGAGTCTCTGATTTCAGGAATTTTCTCCTGGCTTGTTTTCATACAGAATGCAACAACAATTTAAAGGAAGTAAAGGAAGAAAAATATTTGACAGTGGGTCTTAAAAAACTGGCCATTTGGGCACCTGGGTGGCTCAGTGGGTTAAAGCCTCTGCCTTCAACTCAGGTCATGATCTCAGGGTCTTGGGATCCAGCCCCGCACTGGGCTCTCTGCTCAGCAGGGAGCCTGCTTCCCCCCCACCCCCCGTGTGCCTCTCTACCTACTTGTAATCTCTCTCTCTCTCTCTGTCAAATATATAAATAAAATCCTTTTTAAAAAACTGGCCACTAATCTTTATTATTATTTTAGAAATATTTTTTATTCTTATACACAGATTATGACTGTTTTAAATAGGGATTTCTATTTGTACAGCCCATCTGATCAAATCTGTTAATGATCAAGTGTACTTATTTATGTCACCAGAGCATTCTCAAAGAAACACCGAGAGTGCCCACAGAATTCTTTAGGGTTTAGCTGTGTATGTCTTTTGTAGAAGAGCACTGGATGGTGACTTGTTTAATTAGGAAGTGTTTGAAAGAGGCAATTAAAGGTGAGCCCCAACACTGGAAAAATGACTTGGGTGTCAGTTTTGGGACAGGGGTTGTAACTTAGAAAAGCTGGAGACCAGCACATTATTTTCTGAATAGAAATAATCCTTAAGAAAGAGATGGAGCTATTCTGACTTTTTAATGCCAAAAGGTTTATACTGTTGAAGACAGAAATGGTGAAATGTAAACATTGGGTATAAAAAGGAAAAGTTTTATTTCCTATACTACTGAAGTTCTTTTGTATTAACAGTATCTTTCTTTTATCAAGACTTCATTATTGTGTGGTCATTTTCCTTGGAGGACTGAGGACAGGGACTTTGTTTTGGTGATCCCAAATCTTCAGAACTGTGCCTATGGTTAGCAAGTTCTTAGCTTAGCTAACCTCCCCACCCCCCAAAAAAAGAGAGAGAGAGAGATAGGGGGTTGCTGATTGAATGAATGAACAAGCGGATAATGCTTGCATCTATAAATTGTAATTTCCCACTAAATGACACATCCTGTTTTGAGGGTCTTCCTGGAAATACAGCTATTACACTAAGAGACTTTCTCTAAAAACACAAAAATAAGGAGATATTTAACTCAAATAAGTTGTTTATAAAGAAGGCTGCTTCGGGGCGCCTGGGTGGCTCAGTGGGTTAAAGCCTCTGCTTTCGGCTCAGGTCATGATCTCAGGGTCCTGGGATCGAGGCCCGCATCGGGCTCCCTGCTCAGTGGGGAGCCTGCTTACCCCTCTCTCTCTCTGCCTGCCTCTCTGCCTCCTTGTGATCTCTCTCCCTCTGTGAAATAAATAAATAAAATCTTTAAAAAANAAATAAATAAATAAAATCTTAAAAAAAAAAAAAAAGAAGGCTGCTTCACAGTCAGTATTTTTTGTTATTTTGGCTTTGTAAGCATATTTACTTCATTTGGTAATAGTGGAATACTTAATTTTCCAGGAACTATAACTTTAGGTATAAGGCTATGTTAAAAAATAAACATGATTATAAACATAAATATAGTAAAAGAGAGAATTTGACCAATTTTCTACATGTCTGTGAACAAATATAACACTGAAAAAATGACCAAGATTGTAATTAGAAATATTGCATAGAAGAAAAAACTAGCTCTAATGGTTATGGTATTTTATATTGCTGATAAATGAGTCATCTTGACCCCCATGACCACCGATTTATATGAAAACCATGCAAAAGGATTGCAATTACAACAAGCCGGAGTTTTAGTCTATTTCCACAGATTTTCACTATTGTAAATCCACTGACACACACTCCAATAATCCAAGTATCATTTTGTGTAGTAATATGGCAATCTGACCTAGGGGTCTAGAGTTCATCTGTTTCACTCACGTAGGTAAAGGATGGGGTTTAGAAATAAGGTATATTAGACTTGCAACATTTATGTAAAAGAAATAATGTGATACTGGAATGCAACACTATTCATTCAACATAACCAGCTACTATACAATAAGTCAGATGCTTCCAGAGTGTAAATTATACACATTTGAAAGCTGCATTTATTATTAATATCTCGTTCCCAGACAGGGGTTAGCTTAGTCAATGATAAGGAAAACCTGGTTTAGCATACCAAATCTAAAGCTGTTTAACCAATATTAAAGTTTTTTTTAAACCTAAGATGCATGTAACTCAATCACTTGTGTGCATTTTAAACCTTTCCCCCCCAGCAGTATTAAGAATATTTTATTTTTACTACTGCCAATAATAGAAATTAAATATGAATTATAGTAATAGAAATACTTGAGCTGAATCTTGGATTTTTAAAAAATCTATCATTTAAAAGTCCGGGAAATAGACTTCCTATTAAATTGCCTCTCTCTCACAGGCTAATGTTACATTGTACCAAAGAGGGTTGTTGGAGTGAAGGCAGGGACAGCCTACAATCCCTTCGGCTGAACTGATGAGATTTCTTATTGTAGGTGATTTAACGCGTTCCTGCTTCTAGGGTGCACATGAGCACCTGTCAGATTCTGCAAGAGTGGATGATTTCTAAGAACTCGCCTTCTGGAAGGCCCTTTGCGGAGGGGGGCTCCACTGGCAATCAGGAAGGAAAGAGCCTTTTTTTAAATGTTCGTGTAAATAGTGGACGAGTAACGTGGGGGGGGGTGTGTCTAGAAATCGTGAGTTACTAGGCAGGTGCTTAGAGATGGGCTAGGACAGCTCACTTGCCCAAGATCCTCCCTAGCAGCCTCGCCGGGACCTGCACACGGGGGGCACCGTCTGCAGGGGACTTGCCGTTTCTGCCCAAGACCACCCGGGACTCAGACGCAGCCTCCATCCCGGGGCCGGCCAGCATCGTAGCCCGGCGCCCCCGGACCCGGGGCGAGGGCGTTCAACGCAGGAGGATCACTTACGACTGCGTTTTTCATCATGGCTTTGACTGTGAAGCCCTCGGAAAGCAGGGCGTGAGGCTGGTGCACCGCGGGCGGCTGCGGGGCCAGCAGCTTGGTCCTCTTCGGCGTCTTGTCTGGGCATTGGTTTAAGCTCAGGGTCTTTTTCTCGGCCACCATCTTCCTAGACAAGGTCTCGTGGTCGCAAAACGTGGAGGAAAAGGCTCAGTGCGTTTTACGGACGTGAGAAGGAGTTCGGGGAAAAAGGTGCGAAGGCGCGTGACGGGGAGAAACGGAGCCCCTCGCCGCGCCCGGGGGGATCCAGATGTTTGGCAGCTCCTAGGTGCAGGGAGCGGACGGCGGGGAGGGGTGGGAGGAGGGAAGGACCGTGGCCAGCGCCGCCGCAAGCTTCCAAAGGTAAGCCTCCTGGTTGCTAAGCGACGCGTCAACACGGCGGCCGAGTGGCCCGGCCCCCCCTGACGTAAGTTTCCTGGGCCTCCAGCCGGAATGGCGGCGGCCGGCGGCGGGCGGAAGGCGGGGGGGCGGGGCGAGGAGAAACTACGCGCCAAAACTACGACTCCCAGAAGGCCCCTGGACGCGCGCCGTCCGCGCGTGCGCACTCCGACAGCCGGCCGCCGGGGAGGCGAGGGCTGGAAGATTTAACCCCGGAGCCACACTGGTGCGAGGCATGTGCGGGTGCCCGTGCCCGCGTAGGTCCCTGCATGCCCAGCAGCCTCCACCTGCCCAGTGACCATGATAGGTACGTGGGGGCCTGCCCGGTACAGCCGCTCTGCGCCGCCCCGCCGGGCCTCGGCGGACAGGGACCCCCAGGGTGTCCGCCGGCGTCAACTGTCAGTGTCGGGGCGGCCGTGTTCGCCCGTCCTCCGCCCGCGCTGCGGGCCTCCCCGTGCCCGCCGTGGGCCTCCCCGTGCCCGCCGTGGGCCCGGAGTACAAGTGTGTGTGTTCTGAGCCCCCACCCCGCCCGAGCTCTGACAGGCTTCCCGCGGCAGGCAACTTCTCCAGGGACCCTGGGGTGCGCCCCGCGCCCCCAAGGTGAAGGCTGGGTCGCGCGTTCCCGCAGCGGGCGCGCCGCTCAGCCCGGTGTGCGGGGTCCGTGTGCAGGTCCCTCGGGGCGCCTTGGGGGCTGCCTTCCAGTTAGGAACAGACTGGACCCCACCGTCCCTAGGACTCTTTCCGGGGAAGCCCTCGCGAAGCGTCCGGCTCTGGTGGAAGGTGCCTGCCATAAGGATCAGGATCAAAAGAAATGCCTGCAAGGGATTTAAACGTCTTGCTCCCTTCGATTTTTTCCTTTTAAATCTCTCATTGTAGGTCTGAGATGAAAGAATTAAGAGTAAATAACAAGGATTAAATATTCGCCTAATGAATTATTGTAATTTAACACGAAATGGCCTAGGTGCATTTTTGTGATTAAAGCTTTGGAGATGGTTTATTATAATTATTTATAAACACCGTGATGTATAAGATTAGCAAAGTTTCTCCCTTCCGGGGTTGTTAAGCCAAAAGTTTTTTTTTTTTTTCCTCCTTAGCGGTAATCTTTGAAATTAGTGGAAATCCACAGTATGGTTAGAAACCATTGCTATTTTGGTGGTTTTTTTTTTTATGACACAAACTTGCTCTAGATTGTGTATGTAAGATTTGGTGAGCCTATTTGGGAATTATTCCTGATGAGTGCCACTTACGAAACACTTTTGATTGCAATGAGTACATCTGAAGTCAAAAGTGATCTGTCCAGAAAGATGAGAAGCATATTTTTAAAATACGTAAGTTTCTATGCACTGATAAAGTCTTTTTAACTCTTTTTTTTTTTTTTTTAGGAAATTAATGTTAAAATGTAAAACGTTCTACTCACTGGGAGAATCATGCCAGTGATTCACTGACACTGTCTTTGCAGCAATGCTAAAACCTAATGATGTCCAGTTTTTCTTACCTTTCTAGTATAGTATGACTTTTGGTAAATGACTTTGGAGAGTCATCAAATTAAGACATTTTTTTCTTATAAATACATTTTTCATATAAACTTTTATGAATCCTCTTGAGACTTTTTAGGTGACTGTTACATATAATCCACTATAAACACAACTCTGAACTGAATCAGAAAATCAAGTCGAAGAAAATTTTCAAGCCATGATGTCAGTTATTTAAAAAACAAAATTTTTTTTTTTTAAATTCATTTTGTGAGAGATAACAGAGAAGGAGAGAGCACAGGCAGGGGGAGAGGGAGAAGCAGACTCCCGTCTGAGCTGGGAGCCTGACATGGGGCTCTATTCCAGGACCTGGAGGTCATGACCCGAATCAAAGGCAGATGCCTAACCATCTGAGCCATCCAGGCGCCCCTATGATTTTCAAAATCCATGAAAAAAAAATTATATTTTATTTTGAAAACAGTTGTGCAAATTTTATTTTAATTCAACTTAATCTAGTGCATGGATACTTTTAAAAGCAGATTTATAGTAAAGCTGTATATAAAGAAAGGGACTTAAGATCTAAAAATCACAATTCTAAATTATTATCTAATAAATTACTATATAAACACTTTGTTAGGATGAACTATGTTTAGGCAGTTTGTTTAGTTTATTTGGGATTCAGGGACAGGAGAAGGAAGGATCTTTGGATTTGATTAGACAGTTATTAGTAACTTGTAATTACAGGAAGAATATAAGGTAGATTTTAAAAGATGTTTTTTTTTCTCAGACTCCAGATACGGTTTTACATAGTGCAAATAAATGTGTATTACAACAATCCCCCTCCCAAGAAGAGTACCTTACATATAAAAACCATGTGCAAAATGTGCAGTAAATTATTTTATGCAATTAGTTGCATTGCCTAATTCTGTAAGTGGGCATATTTTTATAAGAATCTTAATTGCCAATTTTGGACTTGATTGTGTCGGAGAGTGGAAAGGAAGAGACAGTGTTGGAAGGTAAGCGAAAGTGGAGGAAGAGAGAGTGTGCCTAATTCTGTTGGTGGGCACATTTTTATAGAAATCTCAGTTGCCAATTTTGGACTTGGTTGTGTTGGAGAGTGTGGAAGGAAGAGAGAGTGTGGGATGGTAAGTGAAAGTGAAGGAAGAGAGAGTGTGCCTAATTCTGTTGGTGGGGACGTTTTAATAAAAATCTTCATTGCCAGTTTTGGACTCGGTTGTGTTGGAGAGTGTGCAAAGGAAGAAGAATTTTGGAAGGTAAGTGAAAGTAGAGGCAGTTGAAAGGAAGTCTTGGAGTGATGGGCTTCCTGTTTCTGTGACTAAACTTTGGAGCCAGGAAAGGCATTAGAGTTTATACCTAGTGATAAGCTGGAGATCAAAATATAAATAAATATATATCTGGGATTATTTTTTTCTATTAAATACATTGTGCTACTCAGAACTTGCCCCTTTATGCCTATGCTTTTTAATTGCTACACCCTCTTTAATGCAGATAGTACTCTTCCACTTTATATAAATCTTGGCTTACTTTTGGGGAAAAACAAAAATAGGTGCCTTGGTGCAATAGGAGTAAAGGGGATTGACTGTTACCTCACTACCCAGAGAATTAAGCTTCCTTTTATGTTCTGAAAACCTAGGATTCCTTCTTGGCACAGAGACTGTTTCAAAAGTACTTATATTTCTCGCTTGGATTATGACTGATATGTTAAATGCCCTGACCCAGACAACCATAGAAGCATAGTTTGATGGAAGTTGGTGATCGTGACTTTGAGAAGTATGGGGAAGGACATCAAGATAATATAAAGCAGAATAGAAAGTCTTAAGAAAATTCTTCTTAGAAAAATATAATTTTTTGCATGATTATTAAAAACATATTTCCCCCTTTTAAAAATTAGCAATTATTTTTATTTAAATTAATTTTAATAGTGATGTTTGTGGTATATTCTAATTCCTATAGAACTGGATTTAGATATTTGAGTCGTATCAGATATTAAAGTGCATGGATCTATATACCACGGTGTTGTCAATATTGGAATTCAAATTCAATATCTTAATCTTTAAAAATTTTTGATATTTAAAAAAATAACAATTAGAACATGGTCACATCTGTGTATTGTTTAAATTATCTCTTAGAAAAAATATATATCTACCTATACAATTCCACCCCACAATAATCTGTGCCTACTTTTTTATTTTGTGGATATACACAAATTATGCAAATACTCTTCAATAAATGAGCATTCAGTAGGTTTACTGATCGCTATCATCAGAAATGTTTATGTCCCTATCTTTTTATTTGTATATGTAAGCATATATGTAAAGAAAAAAATATTGTTACAATTTCTGGGTCGATTTTCTAGTCAAAGCATTAATAGATTTTGAATCTTTCTAGGTATTTCTAAATTTTTCTAAAGTAAGTCCCCCTATCGTACATTTCTGTCTAATGCCCAGCTCCTCAGGACTGAGAAGTTTCAAAAAGACATCCTCTTCAAGACTGACTGACATCCACCAGCAGAGCATCTGCTGGGTTTTTCTTTTCTCCCTGCTTCTTTCCATCCCCTCTCAGGTTTAGTGCCTTTGAGCAGTGTACAAGCTGCACAACTCTACTTAGTGGCTCTGCCTTGTCTGGCAGTGTTTATAAGAATGCCCATTTACCCCTCGTGTAGCATAAAATGTTTTTATTTTTGCCTTCCTGTCAAATGAAAAACAGTGTAAGTTTTAAAATGAATTTATGAGGGAAAAAAAACCCTCTCATTTTTCATTTTATATTGTCTTGTTTTCATCAAAGCAGATCCAATAATTGAGCACTTACTGTGTGCCTAGTACTACTCCAGGTGCTAGGGATACATGAGTAAATGAAATAGAAAAAAAAATGCCCTCGCTATTATGAATGTACAATCTAAATTTACTATTTGCCTACCAATCTATGTATTTGTTTTAAAGCTTATATATGGTGCATTTTGAATTCTCAGAGTTTATATTTCTAGTTGAATGTACTGTGTCCTGCAACTTTGCCATTTCAGTAATTTTAGATAAAAAGTGACCCTACATGGAAATACTCAAGATAGGCTCTGAAAGCTCCTATTTATGATGAGGTACAATTGTGTCACAAAGGAAATTCTACTGAGTCTTTGCATCGGTGATTTTGTGTAATTATGTACAGTTCTTCTTTGGATCCAAAGGCTCTAAGATGATGACCTTATGCCCTTTTCAATTTTGGAATGATTTCTAAGGATTTTTTTTGAAGTCTACTGTTTTTGAAACCTCCTAGCTTCATTGCTTGAAAATGGTACAATGAAAGTACTTTGTATTAAGATATGCAGATCCATTTCTACCTCCAAAGCTTCTTTGAAAAATGGTAGAAAAATTCTCCTTACTTCGAAATGCTTCATATTCATGAAAGCAGTTTCAGTGCAGAATAGTCTATTCTGTTAGCTTTTAGTTCTTTGATCAATGAAAATTGTTTCTTACCTGCTGTTTCTTCAGCCTTTAATTGTGGCCCAGTGCTTATTCAGGGTTTCTGTTTTAATTTGCATTTAATGAGCTCATTTTAAATATTTCTTTGTAGTAACCTGAATGGTTTCTCTCTTAAGTTTTGTCATATTAAAGAAGGAAATTTATATGACAGTTGGCTGATTTATGTTGCAGCTCACCTTCCTGGGTTATTTACTTCCCCTTATAGGAGAGAGTCTTGGTTAAAAAGAATTGTGGTAAGGTTACTGTATTTCCCCCAGTATTATATGTCCTCATTATCTGGGACTTCTACCAGGTTTATTCGTGTATCTGTTTTCACTAAACAGAAACCTTTCTTCCGTGGATGAACAGGTATCTCAGCTCCCACTAATGATTTCAGTCTCCGTTCTTTCTAAGGTACTGGATGCGGGTGGTGCTGTGCAGGGGAGGAGGTCCAGGCGGGTGGCCAGTGTGTTACATTGCCCACCAGGAAGGGACACGAGGACATAGGAGACCGTTTCTCCGAGACGAGTTTGTGATCTAGTTGGACTGATAAGACATATATTTGGGTAAGAATCCCCCCCATCAGAAGCAGAGTAATTAGAGATGTGTATATAGCAACACAAACGTGCACATACAAGCACACACACACACTATCACACCATAGACTTTCAGGTCTCTTCTGAACATGTTATTTTCTCAGCTTTGAACATTGTTCCTCTCTGTAGTACATCTGGAAACTACTGTTCATCCTGCCAGATCCATTTCAAGTGACACCAACTTTATATGACGTTTTCCTTAAGATCCCCACCTGTGTGTCAACTCTCATACTTCTCAATCTGATGTAATTAGCTCCTCCTTTAGAATCAACCGAGAGCTTTGCAACACCACATAGTGCAGAAGGTGTACAGAAAAATGAAGATTTGCAGTCCTACATTGTAAATACCATGATGTAGGTTTATGCAGGGAGGTGCTGGCGAGGGCAGTGATAGAGTCGGGGGGATCCGCTGTGTCCAGAGGCACTGAAGGACGGGTAGGAGTTCATTGGACGAAGGCAGCGTTCTAGATGGAGGGGCAGACGCGAGCTGACACGTGGCAGGGGAAGGAAAGTGGGACGAAGACCATGCAGTGAGGCAGAGGCCAGCGGAAGCAGGCTGGCACGAAGCTGGAAGGGCATGGTCTGTTCGCTGTAAGCAGGGTCAGGGATGGTAGCTTTATACCGCAGGGGCAAGCAGTTGGTGAACTGTGGTATCCAGAAGAGCATTATGAATGGATTCCATTTTATTTATTTATTTATAGATTTTATTTATTTATATGAGGGAGAGAGAGCACAAGCGGGGGGAGCCGCAGTGGGAGGGGGAGAAGCAGGCTCCTCGCTGAGCAGGGAGCCTGACGTGGGGCTCAGTCCCAGGACTCTGGCATCATGACCTGAGCCGAAGGGAGACGCTCGACGGACTGAGCCACCCAGGCGCCCCGAGAATGGATTACATCTTAGAGAGATGTCTGTGGCATGAATGGAAAGCTGTAGTATAGTGCAGTAGTGCCTAGAAGTCCAGGTAAGCATGGATGGCTTCCTTTTTCTATCAAGCCGGAGATGGTCTTCCGCTAAGAGAGATGGGGTGGTTGTAGGATGGGAGATAGCTTCCCTCAGTCTGGCAACATTTCTTTCTTTCTTTTCTTTTCTTTTTTTTTTTTTTTTAAGATTTTATTTATTTTAGAGAGAGAGAGTGAGAGACAGCATGAGAGAGGAGAAGGTCAGAGGGAGAAGCAGACTCCCCATGGAGCTTGGAGCCCGATGCAGGACTTGATCCTGGGACTCCAGGATCATGACCTGAGCCAGAGGCAGTCGCTTGACCAACTGAGCCACCTAGGCGCCCTCTTGGCAACATTTCTGATGTCATTAACTCATCTTTGATGAAGAGCCGCATTTCAAAAAAAAAAAAAGTCCTTATTTTTATAGAATGTAGTAAGTATCTCTCACAGGTATTTTTTTTTCATGTTATTAAAACTTTAAATTTATTCATGTTTTGGAAGTACTCTATATGTCCTTCTTTGATGTGTGGCCCATGATGTTTCGGTTTCTATTTATAGTTTCTTACGTAGATGGGGAAAACACTGTTTCTGAAGCCAGAAGTCCTGAGTGACCCAGCATAGTGCAGAGTAGGGTTGTTTCCTTTTCAGCATCTGCATAACTTACACACCTGGTCACGTATTGAGACATCCTTGGACCAGTGTTGGTATTTTTAACAGTATTGATAGGTTCTTGATGATTTCTCCAATTCACTTTTCCTGTTAAGACTTGAACAGGGTACCTCATAAAGGTTAACATTAGAGCCCTTACCAATGGAAAAGAGAAAAAGCTTGAGATGTACAATATATAGCAACCTTACCTGTCCCTCAAACCCCTATTCCCACCGTCATCAAAGAGGGGAAAACAATAGTGGTTAGGGAATTAATATTGGTGTCCCAGTTGAGACAATTTCATTATTTATCTAATCGATGGATGAGCCAAGTATTCCTATTGTTAAATGTTTCTGCAGTTTCAGTACATACATTAGGTGACCTGTGATGAAGCCCTTTGTAGCTACATTGTGATTTTTTAAGCTTGTTGTGCAGAATGGATGCACTTTCCAGAACCAAAACTTGCTCTGCATGAATAACAGAAATAGGAATGACTGAATTTGCAATGTCTGTATTTCAGAGACGCCACCTGCACGCCCCCTTTTCTTGTGTCTACTCTTTCTCTTCCCAACATTACTTCATTTTCTAGAAACTGGAATTTTAACATTTCATTCTTCAGCTCGAAGGAGCAGCTGCTGTCTGAATAATTAAGGGAGCTCTTTCTTCGCTTGCTGCCGGTTTCCACAGGGCTTGACTGGTGGTTGTAAAGTGTTTCTGAGGGTCACAGTGGGGATGGCGTGGCTAACCAGACTGTCTGCAGTAAACAGGCCTTGTTTCTGCATTTTGCTTTCTTAGGAATCTGGTCCTAGATACACTTTATTCCTTGATCTAGTTTTGGGGACTGAGGAACTTTAGGCTGACCAGCGGCTTGGGTACCAGTTAGGCTTACTGCCTGGAGAAATAAAGGTTGAAGAATCATAGCTCATGCTCTCAGGTGCTTCTTTCTACCCTTGAACTCTGCTTGGAGTCCATTCCAACTCTGTGGCGTGTCCCTGGGGAGTGAGATCTACAGATTTAAGCACGACTGAGGCAGCACCCCAGCAGCTTGAATAATTATGTGTGACAATATCAAAACATGTTTTTAAATAAAGATGCCTGAGTTAGGGGCGCCTGGGTGGCTCAGTCGTTAAGCGTCTGCCTTTGGCTCAGGTCATGATCCCAGGGTCCTGGGATTGAGCCCTGCATTGGGCTTCCTGTTCTGCAGGAAACCTGCTTCCTCCTCTCCTACTCTCCCTGTTTGTGTTCCTTCTCTCGCTGTGTCTCTCTCTGTCAAATAAATGTAAAAAAAAAAAAACAAAAAACAAAACCTGAGTTAATAGTATTGGATAGGAATTGTATGTGTTTTAGTGTGCAGTCAATTTAGACGCAATTGTATGATACAAATAGAAAGATATACATAGTTTGCTTCCCAATCCACATTTAAGAATTGGTGAGATGCCCAGGCATGGGCAGGTTAGGGTATTTCTTCCTTTATTGTGGTCCTCTCTAGAGTTTTCTTTTTCTTCATGGTCCATTTTTAGGTATGTGCATGGCATTGCAGTGTCTCACTACATGCAAAGTTTTTATCAAATGTATTGTCCCCCCATTGGCTTAATTACAAGGAATTCACCAAATCATCTTCTTCTCAGCGTATGATGCTTTTACACCAGGTCTCTATGGTTGTCTTCATATCTTGGTAATTGCTGGGCATGACAGCACTACTGCACATTTTATAACTGTTTTTTTAGGGGGGGCGTTCTGGAATAATTTTTATTTGGGGCCTAACATATGAGAAACTTCTTTATTGGCTCTAGTCATGGTTGTCACAATTCTTTGTGTATAAATTTATTAAAAATCCCTTCTGGCTTCTGTGGCCAATTTAATCATTTTATGCCAGATAGACTGCAAGTTATGCTAGTAAAGTTAGAGAATAGGTCGTGATGCCATTTGAGGTTAGATTTCTGGAGGTGACATGTTTTGTTTTGTTTTTTTTCTTCAAGAAATGATGATAATAAGAATATTAACATGACCTAAGCCTAATAAATATGTGTGACTTCTTCAGTAGTTAAGAAATACATATATTTTAAATATTAATGTAAAAAGCCTAGTTGCCGTAACTGAAAACTAGATAGCATTATATATGTAAAAATTTCAGAAACCAGATTACCGTCTTTGGACTGTGGAATTCTTTTGCATTGTGGTTTGGTGTTTTTCAGATGTTCAGCATCAAACATATAATATTTTGCAAACACAGGAATGCAATACATCTCATAAACACAGTCTTAAAGATTGGACAAATGCATCACCATTATACTGTATGTAGAACTGACTGTATTTCTGTGACAAATTAGGTCAGATAAATTACCAGTCATGGCGTTGAGTAATCTCATGTTCTGGTCATAAAAGTAGTGTTTTCTGGAAGACAGATTAGCACCATCACTTCACTAACTTTCAAAAGTGGTGCTATACACTTGGGAGGTGTGGCTCAGTTATTGTGTTTGGTTCTTGTTGCTGCTGTAACAAATCTCCACAAGTTTGGTGGCTAAAAAAAACACACGTTTCTTCTTTTACAGTTCTGGAGGGCACAAACCCCACGTGAGTTTTAAGGGGCTGGATTCAGTGTTAGCAGAATGGGCTCCCGGAGGCCCCAGCAAAGATTGCTCGGGAACCTTTACCGACTGTGTCTGCAGCGTCAGCACCCTCTGCTTCTCTGCAGTCAGATCTCCCTCTGCCTCGCTCTTGTGAGGACCTGATTCAGCATCATGAGATCCCGAATCTCATGGCACCCCCAAAGCCCCCTTTGCCGCGTAGCCGCATTCCCAAGCTTTCGGGACTAGGACGTGGCCAGCCTAGCCGTCATTACCATCCAGGCTGTCTCCATCTGAAAGCTAGTTTTGAATTGTCTTATCATGAACAAAGACTAACAGATACAGGACGTTGAATTGACGGGGATACTACTTGATCCTTTTGTCTTTTCTGAGGTCGTTTAAAGGCAATGCAGCAATGTCACACATGAGGACTCTAATATTTATTTTGTGGACTAGTTGATGAGGCTGGCCAAGGACATAACTCACTTTTCAAGGTAGTTTTCTCAGGTGGCAAAAGAACACGTGGCTACACTCCAGGACCGAAATGGTGAATCACAGCTGGGTAATTTGTTCTACCAGGTTGCTCATTTGTATCCTGGAGAGCAGGGGAAGCTTTGTTATGCTTTTGACAGGAAATACGACTTCACACAACAACACACGATCAGGCAGAGCAGGAGCAAAATTGTACATTTCGATGTACATTGTGATTTCTTATTTGCCAGTTCCCTACGATCGTTAGACCCCTAATGCTTCTGTGGAATAATTTAACATTGTCCTGTCCTTCCTAATTAATTAATAACTAATCTGGCTTGGTTGAAGATTACACAGCTAGGAGTTGTAAGTAAAATCTGGTAAAGCTATGAAGGACAAAAAAACGAAATTATGTACTTTGCTTAATTTTTTAAAGATATCAGTATAGAATTTGGTTTCATGAGGCAGTTTCAGCTGAAATATTTGGGAAATACTCAATTATACATTGTTAGTACACTTAGGAGGAACTCTTAAGGGAAATATGAAATAAATTTTTAAAATAGATGTAGAAATGGATTCGTAAGAAGTTTATTTTTATTGCCAAAAAAAGAAGAAAGAAAATAAATGTTACATTCAACAAATATTTATCGAGACCCTGTGTTATAGGGCCCGTCATAGATAGCAACTCTGCAGATCCCAATGAGGAAGTCGCAGCTCAGTGAGGATGCTGCGTACACCTGCAAAATAGTGATCAGCGGTAACGAAAGTTACAATGAAAGTGGGTTTACTTGCACAAGGGAACCTCCAGAGAAGAGGTGGCGTTTGTGCTGGACTTTTAGAGATGAGTGGTCTCCCGAGCAGGTGAATCAAGTGCGTTCCTAATGGAGCAAGAGGCTGGGGCTTGACCATGGGGGCTGTGCTGGGGAAGCAGGAGCGGGGAGTGTAAGGGCCTCAGAGAAGAAAACGGAGAGGGATCAGAGTGCAGAGAGATACAGGCCTGCTCAACAGTTTTCTCTTCCATGCGGGAGGGTTCAGGTTTTGCCATGCTAATAATGAGGAGCCACTTGGTCTAATTGCTAGGAACAGGCATGGTCAGAGTTGTTTTCAGAAGGATAGCTTTGGCAGTGGGTCCAAGTTAAATCGCACTCACTCACTTCAGGATGACCGTAGTTATAACAGTACTAATCTGGTCATTTCCATGTCATGAAGAGCAGCAAGTGTGAAACAAATAGACACTCGGTGTCGAATTCTAAGACCCACTGGGGTGGAGGAAGGAAACTGGACTGCCTGGTCAGTGGCAGGTGAAGATAACTTGATGAATCAGGGCTCTCCTAAGATAGTAGAAAGTGACAGTGTCTGTGAAAAAGTAAGAAGTGAATTCAAATTAAGAAAATAAAATGGGCAATATCTAAGGTAAACACCAAGTCTGTTGCATTGCTTCCTACTTCGGATCTTTAAACTACGAGGACAATTAGCTGGGCTTTGATGATCAGAGTAAACAGATCGTCCAAGAGTGGTGTGCTTCAGATCATTTTGATGGAACGGTTTCCCTACTAAAGTTTAAAGACCTAATCTCATTTCATTTTAATGTTGTGTGTACTTACCTGCCTCATTCTTGGGGGGAAGAAGTGTGCTTGTACTTAATAAATGATTATTGATTGAGAAGAAGTGTGAATCAAAGGAGAGGAGACCATTGTCTTGTTTCTGGTTTTGTCTTCTCTAATATCCTTTCCTGTTGCTAAGGTTGAAGTCCCTCCTTGGAAGAATCCAGTCTCTACTGATATTTGCCTGTGGGGTGGGCCCTCATCTTACTTAGGTTTGTAATCTCCAAACCACATGTAATCCCAGTAAGTGTTGAAATGGATCAAAGAATAGAAAAGTGTAGTAATTATATGGTTTGATTTTGGCATAGACGAGGCATTTTTAAATGTTTCATATCCTGAGAAGAGATTTATTAATTTTAGAGTGATCTTAGTCTGTCTCATTTTCTGTGCAAAATAGGAGCTAGTACAGGGTGATGACATCTTTTCTTTTTTTCCCTGGTCTTTACTGGTATTTCTCCTTATTGCTTCTCTAATGCTGCCCTTAGAGGGAAGCTATCCCATTATTTTAACTCTGGAATTAGCTGGGATTTTAAAGTGGTTACTCCTGCAGGATATTTTGAGTGTAAATCACACAGATGCATTGTCTCTTTTCCACTGTTAGCTTTTAACTTTACAACAAACACAGACCCCAATGCTTCACTGGGGTCTGTTTTTGCTCGTTTCCCTAATGCAGCTTTTCTCCATGGAATACTCTCAGTAGAAACATATGCTCAAAGCTTCAAAGTAATTACAATATCACTAAAAGCTTCATAATCACATTACTGAAACTAAATGTTAAAAAATTTGATTTTCCTTGATCTAATCATTTCAATTTAATTTTAGGCTACCGCATGATTGATCGAGGAAACCTGGCAGGCCAAAGTCAAGGAGTGTTTATAATGCCTAAAGCCTTGCTCAGAAAACTTCAAGGCAATTTAATTTGGGTAGGAATTCATTTTAATTATTCTGAGGGATTCTTCTTAAATGGGAAAAACAGATTTGTTTCCATGCTCTTAGTGTTTGACCTGCTCTGATGTCATCCATACAGTTTTCTCTCTGGAGTCTCCACCCTACCTCCTCCTTAGCCCGGCTAGACAAAGACCCTGGAATATACAAAGGTCCCAGGTCTAAAACAAAGAACGGAAGTCAGATTCTTTTTCCTAATTGTTCTGACGATGTTCTTTCATGTCGTTTATTAGACAGGTTTACATTTTAACCTTTTTTTCTTCTTTTCTTGAAATTATGGTTAGTTTTGAAATATTGGTGTCTCTGCAGTAAGCATGACCCCCCCAGCAGTGTCTGCACCAGGGTGTATCCTGTGTCCACATAATTGACTAGCAGGACGTGCCGGCAGTGTCGCTTCCCCATGAGGGTACAGACCGTGATGAATAAACATAGCTACCTTCTCCTCATGGCTCACGGGGCGGAGGAAGGGTCATCCATCAAAGTCGTGTCTGTGGTGGTTCTCCAAAACCATTCGTTTTTATTTTTAATGAATTATGGAGACAACTGAATATGAGATTACCTTCTGAGCTTGTGGATTTCCCTAATTGTTAGCACCGTTTGTTTTAATCACATGCATTACAACGCAGTAAATCTGGAATATTTACGGATCCCATTTGATACTTTGCCTGAAGTCTGGACATTAATTCTGAGGGAGTTGGATGTTGACTTTTATAATTCCGTTTCTAAATTGTTATTTCATCCTCTTAACTTCTTTCTTTATTTGCTTGTAATGGTGAGTAATAACTAGTACACAAATCTTTTGTAGTAATCATACACAAATCACTCTGTGACATTTGAGTCTGTTCATTAAATTTCTGAAGGTGAATTTTGAACCATAAGTATTTTGCTTTTGTAGGATTTTTGACAATGGAAGATGAAATTATCTTTCTTAACATTTTATATTCCCTGAATCTTGGATACTTTTCCTGCTTTCCCTCTCCTTTGGCAGAGACCTAATTTTATAAACAATATCCTTTTTTTTTTTTTAAATATTTTTTGTATTTGACAGAGAGAGAGAGCAGGAGGAGGCAGAGCAGCAAGCAGAGGGAGAGGGAGAAGCAGACTCTGTGCTGAGCAGGGAGCCCGACGTACTTCTCCATGCCAGGACCCTGGGACCCTGATTGACCTGAGCCGTAGGCAGCCACTTAACCTGCTGAGCCACCCAGGCGCCCCAAACAAGAGTCTTACAGCCATTTTTCTGCCTTGATGAGGGTAGGCTTATTGTTTGATGGATTGATTGATTAATGGTACTTTTGAAAATCAGGCTTGGAATTTAAAAATATATTTATGTTGCCTGTGGCTAGTAGCATGCCACATTCACTACCTTGATCTCAGGCCATAATCGAAATCACTCTTTCCCCTATCCTAGAATATAACGATATCTCATATACTTAAGATTTTTCTCCACACTCTAATGTAGTAAAGTGGTAGTACTAGCTCCCCTTCACAGGGATTTTGCTACAGGAGAATTGGAACTGAAGGAAAGAATTCCAGCCTTATGTGGAGGCCCAATAGGAGAATCCATAGGTTTAGGTTCTAGAAGATAGGGAAGTGATCCAGGTTTTTACATTCATATGTTAATGATTTTCTCTTGCTTTCATCAGACAGTCTAGGATGAGTAGCTTCAACTTTATGATATCTGTGTCAGTTTGTAGTTGAACATTAAATGTGGATGGTTCCCTGAATGGGGCTTTATGTCAGGTATCACAGGTGGTTCAAGCCAGAGATAAGCTTGTTGGGTCTGGCAATTGATTTTTACTCTACTTGCAAACTAGTAGCCTGCTATTGTATCATGGATGCTGGCAGAAGACACAAGACTCATGGGTCAGAGAAGGACTTTATTATTCAGGGCACAGCAAATTTCATAAGTGTTATCATATTTACACCCATTTCCTTTGCCCCAAATCCCGTAAGCGTAATGTGCTTCGGCCCCTACGGATGCCATGCGTACAGTGGGTTTGCATTGCAGGTGAGGACTGTTTATTGAGCTTGGAGCATCTGCCGCTTTTTTCTTTTTTAAGATTTGATTTATTTATTTGAGAGAAAGAAAGAGAAAGAACATGAGCTGGGGGAAGGGCAGAGGGAGAAGCAGGCTCCCACTAAGCAAGGGGCCTGATGAGGGGCTTGATCCCAGGACCCCGAGATCATGACCTGAGCTGAAGGCAGATGCTTAACTGACTGAGCCACCCAGGCGCCCTGCACTTACCACTTTTATAGCAAGCAATAATCAGACCTTTTCTTTGGGTATAGATGTTACCTTATTTCTTAAGGTTGTTGAATACATAAGTAACCCTTAGAAATGGCCCAGGTAAAAGTAATTGAGGCCATACATTCTAGGTCCACTTACTTAGCAAGACATGTAGGGGAGTGTGAGTCCTAAAGAGAACTCTCTCTCCTAATACCCAACAGCCTTTAATATACCATTTTGGCTTATGACGAATTATCACATGAGTATGCCCACACAATGGTCATTCTGATTCATTAGGCCAGCAGAGACTTGGACCAAATCTATTCAGCTTGTCTCATATGGCATTTAATTCACGCTGTGATCAGTAGGATCCCAAGTAGCAGATTGAGGCCAACTTGCAATATTGACTCCACATCCATCTGTCCCCATCCTGTCAGGGTCTCTGACTCAGCCTAATGTGAATAAATCCCAGGGGGTGACCAGTAGATCTTAATTATTATGGAGTCTATTGTCTATTATGACCCATACAAGGAAGTTTGGAATCACATTGCCAAGAATAATAACAGGGGCAATAGATGGTCCGGAAAGTCATCCTCATGGCCAGTGAAGAGCTATTTCGTGTTCTGCTTTGTCTCACATGGAGAGCACAGGTCACTCAGGTTTGGAATTTGCTGCTACACTTGATTTGGATCATTGTTAGATGGGCTTAATTAAGCCACACAGACAGTGTTCTGAGTAGCTGCAGCCTTGATTGCCATGCATGGCACTACCTAAGGCAGCTTTGGGATCCAGACAAGCCTACGAATTTGTATCCATCAGTCTGAAATAAGGTTGTGTCAGTCTGGGAGTTTGCACAGGTATGAGGGGCTGGCCCATGTTCTGCAGCTGCTGTTGATGGCGTCAGGGACAGCAGAACAGTTCAAGAACAGCCATGTCCACATGACTTTTTCTGTTTCTGTAGCCCACGGATGGGGATGATAGGCTTAGACGTGTATTAGTGAGTCAGATTGCCAGTCACCACTACTACTTGATTCGCGTGGATCCTATGACTGTTTTGCCAGGCTGAGGTACCGGAAATGGAGAAGTAAGAGAGCACTGATCACACCCTGTCAAACCTCTTGGGATGTGACATGATCCCTCCACAGCTAGGGAATTGGTTATGTCCCTTCCCAGTAACTATACCTTTATCTTTTTTCCAGTTAGAGCTTTTGTTTGGAAGGGCCAGGGGCAGGTGGGATAAGGGCATTTTTACACAATTTATAAAGACTCATTAGGCCCACCACTTTGACCACTGGGGAGGTACATGGTGAGCAGTGGACTCAGCTCAGTAACCCAAGCGGTCATTATCTTCACGATCTGGGATCTAGGACCGTGCCAGTCCAACACAGATATCCGGTGGCTGAACTAAATTTATGTTTGAATCTTCTAGGACCCCTTTTGATGGGGCTTCCACAAGGAGGGTATATCAGTTATCCTGGCCTGAAGTTCCTCTTGGGAGTGGTCATGCCCAGGAGCGGTCAGGGAGAAATCTCAGATTTTCATAGTAAGTCTGTGTACTTCTTACCATTTCTGGAGATGGCTCCATCTAGTGACCAAACTGCCTTATTAAGGTGTGTCACCCAAGAGGTGGTGAGTGAGGTAGAGTCAGAAATCGTTTTGAATTGATTGTTAGAGTCCTTTTTATCTCTCAATAATGATAGCAACTTGTGGTTAATAAAGGTCTTGAAATGTCTGTTGATCATTTTGTTGTCTCACTGTTGGGTGGTCTTTATGGCAAAAGACACACCATTGTCAGACTAAAGATAGTATGACAAAATTAAGAACATGACACCATTTAGTTTCAAGAGCCACAGTGGTATAACCAAAGTCAGCTGATTGGACAGTAACCTAAAAAAATGTTGTCGATGATAAAGCATTAGGGTTATCTCAAAATGGAAGTCAAAGGTTTAATGTAGCAATTTTGCTAGGAGTGCAGAGGGCAGACATGGCCTCCTTCTCTGCAAGACAGGCCAACTTTTGAAAGGAGTCACAAGTCTGACTTGCAGTGGTAGCTTCTGCGTCTGAAATACCTTTACTCTGTGCTCCATCCATGATGGTGGATCCCAATAATGATGCCAATGATCTGGACAGCACAGGCTTGAACCACGGCCTGATTCCAATTGGTCTTCAGAGAACTGACCCTTACCATGAACACCTATGTCAGTCACTCAGACTGATCAGCAGCCACAATTTATTTCTACGGTTTGTGGCTCTACAGAGAAGGGCTCATTCATCTGTCAGTCGCTAGTTTTTCAGGTGGCAGACAAGACAGTCATCTGAGCCATGGTAGTTGTCTGAGTCTGTAAAAGTGTAAAATTCCTGGTTCTTAGGAGCATTGTCTAAGACGAGAGTGACAGCTTTCCATTCAGACCATTGTGCATACATGGCACATATCAGTTCTGATTATAGAGTTGGATATGGAAGCCACAATGACAGCACACTGAATTATCCCGAAGGTTCTTCTCACAAAGTTCCTTTGGCTTCCCTTACCCACTGAGAAGCTCCAAACCCCATCAGTTGAATTCAGTGTCCCTTCCATCCATGGGCATAGGTAGGGTGGCACTTGGGCTCCTATGTCCAGCAGAGTCTTAACTGAGTCCTTTTTTTCTTCCCCATTATACGAGAACTGCTGTGTATGGCTTTCAGTACTTTTCAGAAAGGACAGAGAGACCTCAGATCCACCCTAATCACTTTCTCCTTAAAGCACCTGGAGCCTGGGGTGCCTGGGTGGCTCAGTGGGTTAAAGCCTCTGCCTTCGGCTCAGGTCATGATCTCAGGATCCTGGGATCGAGCCCCGCATCAGGCTCTCTGCTCAGCAGGGAGCCTGCTTCTCCTCTCTCTGCCTGCCTCTCTGCCTGTTTATGATCTCTGTCAAATAAATAAATAAAATCTTAAAAAAACAAAAGCACCTGGAGTCAGAAGAGAGGGGAAGGCAGGCATCAGGTAATGTAGAGGGAGACAGTTCTTTCATATCAATAATCAAGCCACACTTGCTCTTGGTTCCAAGTAGGTGCCCAGCTGGGGCTCAACAAAAGGAACTTGTAATGTCGTTGGTCCTCCCAAAGACCATCAGTAGCAAGGTCATCAGTGCAGACTCCACTGTACAGCTTTGAGAACTCCTTGACGCGGCACCCACGCACACATTGTCTTTCTCAAGGCTGAAGACCTTGCTGCCCCATTTCACAATAACCCCCTTCTCTCCCCTGCATGGAGGAGAATGAATGAGCAACAAGCAAGGTACCATTGCTGTAACTTGTCTCACTCCTGCCTTTCTTCTCTCAGCCTCATTAATGGTCAGGACAGTGGGGACCCTTAGTACCACCCTCTTCACTTTGGTGAGAACATTCCTCATAGATGCCAGAAAATTTTGTCATATCCCCAAATCCAACTTGTGATCCCTGTTCCTTTCAGAAAGCCATGTTTCTGTCGGTATTCTTCCCTTTGCCCAAACTCTCTGGTCTGGGTATGTTTGGGATTTGATGTTACCCAACTGACAAATTATTAATTTATACAGTACTATTTCATGGTTGCTGGCAGAGACATAAGACTTCTGGTCGGAGGCAAAGGGTGTTATTATAAAGTAAAACCAGCAGCATGAATATCAGCATATTGGTATCATTTGCTTTGCACGCAAATCCCGTGGTCCAGATGGATGCTGTATACAGTGAGTTTGCATTGCAACTGAGACTCTGTGAGCTGGGGAGAGTCACTGGTTTTATAGCAAGCAGTAACCAAACTGTTTTCTGTGTTAGGGGGTGAGGTTGCCCTATCTCAGATCTGCAAAAACAATTCTGAGAAATAGGCCCAGGTAAGAAGCAGTCAGAGCCTTTGTAGTCTTGACCTGCTCAGTAAGATATGCAGGGTGCGGGAGACCCTAGGAGGACTGCTTTCCCAGCAAGGGATAGCTCTTTTAGCTTCTCCTAGATGCCCTATCAGAGCAGGCGTTGTTATTTCCGTCCAAAATGGAGTTAGACCTGTGGCAAAGACTATTAGATTTTTGGCTTTAGGGTTAGTGAAATAATAGATATTTTCAAAGTTGGGGAAGATTCTGGGTGTAGAGAGAAAGGTGACAATTTCATATTTAATATTTCATCACTATTTAGACTGTGTCTTAAAGTCCTGTTGGGTTGTTTCTGAGGAAATCAGCTCTCTTTCCCATTTCCAATTTACTGAAATGTAAAATTATCTTGCTTTGTTATTTGCTTTTCTCTAGTACTTATGGAAATTTTATTTTATATTAACTTTATAAAGTATAATTAAATTAAAGATGTGATTTCCACTTATTTTATCTTTCCTTGCAGACTCTTTTCAGTTTATTTTCTGGTCTTAATTAGGGCATAAAATCTGTAAGTTTCGTGTGTGTGTATTTTCTCAAATGTTCATCCCATAAACACTGATTCAATTTTCTTATGGCAATGGATTGAGTCACTAAGAATGTAAAATATTAAATACAGTAATATACTTTTTTTAGAGTTCCTAGTTTTTAAATATGCTATTTGCTTTTGTTTTTGTCTTATTTGAACTCATAAATACATTTTGAAAATTAAATTGATTATTTCTTTGGGATATCTTCCCTTTTAGAAACGGAATGTATTACAAAAAATAGTGATGCTGTTTCTTTAATGTAGCAATGAAATCAAATGATTTCCTCAAAATCAATTCAGATAACCAGGCAAAATGAAAATATTTGTATTTTAGTACTTCATATTGAATAATCTTTCTAAAAATATATTCCTTTCTCCTGCCAAGGTATATAAGTAGGCTGAACATTATTGCGTGTTGCTTTGTTCAGAGTTTCTCACATGCTCTGAGAGCTATCAGTTGTCACTGAGCAGTATTAAGTGTAAAAAAAGAAAAGTAGGTTAACTTGGGTGCCTAATGATCTCATAACTTACCTTGAATTCTTTTATTTTTTGCTTAATAAGTAATATTTATATGTCATAGATCCAAAAAGTGAGGCTGCTGGGTGCATTTTCCATAGTATGTGTGTATCAGGATTATCTTGATTTTTGTCCTGATAGCGATTATTTACAGCTGGATAGGGAAATTTTTGCTTTCCTAGTTAGGAAGTGTCTTTTATATTAATCAGAAGCTTCTGATAAATGAACTTCTTTGTATTAAGGAGCTCACTGGACTATTTTGCTAAACTGTTTTTAATGTTTAAAATGTTTAACTCATTAATTGCATGGCTATTTTTCTTGAAATAATTTTTATGTAGAAAAATCTCTTTGAAATTCTTGATCCAAGGATAAAATTATTTGGATGATTTTTCTCTGTGATCGCAAAATAAAATAACTTGTTTTCACACATATAAAGTCTATCAAGTAGGATCCATAGATTAATGTAACATTTAGCTCTTACTGTATTCTTGAGAATTTAGGGGTGTGTGTGTGTGTGTGTGTGTGTGTGTGTGTGTGTGTGAATGATGGATTGTCTTTACTTTTTGCAAATAGGTGAGAAAATGACAACGATAAAAATAGGTGCCCGGTGATGATTGGGAGCTCATGTTGTGAGTTGTGTTTCAAGTGCTGTACCCTCATCATGCCATTTAACCTTCCCAACCTCCTGGGACCTTGTATGGTCCCCAGGATAGCCCGGAGGAGACAGAAGCTCAGCGGTACCCACTCGCTGGTCCAGGGTGACGGTGCGTGGCTGGGGGAGCGGACCCAGCCCAGGCTGGGCGACCTGGAGGCATCTGCTGTCCAGACTTGGCGCTGCACTTGCCTCGATACTTCCCGGGTTTCTCCTCCCCTTCCTAACAGCACCCTCCCCCCACCGGGTGAATCGGTTTAGAGGCTAAAATAGCAGATGAAGCGAAAAAGTTTCTGTGACTTACAACAATTTCCTCCAGAATTATCTTGTTGAAAGTAAATAGCCCATCTGGCTCCCTCTTTTCACAGAGCGGAACTCCTGAGTGAGCTTTGTGACTGAAGCTGGCTGAGCTCCACGCGGGGCGGCTGTTGGCCCCAGGGAGATTAGCACAATCTGTTTCTTCTATTTCTAATAAACGAAAAGAGTTCCTTCATTTGCCTCTTTAATTCATTGCTTGGGTTTTATGTCCTCCTTTCTCACAATAGTAGCTTTCCTGCTGTGGTCTTTTTTTTTCTATTCTTTTTTTTTTTTAATGTACAGGTAAAATGGAAACTACATAATAAAGACATTTTGGTACAAGGACACTACAATGAAATCACATTAAAACTCGCATTTTAAGACCATTTCTTCAGGTTGTTAGCTGTGTGACTCCCATTGATGAGCAGGAGCTGGAGGGATGATTGAGAAGCTGTATGAGTGGTGAGTGCTCTGCTCTAGAATCCGCAGAAGTCAAACAGCTAAGCTCTGCACAACCTTTGAGTTTACCTCTAAGTACCTTAATTTAGCTCCCTGTGTTCACTTATGAGGAGCAGCAGGGATGATCCATCCCTCTGGCCCTGATAATTCGCTTCCAACAGGGCAGACTGAGGGTTACAGAGTAGGACTTAACAAATGGAACCTGAGTTTTGCCTGGCCGAGGAAATCATTTGATTCTTTCTGTGTCTCAGAGCAGGTAAGATCTTGTCAACTTTATAAGCTATTAAATGTGTTATTTTAATTTTTTTAGAGATTTTATTTATTTGTTAGAGAGACAGAGAGAGAGAGAGAGATTACAAGTAGGCAGAGAGAGGAGGAAGCAGGCTCCCAGTTGAGCAGGGAGCCCAATGCAGGGCTTGATCCCAGGACCCTGAGATCATGACCTGAGCTGAAGGCAGAGGCTTTAACCCACTGAGCCACCCAGGCGCCCCCGTGCTATTTTAATTTTCTTTGAGAACCAGGTTTCAAGGCAGCCTACAATGTTCAATGATGTCTTTCCAGGACTGACAGCTGTTCTCCAAATCTCATTATTTTGAGGAAAGAGTTCATAAAAGCCTCATCCAGGCCTGATACTGCTCACTAAATGTCGATTCAGAGATAGGGACATCTAGAGTTTATACTGGGACCACGTCTCCTTAAAGAAGGAGCGCTACTAGGTTCCACTTGATTGAAGGCACTTCCGATGAAAACAGGGGTTTCAGGCCCTGAATATTTGGACTGGGGCTGCAGTCTTAAATTTACATCTACAAAATTACAAGTGCAAGTAATATTGCCATATAGCTGTTTCTAAAATCACGTTCTTGTGAGGGAGCAAAGGGACTTTTAAGACACATCACTTGAAGGGCTGGTCAGGGGAGGAGGCCGTGTAAAGAGGTGACTGGCCCTAAATCCCAGTCTTTCTGTATTCTAGGTGCACCCCACGCCCCACTGTAAGCACCCTGTTAGCACATGCCTGTCATCTCGCGGGCTTACGCTGTGTATGGAGGGTGTCTATCACAGGTACTAAAAATGTTAGAAGGGCCAAGTTCTAGAACTTCTTACAAAAACCTCATTTTAACATTTTCATTTTTGTGCGAATGATAGCAAATTTAAAAAAAAAGGAACATTACCTACAAAGTAACATGTGAAGTACATTTTTACCTTTGAAACGCTACAGTTCTTGGTATGTTTTTACTTTTCAATATAAATCTCTATGCACTTGGTAAATGCAATTAAGTTATTTGAGATCATTTAAAGCTGGTTATTGCAAGTACTGTTTTTCTTGTACATTTTAAAAAATATAAATAAAATATGAACTCCTTTTGTTTTACAATTCAAACGTGACCACCTTTGAGTACCTGCCAATGGTAGATCTTACTGGGCCCATTCATATGCAGTAACTACTTTAATACTTCTCAAGAACTAGTTCTCATAATCCCTATATGCAGATGAGGAAGTCCAACCTTTTCTCTTTAGTACACACTTTTATTTATTCATGAATATTTATAAATTAACATTGGCAATTTCTTTTTTTTTTTTTTAAAGATTTTATTTATTTATTTGACACACAGAGAGAGATTACAAGTAGGCAGAGAGGCAGGCAGAGAGACAGGGAGAGGAGGAAGCAGGCTCCCTGCTGAGCAGAGAGCCCGATGCGGGCCTCGATCCCAGGACGCTGAGATCATGACCTGAGCCGAAAGCAGAGGCTTTAACCCACTGAGCCACCCAGGCGCCCACATTGGCAATTTCTTAGCTGATTATGCTTTAAGAAGTCATGTTTAACCCACACATTTGGACCTCAGAATACATTTCTCTTAAAAACATTTTAAGGTGTCAGTTTAGCAAAATAGTCCAGTGAGCTTTGATGTACAGGTTAAATCTGACTAATGGATCTAGAATGGTCTGAGGCACTCATGTATCTTAATTATAGGAAACCTAAGCTAGAAGACTGAGCTGGGAATTTGGCTGGTAAAGATCTAGTTTCCTTCCTGATGTGTAGTGTAGGAGTCTGGGGGGAGAAGCGGCAGGATTTGTACATGGGGAGGGATGCCGGTACAGAGGACTTGGTTTCCTAAAGGAATGTTAAGGTGTTTGTTTCTCCAGAGTGAGTAAGGGGCAGGCAGGACTAGGTAGGGAGAGATAGGGAGGGGCTCTGGGGTCAGGCTCCCAGAAACCCCCAAGTGCAGAGGTGTAAGGAAACCAGAGATGAGGGAATAGACCAGACCACTCTGCCTTAGGTGTGTGTGTGTGTGGGTGGGGTGTCTTTTTTTTTTTTATGACAGTCACCTATGACCAAGAAAGAATAACCAGACCCTACAAAGAAATAAGCCATTAAAGATGTAATCACCTGTCCTTAAACCAAGATGGCACAAGAATGTTAAGGCCAGGGCGCCTGGGGGGGCTCAGTGGGTTAAAGCCTCTGCCTTCCGCTCAGGTCATGATCTCAGGGTCCTGGGATCAAGCCCTGAATTAGGCTCTCTGCTCAGCGGGGAGTCTGCTTCCTTCTCTCTCTCTGCCTGCCTCTCTGCCTACTTGTGATCTGATCTCTCTGTGTCAAATAAATAAATAAAATCTTAAAAAAAAAAGAGAGAATGTTAAGGCCACAATCTCTCTGGTCAGTTCTAAATAAAAAGCTGTCATTGGAGGCCCACGTTGGCGTTGGCAACCCTGTCGGGATCCCTGTCACTCCTGAGAGTTTTTTCTGTATCCTTGCTTCATAAAACGATCGCTTTCCTGACTCTCCTTTGTGAGATTCATCCTTCGACTCTGTGAGACAAGAACCTAGCTGTCCCACGTCGAGAGCAGCTGCCCGGGTGGCTATTCTGATTACAACCTCCTGCGGTCTACCCGTGTGTAGTGGCCCTGGGCCCCGTGTGTCCGGGCCGAGTGCCCCACTAATTTGGGCTAGCTTGTCTTCACGCTCTGGTCTTACTGTTTCAGACTGAAGCTCTTCAGACTTCCCCTCTGACTCTAACGAAAAGAGGTGACTGGGTCAAAGAGGTGAGTTTGTATCCCAAACTTACCTACCCCCAAGCCTCTTCTATTTAATAACAGAGCAAGCCCCCCTTCATCACAGCATCATCTGTGGCTTCCAGACAGAAGGGCCATGTCCTTTCTGAGCCATTGCATCCCTGCCTCTGGGAGAACACTGGCATCCACTTGACTCTCAAGTGTAATGAATCCACTTGAAGTGCAGGAATAACTGAGCGTACCCTAACACCGCCACACTTTACTGTCAGCTAAAATAACCACAGTCCAGCAAGGATAATCTAAGTGGAGAATATTTGCCCACCGCAGTGCGTGTGGATTCTGCATTTCGGTCTCCTTAGTTCATGGTCAGGCTCCACCCAGTACCCATTCTGGGACTCGGACAGGAGCCTCGCCTCTGTAGTCTTGGCCTCCCTCCTTTGCAAAGTGAGGATAATGTTCTCTACCTCTTTGGAGGTCTTAAAGATTAAGTAGAATGTTCTTAGCCCAGTGCCTGACACATACTAAACCTAGACAGTTGGCATATGTGAAAGATACAGAAAAATAAAGAGTAAATCAGAGTTGGTCTGTATTATGTTCGTCTGCATATCTGTTGCTGGGAGTGTGTTCCTGTTTCTCTCTTCCAGGTGTTTAGGAATATAAATTTGTTTTTACCCACAGGATTTAAGACACAGAATTGAATGCTGTAGTTAGGAGTTAACATGATTTAGAGGCAAGGGATGAGTAGACAATGTTAAAAGTTCAACATGGTAAAGATAATGTTCTTACAAATTTTTTACATGTATTTTCAAATTTTTTTTTAAAAATGGGGATTTATTTATTTTTATTTACTGTAGTTGTCTTTCACTAGGATCCTCAAATAGAAATGTCAGAAACAATCTCTATATTAATTTGCCATTTAGTAGTTTAATGTTTACCTTTTTTCTTTTAGGCACTTGGCAGTTGAATTCTAAAATCTGTTTTGCAAAGAACTGTATGGAAAGCTACAAGAGTTCCTGGTAGACAGATAAGATGTAAAGTAATTTTCCTGGTAGTCCAACACCTAGAATATTACTAAAATCTACAGTAAAATCTTAAGTAAATCTTTCAATATTCAGTGAAAGTTGGGTCATTTAGTTTTTACATAAGTGATTTTTGAAATTGGCTTTTAGTATGCCTTTATGGTTAAATCAATCCCCTTAGATATCAATCAACAATGTACAGGCAGTGAAGCCTTTCTCTGACACTGATTCATTAGGAAAGCTCATTTAAGGAGTTAAACATCTCTCACTTGTCAACACTGAGATAATTATGCACTATTAATTCTCAGTCATTTCAAAAAGTGCTATTTTAAAACTATTCATTTCATCAATCCTGAGAACCAGGATAAGGTAGACAGCCTGCTGTAAACCAATTTAAGATGTGATTACACTGCTTTATTCCTGCAATGCATGAATCAGAAAGTTGATTTAATGTGAATACCGCTTTTGAAATATTTCTTACTTCATTTTAAGAGATGAATATGATTAGGCAACCTTGAGAGGACAAAGGAGTTGATGTAGAAGAAAGGAGCTTTAATTTATTCTGTTTGCAGAATCTAGGTGGTAGGTGGGGAGGGCTGAGGGAGAAAATCAGGAAATGGTACTTTTCTTTGTCATTTTATCTAAATGAAGCCTTTGTGTATATGTGCTCTCTGCATATCATCAGCTGAAAATTAAGGTTGTTTATGCTTCTTTGCAATGACCATCCACAGAGGAACTAGAATATGAATTTTTTCTAAATAGAGGAATTTTGTTGCTTAACTACTTAAAGTTACTTGCAAAGGAGTGATTTTATAAAACCAGAGAATCAATCTATCATGGCAGATAGTTGGAAACGTTGATCTCAACATCCTGCCAAGTGTGCAGTGCTTGAAGTTCATTAATATGCAGACATAACTGTTATTGTATAAAATTTCAGTTCTGTAAGCTGTTTACTAATTTCTTGACCTTGTAGAACAATCATCAAGATTATTTTCAGTTATTTTAAAGACACATCAATTTGTGGAAGATACTTAGTTTTATGAAGATATTATAATATGGTTTGATTTTTAAGCACTTTGTTTCATAGAAGATACATGGTAATTATTTACAAATGAAACAGTTTTCCACATGTAGTCATGTTGCTTCTGTTGGGTTTATTTTGTGGCATGTGTTTCTGTCTGGAGATAAAGAAGAACAAGGTTCTAAAGCTGTAATTTTGCTAACCCCAAATATCAGTGATAAAATTTGAACTGATTTTGATGTTTGAACTGATGTTGAGTCTGCTTGTGCACTGAGCTAAAAAACAAAAAACAAAAAACAAACCAAAACCACCCCCTCCGTCCAAACTTGTTTGTTTATCCTTGACTTTCCAGGCTGTCTTTTTACATTGTTTCATGTCCTAGGTAAATTATGCAGGTGTGCTGGACTTTTACATATGCTGATTGTTTTTTGTTACATTTAAATGATTACTAGTTTAAATAAGCTACTCTTATAGTAGGTTTCATTCTAGTGCTGATGCAGTGAGTTGATTTTTTAAAATACATCTCTGATTTTAAAAATTACTTATAAATTACTTAAACCTCTTATTTGTGATTCTATCAAGATTCTGATAAAAGTCCATTTCCATTTTTAATTCTTGCCTTCATGTGAAAGTGTTAAATAAAAAATGTAGTATAAGGTCTTTTATAAAAGTCCCTTTTTATAATATCTTTTTAAAGTATTGCTTTTTAGGTCAAACTAATAGCTTTTTTTCTTATTCATTTCAGTTATAATCAGAATTGGTTTTGATTTGCTCACCAATGGATAGTAAATAAAAATGATATAAGTTTAGCTTTACCAGGTATGTCTGAATTGATATTAGTCCTTGGATTTTAATGGTTAGCATCACTGATTCCCTTATTCAGCAAGCTTGTATGGATCTCTGAGGAGGGTCAGATCCCATTCTTTACAAATCAAAATAATTTTACATACAGATTCTGCTGTTTAGAATCTTGTGTTTAGTTGAAGAGACAAGTAAGTATGTAAAACAGTTAAAAGCAACACATGCCATGAGGCATTTAGCAAAGGAAAAACAATATAGATTGGAATGATTGTTTACTCGTCAAAAGATGAGTCTTGAGTTGGACCTTGAAGAATGTATATAGCATTTGTAAAATTGACAGGAATAGGATAGGGGTAAAGGATGTGTGATTAATGTGAGTAAGTGATGTTGAAGGATGGTTAGGAAATGGGTCAATTTGAAGTAGAAATTGATACAGAATCAAAGTGGGTTTCAAAAAGACAGGCTAGGAGGAAGGAAGAGAAAGGGAAAGATACTAACATTTAATACATACTGTTTACTGGGTGTTTAACTTAAATTATGCCACTTCTCAAAATATAATCCTGTAGTTTGATGTTATGATCCTAATTTTGCAATCAGTGAAGCCAAATTGTACAATCTTGCTGAAGGGTACCCAATGAAGAAATGGGTGGAGTTCAGATGTGAATGGTCAGGTACAAAAAATGGTGGACACAACCAAGATTGTCTGCTATTTTTGCAAATTAGACATGCTCAAAACATAACTTGTTATCTCTTTTTCTTCTTCCCAAATCAGTTTCTTCCAACTTATTTTTATTAGTGACTTTATCATTCTTCTAGTCATTCAGACTTAAAACATCGGAGTAATTTTTGTTCTTAAAATTAGCTGTTAGTTCATATAGGATATTTGAAAGTAAAATGTAGGAAGAAATAGACGATACATTAAAACACTTTTCTTGGGGCACTTGGGTGGCTCAGTGGGTTAAAGCCTCTGCCTTCGGCTTAGGTCATGACCTCGGGGTCCTGGGATCGAGGCCCATATCGGGCTCTCTGCTCAGCAGGGAGCCTGCTTCCTCCTCTCTCTCTGCCTGCCTCTCTGCCTACTTGTGATCTCTCTCTCTCTCTGTCAAATAAATAAATAAAATCTTAAAAATTTTGTTTTTCTTATTTATCTGTTACTGTAGTATGTTTAACTTATTGGTTATCTCCAGTGTACTGTAATTACTAATCATGTTCCACAGCTTACTAGATGTTATTTAGTCAGAGTTTCTTTCTTTCTCTCTCTTTTTTTTTTAAGATTTTATTTATGTATTTATCAGAGAGAAAGAGCACAAGCAGGAGGGACAGCAGACAGAGCAGGCAGAGGGAGAAGCAGGCTCCCGGCTGAGCAAGGAGCCCGATGCAGGACTCGATCCCAGACCCCCGGACCATGACCTGAGCTGAAGGCAGCCGCCCAACCAACTGAGCCACCCAGGCGTCCCCAGTCAGAGTTTCACCACAGTATCTAGAAAGAGTTGATTCAGTTATGTAATCTGAACCTTTTTTATCATAATATGGCAGATTTTTTGGCGCATATTTTTTCTCCATATCTCTGCATTTGATTGTATGTTGATTTCAGTTGATTTTTCCTTCATTTTTCCTTGCTCTCCAATAAGATTCCAAAAAGGCAAGGATTTTTTAGTATCTTCTCCATGCTTTGCTTGTCACTTGGTAGTTATGTATCTGCTGAATTGCAATTTGTATAATGATCTAAAACATATTGACATATAAGACCCCCCTGTAGCCTTGTTTCTATTTTGGTGGTCCTATATATAGCTAGCACCTAATCCTAAACCATTCATAGGACTGATTTAAGAATATTTGTAAAATGATTAACAAAATTCTTTTAATGGACAATGAAGAGCTCTTCAAAAAATGTTGAAGTACCAGTGTTTCTGAGCATCATCTCTGGGTGTGGTTCATGAGTACCACTCTCTCTCTGATCATGAAACCACCTATACATTATATAGATTCTAGCCATTCCTTGGGGCTTAGGTAGGAGTAAAATTTAAGGTATTCTGCTTCTAAGTATGAGGGACTAAAGCCATTCTGGAATTCCTCCCCCCCCTAAAAGAAAAGAGCTGGATATAATACAAAAACAACTGCCTGGAGGTACTGAAGAGTGAAGAGAAGCAGAAAGGCTGGTGGCTGGTGCACACTGGCTTGGAGAAGGAAGAGATAGGAGGCTATAGAAGTATGTTCCAGTCTCAGAAGCTTGTAGCCTGGGGCCAAGTGCAAGACCTGTGGATGCCTAGGGCACATGGGAAGAAACTCTCCGTCTTTCTTGCCAGGGGAGCCAGAAAAGTGAGATCCTTTGGCTTTGGGAGCCACAATCTTTAGGGTTTGACCGGGGTCCTGATGCTCAAGTGATGTTTACGGAACTCCAGCCATCTTTTAGAATTATAGGCAGGAAGAGAGGAGCAAAGGACTTAATAGCAAAAAGTAGTGAACCAGCTCATCTATCCCCTTTTAAAGGGCTTTCGCCACAGTCTATCAGTGCCTTTCACTTACATCTCAGTAATAAGGACTGTGTTGCATGGCCAACCTTGCCTGGAAAATACAGTTTTAAAAATGTAGGTGCATTGTTACCCCCCAGTGATGATATCCGGGTTCTGTTAGCAAGAAGAAAGGGAGGGCGCCTGGGTGGCTCAGTGGGTTAAAGCCGCTGCCTTCGGCTCAGGTCATGATCTCAGCGTCCTGGGATCGAGGCCCGCATCGGGCTCTCTGCTCAGCAGGGAGCCTGCTTCCTCCTCTCCCTGTCTCTCTGCCTACCTCTCTGCCTACTTGTAATCTCTCTCTCTCTGTGTCAAATAAATAAATAAAAATCTTTAAAAAAAAAAAAAAAAAAAAAAAAAAAGAAAGGGAAAAGAGATAGGGGACTAGGAACTGGCAGGATTCGACATAGTTACAGGTGCTTTATATATGCTGATCCTCTTCTAGAACCCACCTTCACGTCTGCTGAGATGTTCAAGCGGGCAGGAGGAAAACCTTCCTTAAGACGCTAGCGCAGGCTTTTTCTTAACGTGTAACCCTAAACACATTCCCCAGAGTTTCCTGTGATTACCATTCTCAAGCACAGATGAGACAGCTTAGGACAGTATGTATTGTCATCTCTGTATTCTTCGTGGCTCACATGCTTCCTGACTTCCCATCCTCGACTGTGTGCTTCTTCCTGCGCTGGGGTGTGAGAGCATCATTTATTCAACAGACTATAGAAGAGGAAACGAAAAGGGACTGGGAATTTTTATTTTTAACAAGCATTCCTCCTTCAAGAAATGGTATTGTCAAATTGTTGGCAACCTACTAAAAAATGGGTAAATATGCAAAAATTGATTCATAAAAATTGATTCCTTCGTAGCTTTTGAAGTTTCTCAATAGGTTTGCATTGAACTTCAGTGAAAGCCTACACTTGCTTGAACGGGTGCTTCCCAACTTTTTGCTGCCATAACATACGTAGAAAACACTGCTGCTTCTATTTTTCTATTTCTGCTGTTAATGTTTGTCTGTGTTTAATTTTCCGTTATGGAAAATGTAAAACATTTTTATTATCAAAAGCCTGAAGGTCATGCAGAAGTAGGGAGAATGGCATAGTGAACTCCCACGTGCCGTCCATCCAGCGTGGACTCCTCAGTCTGTACCGCCCCCCCCCCCACACCTAGACTGTTTGGAAGCAAACATATGGATTCTGAATTGGACAATCTGTTAAAAATAATTACGAGACAGTAAAACATATTTGAATACTAATTTGATATTAAGGAAATATCGTTAAGTTTTTGGAGTGTTAATGATATTTTTGTATACTTTAAAAGAGTCCTTACCTTTTAGGGATACATTCTGAAATATTTATGAATGGAATAATGTAATCTCAGGGATTTGCTTAAAATTTGCTTTTTTGAAGTTCTTCCTATCAATATTCTTCGAATAAACAATTCAGTGAGTCCAGTGCCTAATTTCCCTACAAATGGCTGCTTTTCCAAATGGCTTTTCTCTTCCCAGCCGTTGAGCCTAGTTAGGGGACAGGAAAAATTCCACCAACTTTTTTTTTTTTTAATTATTTTATTTATTTATTTGGCAGAGAGAGAAACAGTGAGAGAACACAAGCCAGCAGGTAGTGGGAGAGGGAAAAGCAGGCTTCCTGATGAGCAGGGAGCCTGATGTGGGGCTTGATCCCAAGACCCCGAGATAAGGACCTGAGCCAAAGGCAGATGCTTACTGACTGAGCCACTCAGGAGCCCCTCCACCAACTTTTAAATCAAGCTTCAAGAGGAAACCCTTAAGCAAAACAGGGCTTGAACTTGCTTTTCTTCTTTCTCTCGTGAGATGGCCTTTCCCCCCATGTTTGCAGAACCACATCTCCCTTAGGATTTAGAATTGAACTCCTTGGCCTCAAAAACTAAGATTTTAATGATCTAGCTCCTTAACTGTGTGTGTGTGTGTGTGTGTGTGTGTGTGTGTGTGTGTTTTCCGTTTTTATTTGTTTTCATAATATTTAGCAATCATTGCTACTGGGATATCTTTTGTCTTTATTTTATTTTTGCTCTCTACCAGTCTCCTCCCCCCCAATCCTCCTCTCTCTTCCATGTGTTTTCTGTAATCAGTTTATTTGTAGAAAAGAGTAACATTTACTGAACACCTTGCATCAGACACTGCATGGAGGTAGATGCTCATTTAAACTTCAGAACAGCTATACATTCTGCATATTCCCATTGTGTAAAAATTAATGTTAGGCTCAGAGAGGTCACAACTGCCCAAAGATCAGGAGTCAATAGGTTTGTCAAGATTTGGACTCTGGTTTCTCTGACTCTAAACTCCATGTACTTCCAATTATACCATATGTTACTAGTAATGCTTTTTAATATTTCTAAATATTGCTAGGAGACTGTTTAATTTATATAATTATAACTTATGTTTTCCAACCTATGACCAGTTATATTTTGCTGGTTCAGAATTAATTTCCTAAATTGTGAAAAATCATTGGGAGTCTCTCTGAACCCAGCTTTTACGTTGTCCTCTTTAAATGTGTGAATGATGTGGCTCGGGAATGCAGACATACCCACCCCCGAAGGTCAGGAATAACATCAAACAGTAGAGTTTTATGAAGAAATTTCCTGTTAAATTGATGGAACAGTGAGTGGGGGAGATATATACTGTATGAGTAAAGACATAGAAAGTTTTTGCAGATCTAATTTTACAAAAAAAGTCATGTCCTGGCATTTTTAAATGGGACTATAAATTTAGTAATATTTCAGTAGCAATAACAGGATTTTAAATACGACTCTTCATTCCTGAAATTTTAGGTTTTCTTAATGATAGTTACCATTACTGAGAGCAACCAACCTTGAGAGTGTATTTAACTTAGATTTTGAAGTAATGCTTGATATGACTTCAATTTCTGTGACCCAGAAATATTGACGTGCTAATTTTCTGAGTTAAAAACTTTCTTTTTATGTTTTTGTCCTTGCTTAAATGGGCAAATGCTGGCTAAATGTCTTGGAGAATACTGTATTTTCAGGAAATGACAAGAAGTATTGATTTACCTTATTCTTCTTCCCTCAAGCAGAACAGCCATAAAATATGTTCAATTTCTTCTCATTTCTGTCTGCCGATGACACGGACTTGCCGTGTGAGAGCTGGGTGTGGACGTGATAGGAGCTTCCTGACAGTTACCAGCATTTGACTTCAAAGCTTTAGAGCAAGAGAGCATACTGAAAAGCCCAACTACAACTTTATTTACTTCATTATTGTGGCACTAAATTTTATTTGTTAGTTATAAAAATGAATGTAGGCCTGACAGAACATCCAGATAAGGACCATTTCTTTAGGTCTAAAGCTTCCCATTTAACATGAAACCTGCTTTGGATACATTTTGGAAAACTTTCCAACTATTTAACATGGAATGTATCATTGCATTTCAAAAAAAGGTATCATTAAATGTAGTTAAAGTCAAATCAGGTTAAGTAATTCTGTATCAGATACTGATTTTTTTGTTTAAGGACAAAAGGTTAAAATTTAACTTAGTTTGACTTGTATACAATTTTTCACAATGTTCTTAGGTTATTCACAGGACAACAAATTCTTCCAGGACTGTAAATTCTCTGAGGAGTGATAGTTTAATTTTGAGTAACTTTAAGGGATTCTCTAAGCTGGGAGGTACCTATCTGCTCACTTGCCTCTAGGGGCACTTGTGCAAATAGGCAGGTTTCCAAGGCCTCCGTGAAACACATCCATCAAGCATGCTTATTCTTCCTCTTTAGTTCTGCCTCTGAAGGCCTCTTCTTCTGCTGATTGCTGTGATTATCACCCTTAGCTCCAGCATGGAGAGTGAGAGAAGCTGTCAGGATTGCCCTACTGATTACAGCCATCGACAGAAATGCCTCGTAGAACTCCTCCATCTACAAACACCAGTTTCTCCAGTATTTATCCCTGGAGCTGCACGAGGTCAATAGACACGTTTTTGTAGGGTGGGAGGTGGAGTATATTCAGTAGTGTATGCATCTCATTAAGATTCACCTGCAGTTTGAATTGCCTGACTTATTCCTGGTATCTGCTTCTTGTTTGATTCTTCCAGTCACTTTGCACCTCTTCAAATAGCTCTTTTAAAACAGCTGTAATTAAACTTTATTAGGTACTAAGAGTTTTGAGATCTAAGGTGGTGATTTTGGCCATTTTGAGGGATATGTGTCAATAACCAAAGTTTCTTCAAAGCAAAAACAGCTGTTGGTGTCTTATACTTTGGTGATAGAAGAATGAAGTCTATAATGGTTGGATAATTCTCCTTTTCCAAGTTGGGTCCCTTTAATACAGTTGGGGAAGAGACTATCAGAGATGGTGATCACATCGGGTGCTGTTCCTCTCCTCACATCCTCTCCTCACATCCTCTCCTCACATCCTCTCCTCACATCCTCTCCTCACATTCTCTCCTCACATCCTCGCCTCACATTCTCTCCTCACATTCTCTCCTCACATCCTCTCCTCACATCTTCTCCTCACAGCCTCTCCTCATAGCCTCTCCTCACATCTTCTCCTCACAGTCTCTCCTCACCTCCTCTCCTCACAGTGGGTACAGTTGCCCACTGTCAACCTAAAATCATGTGAAGAGAAAAACCTGAAAACAAACTCTCAGTATCCTTCATTGCCAGAATTGGAGCTAACAATGTGCCTCTTTGATTCTTCCAGGTCAGTGATGGATGTTTGGATGGGTCAGCACCTTATCTCTACTGAGGGAGGGTGCAGTGTTCAAGGCAGATGTTGTAAGGTGATGAATAAGACAAGGAGGGTCAGAAAGAAAAGCAAGATGGCTGCTCCAGGCGGGACCTTGTGGGGCACATAAATCTGATGGGGTTGAATTTATGAGGCACATTAATCTCTTACCTGAAAAATAGTCATCAGGTAAATAAGCAGAAAATGATCTAGTTTGCAGATAGTCAGTCTCATTCATTCATTTTGTATTGGTTCCTGTAATTGGTTTACATTTCAGAAGTTGCTGCTTATTTTTTTTTTTTTGCCAATACAAATTCTATGAGCTTATTCTTTCTGTGCATTTATTTCCAATGAGACCTGAAGTTGATTAAACTTAAGAGGTTCAGTGGTTATTGGATATCTGAACAGAGAGTGGTCATGACCAAGGAATTGGATAATAAGGCTGATTGAGATACTTGTGGGAAAAGAGAATCTAGTTTATGCCTGGGGTCCCCAAGACCACCCTCAGTTTTAATCATTTGCCTAAAGTACTCACATAACTCAGAAAAGCTGTTTTACTCACAGTTACGGTTTATTACAGTGACAGATACAGATTAAAATGAGCAAAAGGAATATAGGGCAGAGTACAGGTGAGACCATGAGCAACCTTCCAGTTGTCTTCTCCTGGTGGGGTTTTATGACAGTGCTTCATTCTCCCAGCAAGGATGTGTGACAGCATGTGTGGATTATTGTCAACCAGAGAGGCTTAGTGAGCTCGGTGTCCAGGAGTTTGGTAGGCAGGGACTGCCTGAGTGGCTGGCCTTGGTTATTCTGTCTCCGGGCTCTCCAGAGGTCAAACTGATAGCATGGTCCATGCCTCGCTGAACAAAAATGGATGTTTACCATAAACCACATTGCTAGCGTAAAGTATGTGGTGTGGCTCAATACTTCAGGGTATTAAAAGACACTTTAGTATTTCAAGGGCGTAGAGGTAATATCCCAGAAGCAACTAAAGGGCCAGTCCTTTATTTGAGAGTATGCAGGACTTGAGTACTGAGTCCTGCTAAGTTACACAGCATAGCACAAGTCTATGCTAATGCACAGGGCAGTGAAGTCTGAGTTGAACTGTCTGGAAGAGGTCTTGAAAACAAGCAGCAGTGATCAGAAAGGGGTAGAAACCTGGGAACAAGCAACACAGGAATATGGCTGGTGTCTGGACTTCCGGTGCCAGGAAACCAGTAACAGTAAAATCTTTGTAACTGACAGTAATTTCCTAAGCTGAGCACGTGGATCCTTTAAGCCAGAATCGGGGTAGGACGATGTTGCAATGGAAGGTGGGGTCAAGGAGCTATAGCAAACATCATTGCTTAGCAACTTTTATGGCCTCAAAATGATGACAAGACAGGTAATTTCATTGCTACTCACTGGTGCTTTTGAGGGGGAATCCCTCAAAATTTCTGTAATAATTGCCCATTTCAGTGTTAGCTATTTATAAATCTTGGCCTCGGTTTTCTGTTTTATAAAGTGTTTTATAAAGTGAAATGACTACATCATTTCTAAGACTTCTCTAATATTTTGCCATTTTGTGCCTCAAGAAAACCATTTCCATCAATTAGGTTTCTTACCTTTTTCATGGTATCATCTTGTTTTCTTCAGTTTTCCTTTGCATTTTCCATTTTGGCCTGGCTACTTCTTTTTTGCTAAATCACAGACATTTCTTATAGAAATACAATCCTGCTGTATTCCTGGAGTGGGGGAGGAAGGCAAGGTTCAGGAATTCCCAAACTTAGCTGAAGCCATAGCTCTCTAAAGGACGGACTTTAGAGCTTGGCTGAGGGACTGTTAGCACGGCCTCTGGAGATTTTTGGGAAACCAGTTCCTGTTCTGATTCTGTAGAAGTACAAAGTTCAGGTAAGTGCTTCGACCAGGCAGCCCCCATTTAAGGGATCGAAGATGGAGCATTAGCACTGCATTCGTTTCCTCTTCTCCTCTCTCTTTCTCTCTCTCTCTTCTCTTCCACCGCTCTTTCTCTCTCAACAGATTTATCGTGTGCTGCAGTGTGCCAAGCACTGACACAAGCGAACGAAACAAAAACAAATCCCTTCCCTCAAAGAGCTGATAGGGTCAAATTATAAAATACATAATAGGGTAGATATTGATAGTTGTGTGGAGAAAAATAAAAACCAGAAAGGGGGCTAGGAAGTATGGGCTGAGCGTGGGCCCGATCTCACGGAATCGGAGTCTGGGGACGGAAGGCACAGCTGAGTCCGGAGCCACGCTGGGGGCCTGTGTGAGCGGAGGCGGAGCGGGCCTCCATGGTCGGCCTTGGCCTGTTGCTCGTGGCGGGCACTTGGGGTTGCGGAGGACGCAGCGGAGGAACGGAGAGGAGATAGGCTTTCGCAGAGCTGTGCACGTTTCTGGGTTTTCTCTTCCACCTTCCAAACAGCCGCCAGCGTCTGTTTGTGTCTGAATATACTGTCATGTCATGCGACACGTCACGGCACAGTCCCCGGGGAAAGTTGGACGTGTCCCCAGCAAGGAAGCTGCTGGAACAGGTTCAGAGGAGGTTGCCTGCGGGGACGGTTCAGTCTTGAGATCTGAGCCAGGAGACACTGCCCTGATCCCCGAGGCCTCACGGGATTCACCTGGACAGATGCCGCATTTGCTGCAGGCACCGGGAGCCAGGGCACAGCTTGTCTGTGTCGAGGTGGTGGCCCTGATTTCTCGGCTGCTGGGGATCCGACGGTGCCAGCTTTCTGGAGCCCTTCAGCGCAGAGCTCTGCAGAACACGGCTCGTGAGCCTATGGGGGTGCAGGAAGCTAACTTAGCAAGTTCTGGCAGGTTTTTAGTGGTTCGTGGAGCAGAAGAGAAAGGAGAGAGCTCCTCTAGGAAGGTCTGTGTGGCTTCACAAAATTGTCGTTTCCCTTAAGTACTTGTGAATGTACATGCGTGTCAGGTTGTGATGTAAAATATACTTCTTACTGTGTTTTATGATTCAAAAAGAAACGACCACAACAGCTCTGAAAGCCGCTGCCTTTCCATGTGTGAGCTCCGTCTCTGGGACCAGTGCCTGCGCCCTGTCTTCCTGTTCCTACTCCTGACATGGGTCAGTGCAGTGGTTGTGCACTCACCCTTTCCGGCTGTCGGTTCTCAGTAACGGGATTTCTGTGTAGAGTCTGCTAATGCATCTTTAGCTGGAGCAGACAGAATGACTTCAATCAGAGCAGCCAGGCAGGCTCCGAGTATGTGCTCGGAACTCCTGGCATCTTACCTACCCCTGAAGAAGCAGTAGGTTTTTGCGATTTGTGCATAGAGACACACATGGCCTTAAAAAAAAAAAAAATGCCACTACCTGTGTACTTACGAGCCCAGCGAGGAGGGAATGTAGCTGTAGAAAATGGGGAATGTCCAAAGAGTCTGCATGGCGTATTTGTCTTTTCCCTGTCAGGCTGCTCAAGGCTCCTGCTGCTTCAGGGACATGGGGCTCCCCTCCTTCCCATTGCTTATCAGTGGTATTGACTATAGTGGTACAGGTTAGATTCATTTCTTATTGGTAATGTGGTGCAACTTTTCCCCTGATAAAAACTGGTTTTGCATTAAGACTGAACTGAGAATAATGCATATAGAAGTACTTTGTTAACTGGAAAATGTTAAATGCATTTCTCCAAATGTGTTCATTGAATCACTAGTTTCTAGAACTTCTAATGGTTTGATAAAAAAGTTAGTTATAGGTCAACTTAGCTTCAGAAAGATGGAGTTGAGAAAGTTAACTTTTTTTTTTTTAAAGCAGGACTTCTCAAGAGTCCTTAGTAGGATAAACACATTTTGATTCCTCAAGTGTTATCCAAACTTCTTTAACTATAAACCCTTTTTTCTTGGGTTATCTAATAGGGTAGACTGTTTGGAGGAATACTGCATTTAATCATATCGACTACTATTATCTTGAAATCTTGAGGCTACACTTTTTTTTTTTCCTTTGGGACATACTCTTGAAATTATACAAAAAGTTGACATTTTCTGGCACTAATCTGTTATGCAACATGCCTATAGCTCTTTCCATTATAAGATAATCACATGTATTTTTAATTCTCTGAAAAAAGTAATTATAGTATCTGGTGCTAAAAATCTTTCATATTTATTTTAAGTTTGTGTAGATTGAGAAAAATATTTTTACTTTTATAATGATCTGAAATGCTCCAGTTTTACATTTATAATTATATCTGTAGCTATAGTAAGGGATTTTACTAAAGGAAGCTTTTTGTGTATTTGTGAAAAGATTGCCTATTTATTATCTATTTATTACCACATATGGAGAATAAATAACATACTCACTTTGATTCTGGGGAATCAAATATTTTTTCTATTCTGAAAGCGGTCACCAGGAGGACACACCCCAGGTCAATGATTATAATGTTGCTACTGAACACTCGATTTTTTGGGACATCTTATCCTTCATGACCAAAATTACTCATTGCAACATGAAGGGTTAACATTCAGTGCCAAGAGAGAAGTCTATTAATTGTATTTGGTACCCATCAAATCAGTAGATTTTGAAATTTATAATTATCAATTAAAAAAAAGCATTTTTCAAAGATCCCTAAATTTCTCTACTTATTCTGTCCTGGGGCATTTCATTAGTAAAAGAAGAATAAAGATGAACATCTGATTGGACACGGTTAGACTCATATTTGTGCCACAGATTCCAAAGATGTTGATTTCTCAGTAAGGGAATGAAAGCAGTATATGGTTGTAGTATCAGATTTTCCCCGATTTGATCTGATATCTATTATTATTACCAAGAATTTTACTCATTCATGGATTGTCTAAAAGCCTTTTCTTTCTTAGTCCTGAGCAAGTTGTCATTTATATAGTGATTTCGATGATAAATTTCTATTTATTTTGTATGGAATAAATGTAAGGCATTCCTCCCCCCGTCTCCCAAATTGATTCAGTCTTGTTAATGAATGAAAGCGATTCCTTTCCCTTGATGATCCTTTCCCAGGGAGTACATTGATAGTGCTTTTAGCTAAGAGGCACAGAGCGTCAGTGTGTGAGTGCAGGCTCTGAACAAAGATGGCTTAGGTTTGAATAGCAGGCTTACTGTTGTTCACTAGCTGTGTGTCTGTGGTCAGGTTACTTAACCATTCTGTGTCCGCTTAGCTTTCCATCTGTGAAATGGAGGTAATAACAGTAGCTAGGCTGTAGAGTTTGAGTGTTAGAAACGTGTTCATCTATGCAAAGTGCTTAGAATGGTACCTGGCACGCAGAGTAAGCAGCCCATCAATTTTAGGTGTTATTACTCATAGCTAGAGCAAGGTTGCTTTTTTTTTTTTTTAAAGATTTTATTTATTTGTTTGACAGAGAGAGAGAGAGAGAGATCACAAGTAGGCAGAGAGGCAGGCAGAGAGAGGAGGAAGCAGGCTCCCTGCCGAGCAGAGAGCCCGATGCAGGGCTTGATCCCAGGACTCTGAGATCATGACCTGAGCTGAAGGGCAGAGGCTTTAACCCACTGAGCCACCCAGGTGCCCAGCAAGGTTGCTTTTCACTGATATTGAGAAAGTTCAAACTTTGCTTGAAACCTAATTTGTATTACATTCTAAGCAATATCAAGTGTATTTCCTGAAATACACCTTCAAGAAAAAAATGAATGCTCTGATCTAACCAACAACAATGTCTTCCATTTAGAGGAAGGAATACATCCTCTCCTGAATCATCTTCTAATTTGAGCCACGGGTCTAAAATTCGAGACCACACTCCCATCTGCATGTTTGGCCTAGCAGTATTTTTTTCAGTTTTGTTTTGTCTTTTGAGATGCCTTCAAACAGGACATGCAATCACAAGCCACAGGCTTTGCCACGTTCTACCGTCTTAAACTCTAGCCTGATTCTCCCTTTAGGTTTCAGAGACCATAACTCCTATCATTTTAGATGGATTTTATAGAGTATTGGTCTGCATTTTACCCAGGGGCCTGAGCATATTGAGGAGGGCAATAAAGGATGCTTTCTTTTCCTGGAGACTTGTTTGTTTTCAATCATAAAGACATTGGGATCCTTTATGTATTTCCTTGATGAATAAGTAATGTGGAACCCCAAAGTTCCAGCGTTATGGTGGATGTCATCTTCTTGCCAAAAAGATTAGTTTGTAGAAGCCAATTCAGTAAACACAGCATACTTATACCCAGGAGCATCGGCTGTTTCAACATACAATAGAGTGGAATGATTTGAAAAGAACTGAATTGTTAGTACAACTGATACAATTCTAAAAATGGTTAGATCGAACCCAACAGGCAGTATAAATATAGGTGAAGAATGCTGAGCATTTTTTTTTTTTTTTGGATGGCGGGCAGGGGCAGCTATAGTAATTGGAGCTCTTTAACAGGTCTTAAATGTCCACAGATTCATAGGGGACTTCTTGTTTGACTTGTGTGTTGTTTGCCCATTGTCGTTAACTTCTTTCAATAAGAGTGATGCCCTCTGAGTAATGCCCCTGTTGTGAACCAAGAAAGACCCATGAATTATTAATAACCTGCAGGGTTACAGAGCCCTTGTAGGAATGAGAGCAGTGTGCTCTGTACAACAGTTCTGCTCACCTGATCTTGACAAATTAGGAGCATCTAAAACATACTCCTGCTTGTTAATACAAGAAGTGGGGGAAAGGTGACTTGGAAATACATCAATATTTAGCCCCTTTGTAGAATCTCAAAAGGATAATAGCAAACAGTGTTTCTTCATAAATAACTGTCTCTCCTATCTTTGTGGTTTAGTGTGGTAGGCTAATACCTTTCTGTCAAGCTAAGCTTTATGGTTCAATTTCAGCTGTACTCCTTGAGAAACAACTAGGAAAAAAAAGGTAAAAACACAATTATAAAGATGCCTACTCCATAATCATTTAGTCCTATTTATAGAACTTGATCTTTTTCAAGTATATTTTCTTCGTTGTATTAAGCTGATAGGGATCGAGAGCAAATAAAACTCTACGGGAGCAGCAATTGTTTTATCGATAGCCTGGCTTATGTGGGAATCGTGGCAGGAGGATTAGGAGTTGTAGCCACATTGAAATGTGAAGTACGTAATGCGGTGCTGGAACGAATTGGGTTTTCAAACATCCTGAGTGGGCGCACGCTTGGTCCTTACTAAAGTCACAGTTGAACATTTCATTTTACTAAAGATACAGATTATTGTGTATTTGTTAGAAAGTTATCTAGTGCTATTGATCTATTACTCATTTTTATTAGGTAGTTATCTAATGGCGCAGATCTATTTTTTTTTCATTTTAATTGAAGTGTATCACACAGACAGTGAAATGCACAAATGTGTAGGGCTCAAAGAATTTTTCCATATGCACACACTCATGTTCTCACCACTCATATTAAGATGAATATTTCTAACAGTCTTGAAGGCTCCCTCACGCACTGTCCCAATCGATACTCCCACTGAAATTAATTACCATCTGATGTCTATCACCATAGATGAGTTTTGCCTGTTCTTGAACTTCCTATAAATGGAATCACACACTGTATTTTCTTTTATGCCTTGTTTCTCTCAGTCAACATCTTGTCTATGAGATTTATCCATATATAAAGCAGTAAGTACCATTTTTAACTTAGGTATTTGCCTCGTGGCTTGATTTTTAATTCAGGCTGCTTATTTAAGTGAAATACTTCTCTGGGATGAGCAGAGTGGTGATAACAGTTACCTTGATCACAGGTATGTGTAAGTGCTTCATAGCTCTTAGAACCCATCATAACGTTTGTATTCCAAATCCAGCACCACATAATAAGTATAGTATGAACATACGGTCCCTCAAATGTTCCTTTTCTGTTGTTCTGACTAATCTAGAAGCAGTATGCTCTCTTTTGTGTAAATTAATAAGACCTTAATATTCCTACTTACTTGTTGCTGGAGGTTGTAAATTGTCATTCTTGCAGTCATGCTGAGAATCAAATTGCATTTGTGGGCCAGCAACACCCTTGTTAAGCCATCCCACTGTTATGATAATTAGAGTCTCCTGCTAAGTTTGGCCTGTATAAAGAAGTAACACAGGTGGAAAAATTTGCATACATGTCTTCAATAACAAATTGTTATAATTCCTCGGAAGGTTAATTTTTACATTTCCTATAGATTGTTCATAATCAACAGTGTGATGACTTCTTCGTCATGTTAAGATACATAGCTTCTGCAGTAGGATGACTCTGTTAACAAGAGGCATGAGGGCATACGGACATTATCTTAAATTTATCCAGCATTATCTCATCTCTTTCTGTTCCCCCAGAAAATATGTTTGTTTATTCCTCCCACCTTGTTCTCAGGGATATAGTTTAAGTCCTCTCCACACAGCTTTTGTCTTCTTTTCTGTTTATCCTGTTTTATGAAGATATATTAGCTCTGGTTAGCCAGGGTTATAAAACAGTTCCCCTACTGCCCTTTATCAGGACCAGGGCAGTGCCAGCTGCTGCTGTAGATTGAACTGTGCCCCACTGGGACCACATTCATCTGTGGAAGCCCTAATCCCCTAGTGCAATGGGCCTTGGGGGAGGTAATTAGGTTAGGGGAGGTTATGGGGGCAGGCCCTCCCGAGGGGATTAGTGCCCTTCTAAAAAGCGACACCAGAGGGCTTGACAACATAGTGTTCACGACTGACCGCACCATCAAGATTACTGTAGACTTGTACTGATCTGTTATAGTGCACATTTTCTGTGCGACATCTTCATAGCATTATAATTTAGATATCACAACAGCATGTGAAGTTGGCATCATCCCCCCATCTCACAGATGAGAGCATTAATGCTCAGAGGTGGAAGTTGCCCCAGGTCCACAGCCAGGCAGTGGTGGGCTGATCTGAATATAGGCAGGAGGATGTCAGAAATTGCTGACCTATCAATATGAAAGAGGCAATTTATATAAATTGCAGATCTTTTTTATTTTATTTCATAACATGGTTACATTTTAAAAGTCCCAGAGGAACGCCTGGGTGGCTCAGTGGGTTGAGCATTAGATTCGTGGTTTGGCTTAGGTCATGATCTCAGGGTCTCGGGATGGAGTCCTGCTTCGCTTCAGGCTCTGTGCTCAGTGCGGAGTCTGCTTCCCCATCTCTCTCTCTCCCCCTCTGCCCCCCCTCACCTGTCTACCTTCTCTTTCTGTCTCCATCAAATAAATAAATCCTAAAAAAGTCCTCAAAAGTTTTATTTAGTGGTATATTTGGTAAAAAGGAATACTTATTTATATTTTTCACAAATCTGTTTGCTCGTATTATTAGATCTGTTTAAATCCTGCTGTGATTTTTTAACCATAGCCATTTTGTTTTGGTTTTGTTTCAAATAATTTACCTTATTAATGTTGATCAGAGTTTAAAGTAAGTAACGTGCTCCTTGTGTCATGCCCTGTATCCTCACCACAACCATCTTCTCTGAAGTATGCTTTTTTACTGGCCCCATTTTATTGATAAGGAAATAGGGTTAAAGAGTCAACAGGATTGGTAGTCAAATCCAAGCCTTCTGACTCCAAATACTGTTATTTTTTCCTGATGATTCTGACTCTCCAAATAGACACATTTTAAAGGCAGTCATTACGCTTCTCCTTTAAGATTTTTCACTGATATAAATTGCTATGGGGATAAATTCCCACCTCTAAGGAATGTTTAGTAACCTTTAAAAATATACATGATTTCTGAATTGTATAGAAAGCCGTGGGGAGTTAAAACACTTTTAAATGCAACTGAAGTCTAAATAGTTATAGTTTATGCTGCCTTGATTTTCTTGGCTGAAGAGTTGAGTTTTAAATCTCAAGGGTGGAAGACATGGAAAAATCAGAGGATCTTGGCATACTCCAACAAAGATAATCGGCCTTTTGTAGTGTTCACAATATGTCGGTAAAATGTGGTCTGCATATTCGAAATGAAGGCAGTCTATTAATTTAAAATTGATTGGAACATCTTTATACAATGATGAGGGCAAATCAAGAAATTAAATAAACATTCTAATGGGAAGTGTGTAATATGTAATGGACTTCCAGCTGCATAAGATATTGCAGTTGACAAAGCTGGCATTAATGATGAGCCGTGAGTTGTGTTCTTGCTGCTTTTGTGCCACTTTCTCAAAGAAGGATGTATATTTTTCCCCTCTGAAATATTTATACACTTAAGTGATTCTGATACTGCAAAGAAGTACAGTTTTTCAGAAAAGAATCCTTCATCTTTGCCTTCTTTTCCAGAAATTTTTCTAAGGAAAAATTGTTAGAAAAATATTATTGCCAAAATTCTCTGTTTCCTGTGTTCCTGCCTCTCCAAGTCAAGCTAGTGTTACAGTATAAAGACAAATGTATTTGCTTTCTGAGAAAGCTGCCTGTTGGTGGAATTGTTCCATTTTAGTGTGGATTCTAGATTTTTCAAGTTCATAAACCTCCAAGAGACAGGATATTTGTTTGAATTTATTAGATATCAGAAATGACATCCCAGGGAACTAGCTAAATAATACATAGAGTAATGACTGATAGCTTGCTCCTGACCTGGAGCCTGTCATCTCTATGGCATATTCCTTCCTGTAAGATCGGCCCCCTCAGTGGACTGAGCTTGCTGGGTCAGCACATACTAACTTACGGATCTTCCTCATTGCCCCGGTAAAACTATTTCTCAAGCGTTAGTGATAGTGGATTTCTTCACAGTGTTTTTGATTCTACAGATCATTTTCAATCTAAGTATCATTATCTTTGTACAGTTTTTTTTTCTTTCTTTCTTTCTTGTTTTTAAAATTTGCCCCAGGAGTACAGGTCTGTGAATCTTTGTAGAGTTTTTTATCTGGAAATCTTGTTTACTATTATAGGGTTATTTCATTTTGTTTGCAAATGTAATTTTAATACCCGTGTAATGATTCACCAGATGAATGCACCGTATTTTATTTAATCAGTTCACTGTTGGATAGCTGGGATGTTTCCAGTATGTTGCTCTTATACATCATACTGCTGTGTGCATCTTTGTGTGTGAAGCTTTTTCCACATTTAGGATTTGCTTTGAAATTTTCGAATAGATTCAGAGAAATGGAATTTACTGGGTCAAAGGTTATGAACATTTTTAAGGCTGATGAATATACATAGTTGGATTATTGTCCTAAAATGTTGTCACATATAAAACATACACCCTACACCAACACTGGACATCCAGCACAGCTTTAAGGTTTTGTCGTCGTTGTTGTTGTCGTTGTTGTTTCTGTCATGACAACTTTATTTTCCTGAAAAGTTTTCCTGAGTTACATTTTACAACTTTAAAGAGTTAGAAATTGCTAAGAGAATATGTTCTTGGTAAAGTTTTGTATTTTTTGCTGATATATTACTTTTTCTTCCACTTTATTATTTTCTCGATGGAAGAAAAATGAAATAAGAGAGTCTCATGCTGTTTTGTGCTGTTAAGCAGAGAGGAACCTTCACTATTTTTAGAATTGTTCAAAAATGCGTGAAGAGGCCAAAGAAGAGATTTCCTATATTTTACGTACTTCTAAAATAATAACTTGTTATTGTATTTGTCTTAATATTATTTGAGGAAGAAAAGAGAAAACTACTTGTATGAATTTGATAATTTTGGGATAGCAGAAAATAATATTTTAATATGAAAGGAAATAGGATCAGAAATGAGAAAGATAAAGCCTAGATGGCAGTGATATTTTAACATCGACATTGAGAAAGAAATACACGCCGTGGGCAAAGAAGTTACAGCAAGGGAGAATTTAAAATGTAGATACGGACTGCTGAGGTCAAGGCCTTAACCCAACTCAGAGCTGTCATTTTTGAGGTTTCCTGGGTCAGAGGCAAAATAGGCATTATAACCTGGGAGCATCACACTTACGTCATAGTTCTTGCTTGTTTGGCATTGACATTGGAGCCAAGCATTTGCCTTTGTTTGTCAGTTTTATTTATTTATTTTTTTAGAGAGGGAGAGGGAGAGAGAGAAGGGGGGGAGGCAGAGGGAGAGGGGGAGTCTGAGCTGAGTCACACCCAGCTCAGAGCTGGCGTGGGGCTCAGTCTCACCACCCCGACCATGACCTGAGCCGAAACCGAGAGTCAGACGCTTAACTGACAGAGCCACGCAGGGGCCCCAAGCATTTGCGCTTTTGAAAAAGGTGATAGTATCAAATAAATACCCGTCCAGGTTTGTCCCAAACTGTCCCCTGAGGTGGTTGAGACAGTGATGCTGCAACCTCTTCAAGAAGTGTGGTTACTTACTCTCTCAGGGGAGACGTAGTTGATAAAAAATAATAATCCCCCTTTTTTTTCAATAAACTTTTCTTTTTACCTTTATGTATATTTCTATAAATGCATTTTGATGATAGATAACATAAACATATAAACATCACTTTTTCAAATCAGCATGTGTTAAACCTGCAAGGATTTTCCTGTAACCAGGCTACGCTGAGGGCGTCAAGGTGCTATTATAGGCCTTAGGTTTAGCCTTCAGATCTGAATTTAGGTCTCAAATCTGCTTCATTGGTGTATTTTTTTTAGATACATCAATTGTGCCACTTTCTGATACTGTGCATAACACCTACAAAGCAAAGGGTCAGATCGGAAGATCTTTAAGATCACCTTCAGATAAAAAGTAGTTATTTAATCTCCATTTAACCTCATACCACACACAGAAATTTAAAAATAGATCATAGACCTCAATGTAAAACTTAAAACTGTAAAATTTCTACAGAGGAACATAGAACACGCTCTCGGTGACTTTGAAATAGGCAAAGATTTTTTAGATGCAACACCAGTGCAGGATCTGTAAAAGAAAACAAATGATAATAAACGGGACTTCATCAACTTTAAGAACTTCTTCTCTTCCAAAGACACTGGTAAGAGAATGAAAACACAAGGCAAGACTTGGAAAAATGCATTTGCAAATGGCATATCTAAGAATGAAGTTATATTTAGAATATATAAAGAGCTCTCAGAACTCAATAAATAAGAAAACTGAATATAACAAAGGCAAGTGATCTGAACATCAACTTCACTAAAGATGATACACACATAGCAGGTAAGCACATGAAAAGATTCTCAACATTGCTAGTTAGGGAACTGCAAATTCAAGCTGCATTGAGATGCCATCCTATCCTTGTTAGGATATGTAAAATTAAAGAGACTGGTTGTACGAAGTATTGGTGAGGATGTGTTACTGGAAATCCCATACACCACAGGTGGAAATGGAAATGGAAAAACCACTTTGAGGGGGAAAAACAATTTGGCAGATTCGCAGTTAAATATACAGTTATTGCACGAGACCTAGCCTTTCCACTCCCAGACATTTACCCGAGATAGATGAAAGCATATGTCCATTCGGAGCTTGTATACAAATGTCGGTGGTAGCTTTATTTCTAATAGGCAAAACTGAATATAACCCAAATAACCATCGGCAGGTAGGCAGATAAACACACTTTCGTATATCTATACAATAGAATATGATTCAGCATGTAAAAAGGAGTGAACTATTGATCCATGGGGACAACATGAATGACTTTGAAAATCATGATGTGGAAGAAACCAAACAAAAGAGTAAAATGGGTCTCATAAAGCGTAGTGGACATTTGGGGTTAACTAAATAAATCTGACTTTAATTTTCTAATATGTATAATTTCCATGAAGAAAGCTTGTTTTTAAATGTGCAAATTTTTAAAAAGCGTCTTTTCAAATGAGGCAAATGAATGAAAAAGTCTGTGGCTCTAAGTAAGCTTCACTGGATAAAGGCCAACACTATATAAAAGGTGGAAGTCAAAAAAAGTATAAACTGTATGATTTTATTTGTAAAAGTTCCCCCAAATACAAACTAATCTGTAGGGACCGAGAACAAATGAGTGGTGCCTGGAGGCGGGGGTGGGAGGAGGAGGGTGGTGGTGGGGGGATTACAGAGGAGCTGTGGATTCTTTGGAGAAGATTTACTCATCTTGATTGTGGTGGTGATTTCATGGGAACCTTCCTATGTCCAAACATAGCAAATTGTATACTTCAAATACATGCTGCTTACCGTATGCCTATTATACCTCTTAATAAAGCTTTTAAAAACATACAGTCCTTTTAATCTCTTTACCTAGATTTCTAGATAAGGTTCTTTTCAAAGAAATTTGCAAGCTAGTCAGTACTTACTGAGTTGATGCAGGTGCAAATAAGAGTCTGCCTGACAGTTGCATTTCACACAGGAATTGCCACATTGCCTTTCTAGTTTAAAACCAGTCACATGGGTCTGAATACACTCAACTCTGATGGAGATCCAACGAGTGTGATTGAGAGAACAAACTCAGAAATTCAGAAATCAACAGGGGTTGTGAAATTCTTTTTTTTTTTTTCAGAGTCTGTCTCGCCCACCACTTCCAAAATACTGACTTTTCTTACAGTTTCAGGTGCAAAAAGTATTTTTTTTTATGGCTTTCATTCTCCATAGTGCCCTTCCTGGTGAGCACTTTTTTTTTTTTTTTAAGGATTTTATTTATTTATTTGACAGAGAGAGAGAGATCACAAGTAGGCAGAGAGGCAGGCAGAGAGAGAGGAGGAAGCAGACTCCCCGCTGAGCAGGGAGCCTGATGCGGGGCTCGATCCCAAGACCCTGAGATCGTGATCTGAGCCAAAGGCAGAGGCTTTAACCCACTGAGCCACCCGGGTGCTCCCTGGTGAGCACTCTTGTCTAGAGCTGGACGGGCCACCATGCCTGGAGGAACTAATAAGTGAACCTTTGCAGACATAATGAAGTAACTTCATTTCCAGAGGAAAGCCTCCTAACCAGCTCAGCTGTTGCTGACCTTGAACTGTCCCTTTGCGGCAGACCTGCTTTAAAATGAAGCCCTTCTCCCCGTCCGGTTTGGCTGAGCCTGGCTGTCTTGTGGGGAGGGTGCTTACCTGTCCGCGTGCTCCTGCGCAGCTGCTGCTCAGTCGGCTCTCTCTCTCATGCCAGCGGTCCGATGGCAGGGCTGGCTTGAGGTTTTCAGGATTCCTCCCAGCAGCGTCTTCAGCATCCACCCACTCTGAAGTCATCTTTTACAAAATGCGTGCTGTGTGTTCGATGCTGTGGAAGGATGCATTACACATCGGCCTCCCAGTCTGGTTGTCAGGGACTTTTTACCCTAGTCAAAGCTCAAAATATATTGAAGGCACTTCCTTTTCTTTCTCTTCATCTATTTATCGGCAGACCCATCCTCCACAGTCCTGCAGGACTTTATCAGCTCACTGCGTCCCTGCGCTGTCTTGATTCTCAGGTACTTCTTTGGGAACTTCAGAGCCTACATCACTGACCTGTCAGAATCCTGGCCAGACATTTCTCCTGCTGCAGTCTGATTTAGTATGCCATTTCTCAGAACTGACAACTCAGAAATCTTACCCTTGGCAAGCCCACTCGCTGACAATGAAGTTTTATTTATTTATTTTACCTCTGCTATCCCTTCAGTTCCCATAAGTCAGATAGTCATCAAGACTCTGTTCTCCAGAGCTGTCCCGATCATCGGAATCAGATAAACCCTCTTGACATTTTCCTCTATAAAGGCTTCATTTCATTATAGTGAGTGGTCTCATTTTTGGTTCTAACAGCATTACACATTAACTATTATCCACAACTCCCTGACTTCTGTTACTTTGCAGTAAGCAAACATTCTCTTTTGGATTTCTGTCCCTGAGGTCTTCCTGTCTAACTATGAAAAGCTCAGACCCTCTCCATTGTCTCCAACCCATCTGAGAAGAAAAACCTTTCTTATATGTTGCTTCTCATTAACTAATCTCTTTCCTAACTGATTTCAAATCCGGGTTTACATACTTTAAAAAATGACATGTGCTTGTGTCTATTTCTGGACTTCTAATCCCAGAATCTTTCTGTTTATGAGTCAGTATATTATTGTGCTTTTATAGTATGTTTACTGTCTGTTAGGTTGGGTTCTCCTTTCTCTCTTCCTCTTTTAAAAATAGGTATTCTCAGAAATTCATTCCAGATAACTTTAGAGTAACTTCACTAAGCTTCCCAAAATTATATTGCAGATTTTATTAGAATTGCATTAAATCTACACATTAGAGAATGGATGATTTTAACCAAGTTATTCTTCCCATACAGACCTATAATATTTCTCTATTTATAAAGATGTTTCCATCTATCCCTTACCCTAGCTTGTTGCTTTCTTCATGTAGGTCCTGGGCAGTTTTTATTTTAGGTATTTTATATCTATTATTGATACTATAGGTGGCATACTGTGGTTTGCTTCTGACCTTAAATGCTGCCTACATGTGGTTTTACCCAATCCCGTATGTTGAGTACGTCCAAAATCTCCGTTCTGAGCTACAGTGCCTTATTTTCATTTTTCTGTTGAACATCACCCCCTTGTGTTCTGGAGCGACCTCAAGTTCAGTGTATTTAAAAATAAGCTTTTCTTTCTCTGCCACCCCAAATTGCCCTTCCTTTGTGTTACCTCCTGTAATTTATTTTATTACTGCTCTAGCCATATAGAGTCAAAACTATGAAACCCTCTTTGTCCTATATACCCATTCTTTTGGTTATGCCTCTCAGCATTTCTTGTGTCTGTTTTCTTCTGTCCAGCCCCATCGTCCTGTTTTGTTCTAGTCGATGTTATTTGTTGCCTGATACTGCTGCGATGGCTTCCTTATTTGTGTTTGCCCTCTAGTCTCTCTTCCTACTCTCCCAATCCGATCTGTCTTCTATAATAATTCTGGTATCTAGAACACTGATGTCATTATTGGCCCAAGTTGACTCTGGCTTATCTGATGAATTCCAAATAGCATAACTTCCACATGAGATCCTTCAAAAAATGACCCCAGTATTCTATTACCATTTTGCTTTATGTCACATTTCCACCAGAATCCCATCATTCATCTCCCGGCAACTGTCTGCATCTTGTATACTCCCTAGACTCGGTTTCTTTATTTCCTCCACGTAGTCTGTCTGCAATGACTTTCCAGTGCCACTTTCCCTGTCTTGGTACAGTCTGACTTCTCTTTCATGTCCCAGTTCCTCTATCACTTTTACTGTGATGTCTGCAAGGGCATGCAGGACACACGTGGGTCCTGCCTCACAGGCATTTCATGTTAGGACCTGTTCCATCACCATCATTCAATGTTTACAAATTAATTAGTGCACATTATTAAGTTGAAAACATTCTAGGAGTATTTCTTCAAAAGTTAGGACTATAGGAAAAATACATAAACAATGACTATATTTGACATGTGTAAAAAAATCATCATGACAAACTCTGCATAAGTTTATAAAGTAATTGTTAAATGTCCTGCTCTTGGATAAGATTGTTGCCAGTTTTCACTCTTTCCAACAATGTCCCATTAAACATTCCTATTGCTTGACTACTGTCCACATCTACAGTTTTGTTTTTGTTTTTGTTTTGTGTGTGTGTTTGTGTTTTTTTAATTTTTTTATGATTTGCCCCAGGGGTACAGGTCTGTGAATCATCAGGCTTACACCTTTCACAGCACTCACCATAGCACATACCCTCCCCAATGTCCATCACCCATCCACCCTATCCCTACCCTCCCACCGCCCACAGTTTTGTTTTTTTAAGGTACATTCTTATGAGTGGTGTTACTATGTTCTCTAATGGCATTTCGTGACATTTGATATGCATTGTCAAATTATAGGTAGGATATTTATATCTCCACTGTAGATTGTTTTTAAATCAGAAAGAGGCATACATCAAATGTTGTAGTTGACATCTCTGGTAGACAGGCTTTCATGTGATTATTTGTATTTTCGTGTTTTATAGGTGTGTATTTTCCCAAACTTTCTACAATGAATGCATTAAAAAAAAAAGTTGGTTTTCTACAGTTTCTTAATTTTCTAAAATTTGAAAAAATGGAAAAGGATGTTTGTTTTAAATTTTCTCTTTAAAGATTTCTATTTATTTTATTTTTTTTAAGATTATTTATTTATTTATTTGACACACAGAGAGAGATCACAAGTAGGCAGAGAGGCAGGCAGAGAGAGAGGAGGAAGCAGGCTCCCTGCCGAGCAGGGAGCCCATTGCGGGCCTCAATCCCAGGACGCTGAGATCATGACCTGAGCCGAAGGCAGAGGCTTTAACCCACTGAGTCACACAGGTGCCCTTCTATTTATTTTAGAGAGAGGGAGAGCACAGTGGGGAGGGGCAGAGGGAGAGAGAGAGAGAGAGAGAGAAACTCAAGCAGGCTCCTTGATGACAGCGAGCCTGACTTAGGGGTCCATCTCAGGACATGAGCCAGAATCAAGAGTTGGATGCTTAATCGACTGAGCTGCCCAGGGGCCCGTAATTGTTTTTAAATTTAATGTTGAATTAATTATGATAACTTAAGATGCTTCATATTTTTATAGACAGTAGAGTATCAATTTAATGTATCTTCTTTAAAGTATAAAATTTAGACCTGAGTTATCAAAACTTCCAATCCAAGTTTTCATTTTTCTTTGCTGAAGTAGTTAATGTCACAAAATAAAAATGAAGGCCTCAGAGATTTTTCCCCTTATCTTAGTTTACTGGTGCTAATTTTACCAGAAAACCAGTATCCTAAGTCTTGAATCAGTTTCTTCACAATATCATGTTTTTGGTTCTATAAATGAAGTTTCAAAGAAACAATATTTTGGTTTAGAAAATTAAGTAATATTTCAAGTCATATTTTTCTGACCAGTAAGACCATACCTTTAGAGTATTTTTGTTTTGTTTTGTTTTTTGAGCTAGGACTGAGTCAAATTATGACCGCAGTGATTTTCCCAAGTAAATGCTTAACTTGACATTGTTTGGAGTCTCTGCCACATCAAATTTAAGTCCTCCTGGAGCTGCCAGCACCTGGCCCTACCCTGCTTCTGCACTTTGCGGCCCAGGTACCCACTGCTAGACTAGCAGGGCATGCTGCTGCTAGAACCTTCCATCCCTCAGTGTGTCTGCCTCCAGGGCCTGATTGGATGAACAGTCCCCTCTCCTTCCCCGGGATGGCCTCCCTTTCTGACCCCACCCCCTCTTGACCAGATCTCTGTTCTTTCTTTATATCATTTGACATTTGATTACTTTCTATTTTCCTTACAGTTCTTAAGCTTGTATATATTTTTCTTAGACCCTGTTAGTGGTTAGTATACAACAGATAATTAGTAAATATTTCTAGTATGACTGCTAAATTCTTCTATGATTTGAAAATTTTAATTACTGCATAAATGTTCCAAAGTCCTTGAGTTTTCTCTTAAGAAATATTTTATTTTATTATTATTTTTTAAAGATTTTATTTATTTATTTCACAGAGGGAGAGAAATTACAAGGAGGCAGAGAGGCAGGCAGAGAGAAGGGGAAGCAGGCTCCCTGCCAAGCAGGGAGCCCGATGCAGGTCTTGATCCCAGGACCCCGAGATCATGACCTGAGCTGAAAGCAGAGGCTTTAACCCACTGAGCCACCCAGGCGCCCAAGAAATATTTTATAACTGAGGGATCCTGGCTTTATGTGCTCATCAAAATGACTTTGGCTCTTCTTTAGGATGCCTGTATGGAACTTCTCATCAATAAGCAGAGAGAAAAGGATGTCAGAACTGAATTTGAGTCCTGCTTCTTTGATTACCTCGCTTTCTGGTTTTAAGTATAGGGCTTGATTTCCTTTATCTGGCGATGGATAGGTTTATACTAGCTTATTCCTAAAATAATACTTCTGTTGTTTTGAAATGCCACATTAAATATTCTAGGGAGTGTGTAGTATATTGTACAATTAGGTGATGTTGATATCAGCTGCTCTGTTGAGCATAATCGAAATAGAACTTCCATTTTTAAGTCTTCGTTTATAGATTAATGTTTGTATCAGTCAGATAATGTAAGAATTACTTATAGATTTTAGCTGTAAAATGTTATGGTTCAGATAGTTGTTTCAGAAAGCCTGGTGACTTTTATAAAAATTCCATAGGGAAAAATTATAAATCTGATGTATTTGATAGCATATTTTTCCCCTTAGCTTTAACAGTCTTGAAAAAAAAATGTATTTTTTTTTCTTTTTCATTTTTCCTTCGTGAAACCCACCACATTGAAGCAGGAAGCTTAGGTGGATGTCAAGATTTCTTTTCAATTCCGGCCCCAGCATTCTGTCTGGCTAAGGTACAAGGGCTTGACCTCTTTGTGTGGCTCTGCTGAAGTATTTGTCCCCTATGAAAGCCAATACAATCAACAGCAGCGGCATAGATAAAGAGCTGCATGAGGTTGTATTTTAGTGGCAAGGCTGTTTTGTGACCATGTTCTGCAGGCAGACTGGAGGTGACAGTATTATTTACTTTTGTTGCTTGGGGTCCAAAGAGAGAATAAATTGCTATTGATTTTGAGACATTGCAGTGAAGGGTCTGAATGCCTTCAGAAGAGCTGGGTGGCGGGATAGCCAGTGATGGCACAGACTGCCTTTGAAAATGAAAATTCATTTTCTTCTTATTGTCATAAAGATTTTTTTTTTCACTCTTAGAGCGAGTTACAAGAAGATGTAGCTGTGGGGCTGTTGCTATTATAAATGTTTTCTATCCCCCTGAAAGAATGGGATTCAGCACTTTCCATAGCAATCTGAAATTGATAAATAGAGTTCTGTGTAGCTACTTGCATCCGTGTGATGACCTGGACTTCGAAATGATATTTAAATCTGTCTGTATATTAACCACTGCACCAAGCACACTTTTAGGTTTTGCAAATGTTCGGTAGCACAAAGGATAGGAGTTTCGTTCTTGTCTTACTTTGTTTCAGTTTGTAAATAGTCAGTGTGCCTCTAAAGTGGTGTGTTTGCTTTCTTTGGTGATAATCTTAATTTATTGTTCAGATATAATATTTAAATGCCCATTTTTTTCAATTTGGAAAATAGTGAGAACATTCTAAGTATGTCATACTCGGTGCCCCATTCCCCACACCTATAATTCCTTACAAGATTATGGCGCTTTGGAATATTAGGATCGTACTTTTTGGTGCCACCTGAGGGCAGATGCAAAGGAATAGCTGCACATTAATTCATACCATTTACCTGTCAGTTTTCTGAAGTCAATAGTCTACTCCCAATTTCGTGATCTAGGACGGGACATATTTGCAAGTATCTGTTTCAGGAAGTGAGAGTTACTGGCATCTAGACCTTCCCTGGTATACATAAAAGTGGGCACTAAGTATGAGACTGGTAATGGCACAGACGGGGAAATTCTGAGATTGTGAATGAGAGTAACTTCCCTGAATTAGGAAATGATGTTGGAAAGAATATAGTTATGTAAGTGACAGATAGTTAAGTTGGAATTTCTGAAATTTCTCAAGTTTAGCTTCCCATCCAGATCTCTAAATAAACCGCCCTCTTTAAAACATAATATTATTAGGGTGCCTGGGTGGCACAGTGGGTTAAAGCCTCTGCCTTCGGCTCAGGTCATGATCTCAGGGTCCTGCGATCGAGGTCCACATCGGGCTCTCTGCTCAGCGGTGAGCCTGCTTCCTCCTCTCTCTCTGCCTGCCTCTCTGCCTACTTGTAATCTCTCTCTCTGTCAAATAAATAAATAAAACCTTAAAAAAAACCACACAATATTATTAAATGGGATTTCTGACTCAAGAAGACACAACTGTTCATGTTTTCACCTGGATGGAGTCTATGTAATCATTTTATATTCTCTGACAGTTTGTTACTATTAATCTGTTCAGGTGTGAACACATGTAAAAGCATGTTTATGTGAACAAAGATGTCTACCCAGTTTTTAGTTTCACAGGTAGGAATTTCAGGCTTCTGTGACAAAGATAGGATGATGGGATGCCCTTTCCCGTGGAGGGGTTGGGATAGCAGGAAGAAAGCATTGACTTCAGAGGCTTAGAGACTTGAGATCAGAACTCACTTCTTCCAGTTATGCATATAATTTAGGCAAATTTTTTACCCCCTCTGGACTTTGTTTTCAGGTTCTGAAATGCCGAGAGTTGTGTCTGTCTTAAAGTACAAATGACATCATTACTGTCGGTCCACGTATGTTGTTCCTGCATCTCCGTCATCTTCACCATCGTCGTCATCATCAGTCCCCCTCCCAGACTGAGGGACTTGCCTGGAAAGCGTGTAGTGCTGGAGAGAGGGAGCATGCAGCCGCGGCTCTCCCTCCTGTCTTTCCTTACGTGTCCCCGGGCCTACTGGAGATTTCCCGTGATTCTACAAACTTGAGTCACTCTAAGCGAGCAGATTCAGATTATAACTAAGTCTGTAGTTTTTTGCAAGTTGACAGATGTTGGCGGTGTTTAAAGAACTTGAACGTTGATCATTAGCACAACTTACAGCCCAGTGCCTGCCCTGTGCCAGGTCCTGTCTTTGAGGCTAAAAGGAGCTACAGGAGCAGCCCTGACGTATACTTCCTATCATACCCTTTGTCTCCGCCCTTGGGCTCTGTAGGTTCTGTAGGAGCCTGTTGGGTGAGGACGGCAGGCGGGGCAGCTTCTCAGTTGTTGGTCTGACCACGGGTGGCGCAGAACAGACTGCGTTTCTGCTCCATCCACGGGGACCCGGTGTTCCCTTCTCATGCCTCCCCTGCACCGCCGGGCCCTCTCGTGCTCTGGCAGCCGCCCCCCTGGGCAGCCTCTCCTGTGCTGGGGACACATGTCCTGGGCAGGGCCTCTCCTGCCGCTGCTGGCCCTGAGCCTTCCTGCAGGTTCACGTCTTGTGTGTTGGGGCTCTGGGTGTTCTGCTGGTGGAGGAACAGAACAAGGTAAAGGGGGCGTTCGGGTATTACCTCGTGGAATGATATGCTTTTCTGATCTTAAATCGTTCTTTTTAAATCCATGCCCCCTTTACAATAAAGTTGTCTGTTTTAATATTACAATTATGAACTTTTTCATTTTCTAGGTATAGCTTTCTATTAAAGTATTGACTACAGATGTAAGTCTTACTGAAGCTACTGCTTCCTCCTTCTACCCTTAACGCCAGTTGAAAATCCTTACTGTAATTGCTCAAAGAATATGTATTATTTTGTCATTAATTTTTTTTCAAAGATTTTATTTATTTGTCAGAGAGAGAGCACAAGCAGGGAGAGCAGCAGGCAGAGGGAGAAGTAGGCTCCCCACTGAACAGGGAGCCGGATGCATTGCTCGATCCCAGGACCCTGGGATCATGACCTGAGCTAAAGGCAGAGGCTTAACTGACTGAGCCACCCAGGTGTCCCTATTTTGTCATTGTTTGAATCATTATAAAGAAACTGTGAGAAATGTGTGACATTTCTCTCAGAGGAAAAAGTTCAGTTTTTTCCCTTCTTTTGTCTAAAATTTATGCATTTGAAAATAAATATTTTGCAGTAATAAGAGCTAACCTGTATGTGCCAGACTGAGTATGTGTCAATGTGTGAATCCCTTTCTATGGATTATCTGATTTAATCTTCACAACAAGTCTAAGAGATGAGTACTACTATTATCCTCCTTTACTAGATGAAGTATTGGAGGCACTAAGTGTTTAGATCATTTGTCTCCAAAAAAAAAATCATTTTTCTCCTCTTGCATAGCTGTTAGTGTGAACTATGATTTCACCCTAGATACTCAGTTTCCAGTATGCATCTTCTTAATGTTTTGTGTGTGTGTGTGTGTGTGCGTGCGTGTGTGCATGCGCTGTATTTCTGTTAAGTGCTGAATATTTCTCGAATACATAATGTTATAATTGAGAGTCTGACCAGCAATCCAGAACAATATTCAAGAGTCTAACAAAGCCTGTCATAGCCAGCAGCTAACTTTGTTGGCATATAGTTAATTTAATCTGTTAAATTTTTATTGGTGGTACTTATTTGTTGAAAGAAAGGAGAATGAGAGTGCGGGTGAGAAAGAACTCAAAAGTTCTATTTGTAATAGATCATTTTAAAAATAGTTCTTAAAAATAGGACACCTGTTTGCTTACTACGTGTAACGCCACATGTGACTTCTTAAAGATTATATGATTTTTATCTGCAAAATGAAGTGATGGTGACTCACAAGGTACTTTGTATAGCTTAAATTTGAGACATTTTCAAAGTGATAGAAAAAATTAATCTTTTTATTTTTATCACAATTCATTTACCTTAACATGTGTTTATTAAATGTATTTTGAAAGCTTAACTAAAAGATAAATGGCAGTCAGATTTTATATACTATACTACATGTGGATGTATACTTTGTAATTACCATTTTAAAAAAAAATCAGGCTTTGCATTATGATCTAGTAAGGAAGGAAGGCAGGCTTATTTTTACTCCAGAACTGAGAAAAACAAAATGTTCAGGTAAATCTGTCACGCACAGACATATCATCTGTGCCAATAAAAAGAATTGTTAAATTATCCACTTATAGGATTAGCCAGTTCTCTTAATTACCATGGATAATTGAGGCTCCACTGTTCCTTAGTAGTACTATCATGAGTGTCTTTTAGATGATAATTTTCTTTATTATTCTTGATTAATTTGTAAGTAATTAGATGGAGTTTAGCAGTAACCTGATGTGTTCATTCTTATTAATATAGGTTGAAATTCATAATCCTTAGTACTTTGTAACCTCATTTTAATATGTCATGTATGTTCTACCTATAAATTCAATGTTTGTTTATAATGGAAACAAGAACTAGTTGAGTTTGTCTGAAACTCCACTTGTTACGTGAGTGCTTACTTGTTAAATTTTAACACACAGGTTATGGGTACCAGGTACCTCCTCATATCAGGAAACTGCTTTGTATTAATAATTTTCCTGTTTTACTCTGATACTTTTAACATAATGACCCACTTAGCTTAAAAATGAGTTTTTTTATTTTTAAATTAACCTGACATAATTTTGAAATTGGAATTTGTAAAAATTTTTGCAGAAAAATGATGAATCCCCAATTTATTTGTGACAAAAAAACATTATAGAATGGCACACTCTGTGGGAACACTTTAATTCACTTACTGAATTTGTTTATCATCTTATTTCCTCAGCTTTCATGGCCTTTCTGAACATTTCACTCTGCTAGGACTAATTTCTTAAGTGCTGTGCAGAGATATGGGATTTGGGTACTGTAACTTGTTTCTTTTAAAAAAAAAGTATTTAGGTATTTATTTAGGGAGAGTGCATGCATGGTGTGTGGGGAGGGGCAAAAGGAGAGGAAGAGAGAATCTCAAGCAGACTCCCCTCTGAGGATGGAGCCTGATGCAGGGCTTGATATCACAACCCTGAGATCATGACCTGAGCCAAAATCAAGAGCCAGACTCTTAACCCACTGAGCCACCCAGGCACCCCTACAACTTGGTTCTTTTTTTTTTTTTTTTAATTTTATTTAGTTATTTCACAGAGGGAGAGAGATCACAAGGAGGCAGAGAGGCAGGCAGAGAGAGAGGNAAAAAGTATTTAGGTATTTATTTAGGGAGAGTGCATGCATGGTGTGTGGGGAGGGGCAAAAGGAGAGGAAGAGAGAATCTCAAGCAGACTCCCCTCTGAGGATGGAGCCTGATGCAGGGCTTGATATCACAACCCTGAGATCATGACCTGAGCCGAAAGCAGAGGCTTTAACCCACTGAGCCACCCAGGCACCCCTACAACTTGGTTCTTATAAGGAACTTCATCTGTGTATACATGATTGTCATTAAAAAAAAAATATGTGATAGTTCCCATCTGTTTTTCAAGGAATTATAGCTCTTTTGTCAGTTTCATTATTTTCCTCCATTAGTGGAAAATGCAGGGTATTGATTCACAGATATTATTAGTATTTATATGCCATTATAAAGGTCCTCAGAAACTTGCTTTATTCTAATCATAGAATAAAAAAGCGTGCATCTGATCATGATAAAAACAAAAGCTACCTCCCCCTTTTCCCGTAGAGGTACATTAGAACCCAATTAGAAATAGAGGCTAAGCTGAGAACAGTCAGAGGTCTGGCAGGTCTTCACCACCGCAGCAAGTCATTGAATTCAGCCACATCCTTCCCCCAGCCAAAGTTTGGTCTTTTCTTCCTAGACTCACTTAACCAGCCATGAGCTGGATGGGGTTTTATCTTTCAATTCTCTTGTCTCTTTTCTGGGTGAGGAAACTTATCTTCCAAACTTTCTTGTTTCTTAACACATCTTAGAAGTCCTTTTTTGGGTGTACACATTTCTCTTCCATCTACAAGGAACCAGTGGAGGATTTAATCTCATTATGGTGCCTTTGTTTTTGTTTTTGTTTTTTTTTCCAACCTGTAAAAAGAACATCTAAAACTTTTACATGTTAAAATATTTAACAGTTTTAAATGCTCTTATTTTTGTGATTATCTCCTCTGGACATGCAACAGTTTTAAGATAGCATTGACTAAACAGACACAGTGGGAGTATGTTTGCAAGAACCCCAACTCAGAGAGAAATCTCCATTGTCTTCTGTTGAGTTCCTTCCTTGGGGTGATGAAATCTCCCCTTTGTGTGCTCCTCCCCCCACAAGGTGGTCAAGTTCCCACCACCTTCTTCAGGCAAGAATGGAAATGTTTGTGGCCTTGGGCAAGGTAACCTTACCCTGCCACACTTTTAATGGGGATGGCAATAGTACCTTCTTAGAGTGTTATCGTATTGAAAGTCAATACATAGGTGAAAAAATTTTTTTTAATATTTATTTATTTGACAGAGAGAGACACAGTGAGAGAGGGAATAGTAGCAGGGGGAGTGGGAGAGGGGGAAGCAGGCTCCCCTCTGAGCATGGAGTCCGATGCGGGACTTGATCCCAGGAGCCTGGGATCTGACCTGAGCTGAAGGCAGATGGATGCTTAACGACTGAGCCACCCAGGCGACCCTAGGTGAAATGTTTTGAGTGATTCTGACAGCAAAAGACATTTTACTAAGTATTAGCTAATAAATACAGAAACATTGGCTTACAGGTTGTTCATAGGTGATGAGTTGTAAGGATGGAGGCACCTTGGGGAACAGCTGGGCACTGGGGCACTTTGCGCCCAGGTTCTCCCAATCCAAGGTGCTTCATGTCCTTTCATTTTAAGGCTTTTGGTCCCTCCTCTTCTTTCTCTTTAGCCCAAGTCCCCCCAACCCCCCTCACCCCAGCCCCAACCTTTGGAAAAGGTTTTCTATTCCAAGTATGGATTCTGTTCTAAACCTCTCCAAGTGTGTACTTCAGTTATTCCTGCCTCACATTTGATTGCTTATCTGAGCCTTTCTTTCTGCTTTGCAAAGAAGTGTGAAGGGCTAGAGAACGTATCAAATATAGAGATATGAATGGTTGATTCCTTCAGCCATAATCCTGCTGTATTTAACAAGCCAACAAACTTGGTTTACTGACTACAGACTCGCAGGACACAGGAATGTTCAGGTGTTAGAGAGCAGAGCCTAGAACCCCATCGATTGTTTCTAGTGAAGAAAGCACTGTGTTCAGGGTTCTGCACTCTGTTAGATCGTGCTACCTCTTGGCCTCTTAACCAACCCAAACTAACAGTAATGTGATGGGGTCTCCATGTCTCCGGTCCCTTTGCCTCACCAATGTTCTGTTTATTCTTCAGCCTCTGCTTTGTCTTGCTCTCTGCCTGCTGTGTTTAGGCATTAGAATTTTCATAGAGACGTCATCAGAAACTTGCTCTTTGAGTCTGTGACTCAGCTTGGGAAACTGAAATCAGTGCAGGCCAGCGCCCCCAACCACTGTTCTGTTTTAGTTGGATGTTGCTCAGCACGTGGAATTCTTAGTCATGCATTTCATCTCTTTTTTAGTTTGCAAGTCAGACACCTGAGAACCGATCCAAAGAAGACTCTTACACAAACAGAATACAGCACAAAGATTAAATAGGCATTTACAAATAAGTTGGCAAAACCACACCGATTGGGCTGACCATCTTAAGATCAATGAACAGAGCTTGTGGATTGCAGCCCTTTGTTCCATTCATCTAGGTAACAGACTTCGTTGAGTGTTTACTGTGTAGTGGATCTTGAGAGGTCTTCTTGATACAAAGATGAATAGGAGCTCCACCTTTCAGGAGCCTTCCCCTCAGAAGAATCAGTCTGCCATGATTATAGGGCACGGGGTACTCTGCCCGCTGAAGATTTCTCTCTTTCACCAATACACTCTGCCTTTGTATGTAATTTCCTCTGCACATTCTCTCCTTTCCACCTAGGAAATACGAACTCATCTGTTAAAATCAAACTCAAACTTTTCTTATTCAGTCTTTCCTGACACCCTTGAACAGTCCTTCTCCATGATCCCATGGTTATTTATAGAGACTTTTTTAAAAAAGATTTTGTGTATTTATTTGACACAGACAGAGAGAAAAAAACAAGCAGGAGGAGCAGCAGAAGGGAAGGGAGAAGCGAAGCTGCTTCCCCCTTAGCAGGAATGGGACTTGATCCCAGGACTCTGGGAGCAAGACCTGAGCCTAAGGCAGATGCTCAATTGACTGAGCCACTCAGGCTCCTTCTGCAAACCTTTAAGGTAGTACTGGTTTTGCATTCTATTGACTCAGTGAGAAGTAAGAAACCAGCCTCTTCCCTATGCATTACTAAGGACTTGGGTGTAACCATTGGGAAACAATGAGCTCATTGTGGTTAAAATAAGGAGTAAAACATTTAGGCTTAGTTCTGAGTAAATGGCAAAAACAGGATGGACTGTATATCTAAAGGTTCCAAAAATGAAAGTGACTTCCTTATAATGAAATGATTTACACCATAAATTTAAAGTAATTTTTAAATTTTTAACTTTATTTTGAGGGAAGCAATTTTGTGTTGTGTTGTGGGAGAAAATTGTGTTTTTCGACATTCTTATAGAGCGGGATAGCTAGAGTTGGAGGATTATCATAAAATACGTTGCATTTTTTTATACTGTGTATAAATTTCACAGGAATTTTAAAGATTTCTTTGATGTTTTATAATGATACGACAAAGTAATTTTGTTTAGGTGAAAATGTTTTCTTTGTAGATGAAATTCGCATTGTCCAAGCAGGGGCAGTGCATCATCACTTTCATCTGCTAAACCTTTCATGGTTCTGTTATTTTACGAAAGTATATTACTTTTCATTTTCTGGGATGATAATGTAATTTTTTAAACGAAATTTACCTGTGGGAAATGTGAAATAGAAGAGCGAGAGTTGAGTTTCATCTATTATTTTCTGATGCAGAACTTCAGGGACGGATAATTTTCTTTTGGCATCTCATGGGTTAATGATTCATGGTATAAAACCCCATTTTTATGTTAAAGTAAGATCACTTTGAAAAATATGCTTTAATTGAAATCCTATTTAAGGGTAAAATTATGTTACTGATTATGATCAAAATGCCCCAGACAGTGATGAATTCATCGATTCCTGTTTCAGGGGTGTTTTAAATCTTTTAGTAGGAGCTGGAGAAGGTGAACAAGATGAATTTTTCAAATCATAGTGGCGCATTACTTATTATGTGTGACTTTCTTAATCTGTATACTGTGCAGGAATGGAAATGGCTTCTAAGAAGTAATGCAGAATTGTAGCTTATGGTGTTATTATCTGTGTTACAAATAAACCGCGAATGAAACGTTTTCTGACATAAACTCGAAATACAAAGTTGGAAGTTGAACAATATATATGAGTTAAAGGAGGAATGGCACAAAATGTGTAATTATAGCCAGAAAGGTATTTTATTTACAATTATTGAATAGCAGCCCTTGGAATTCACACAACTAAGGAAGATAGAACACTTAACCTTCCTGCTATCCTATAATGATGTGAAAGATTGTAAATGATTAATTCATACGAAGTTATGCTTTTAGACTCACTATCATGTATGTAAACTCCCGCTTTCAAGGCTTTTACAGCTTGATTCTTTCCAACTGTTTGAGAGATACACGTTTTCCCCCTTTCTCTATTTCTCTCTTTCCATCATCTAGCTGTCTCCATAGAATGTGCTATTTCTTGTACTTATCTCCAAGGAAGTGGTAAGACCTGGGTTTGTTTTAATTGTTATAGAAACTATTAAGTGCACTTACCCATTTAAAAATTCTTTTTAAAGATTCTTAAAGTGCAGTTTGTCTGGAGTTATACTGGCAATCCAACTGACTTCCATGATAGTGGTGTTTCATGTACCTAATTATCAATCAGTTTATTGAGAATGTGTAGAGGCTTTAAATTCAAATCTTAAAGTATCATAGGTTTGCATGGCTATGAGTGCTAAACGTTCAGTTTTGTTTTATTTTAGGTAAATATCATCTCCTTACCCTCTTCACAAATATTTTATTAATTATATCTTTGCTTAAAGAGCTAGACTCTACAGAGAGAAAGTTGAATAGACATAGTCCCTGTTCACTAAAAACTTATTATTTAAGACCAATAAAATATGCCGTAAGAAATGAATAAGAGGGCGCCTGGGTGGCTTAGTGGGTTGAAGCCTCTGCCTTAGGCTCAGGTCAGGATCTCAGCGTCCTGGGATCGAGGCCCGCATCGGGCTCCCTGCTCAGCGGGGAGCCTGCTTCCTCCTCTCTCTCTGCCTGCCTCTCTGCCTACTTGTGATCTCCCTCTCTGTCAAGTAAAAAAAAAAAAAAAAAGAAATGAATAAGAATGAGTAACTATGGAACCAATGTGCAATGTAGTGATTTTAAATGCATCTGGTTAAATTGCAGTGGGATTTAGAAATGTTATCCTATGTAAGGGTTTGGGTTTTGTCACAAAAGTTGACAATATGTTGCATTCCTTGTTGTAAATGAAATCAAAATCTCAGAATTGTTCTCATGATATTTTACGTTATTTTTTAAGAATTCTAGAATACCGCCAAGGACATCATCTCCTTATAATTATGTGAGGCAGAAAATAAAAATAACTTTTCGGTTTTTGAGTTGTAGAAACTGAAGTCCTCAGGTGATAATTTTACCCAATAATTTGGTGTTTGCACTAGAACCTCCGTGTCCTTGTTACATGCCAACACCAAACATACTGAAATGACCCCAGTAAAGAATAATGACAAGAATATTCATGTCTGCATACAATATCAAGAGTCTCCCACTTATTTTTGGTGTGGGCTTATTTGCAGTAGATAGAGTGCATCCATTTGAATATGCTAAGTTTAATTTTTTTAATTATAGTGAAGAATATGACAAAAACAAGGCTTAGAAAGCATAAGACCTGAATAACCTGAATACTTTTCATTTCTTAACTGTCTAAAAGAAGCCATACAGTTAGCTTCCAGATATATTTATGACATCACCATCATGGAGTCCATTAAGTAGAATAACGTTACTAATTATAAGCTAATAATTTTCTGAGAACTTTGGCTAAGTCAGAGGAACCACCCTCAGGTAGCATTTCCACTTCCTGGGGTCTCAGCTCTTTGCTCCGTGGTTGGGCATCTGTGGCAGCACGTGCATTGGATGGAGTCCACTGTAAGGTTTACCTTGCCAGACACTGGCCTGGTTTAACAAGTTTTTCCAGATCCTTACAGAATATTTTCCTTTTAAAATTTTTCCCTATTCATATGAGCTAATGATGGGACTTCTAATTTCAGGACAGCTGTGGGCTATCAGGTAATTAGAATATGATTAGGTCCATTTGGAATCAAACCTCTCTGGAACAGGTATCAAGCACTGATTTCTATTATCTGACTGACATAGTGTCTATATTTATGTGTAATCTAGAAATAAAAAAATATGAAGCTCTAGGATTTTAATGGACAATCACATACTAAGGTTTTAACTTCATACTGTGTTTATTGCTTAGTATTGATATTAAGCAAGAATACCACTGTTTCTCTCCCTGTAGCAGGAAAGCATGTGATTATGTGCATCCTAGGATAATTTTCAGGTATAACCATATGCAAATGCCTTAATATACATTGGCAGAAATATATTCTGGTTTCCTGTTATTATTCTTTATGTTGTGTTTTTATGTCTCCTCCAAAGAAATATGATGAAATCTAAACAACCATGACAAAAATGTTGCCTCAGCCTTATGTTAATGCAAAATTATGACTAAGAATTAAAGTTTTTGAAAGAACATTCAAAGTTTATGGTCCCCATAGGAAGCATAATTCACGTAAACTGCATAAATAGTATATATGAAGGCATGCATTTTACTGCATATCTGCTAATAAGAGGACACTACATACATGCTTCAAATAAGCTGGATTAGAGTTGCTGTGGGAACTGTAACTTTGAACTTCTTCATTTGCATGTTTCAATGCTCAGTTATAACATGGTAGTGACTATATTTTCATTGAATATATGATTTGATCCCAATAGATATTTTTAAGAGAAGAAAAAAGTTAATAAAATGGATTTTCTTAAAGTGGCCACATTAGGAGAAGGTAAGAGTATGGGCCTTTTGGCATGGGGGTTAAGAAACCAATTATAGGGCGCCTGGGTGGCTCAGTGGGTTAAAGCCTCTGCCTTCGGCTCAGGTCATGATCTCAGGGTCCTGGGATCGAGGCCCTCATCGGGCTCTCTGCTTGTCAGGGAGCCTGCTTCCTCCTCTCTCTCTCTCTGCCTGCCTCTCTGCCTACTTGTAATCTCTCTCTCTCTCTCTGTCAAATAAATAAATAAAATCTTTAAAAAAAAAAAAAAAGAAACCAATTATAAAAGTTGCTTTACCATTCTCTGTGCACTAAGGAAAACTATACTTAGAAGTATTTTCTGGGTGACACTGGAATACACTGTGTCAGAAGTATCTTTAGAATCATAAACATTGCAAGGACTCTTTGATTACATGTAGGCCAAACCCTTCACCTGTGTTTCTGAAAATCAGAGTCCAAGTGGGCTAAATATATTATCCTGGGTTTCCCTAATGTGTTCATGGCCAGGTTGGAGCTTTAAATGATACTTTGTAGCTCCATTCAGTGATTGCATTATCTGTATTGTCTCTACTTTAAAAGTAGCTAATTATTAATTGTGTTTTATGGGGCTTGGATGATAACTGTTATATATAATGGACATAGACTTTATGAAATACACAATGTATATTTGTGGTTCATCCACTTTATTTCTGACTTGAAGTGACTTATAGCATTTGTATAAAAATATACACGAACTCCCAGGATAAGTTCAGGCAACTTTATTTAAAGTTGCCTTTGAATTAAATCTTTAGCAATGACCAAAAATAAATAATTGAAAGCCTTCCATTTCCTAACATTGTGAAGCATATGGACATTTCTTTAAATGTGTTATTTTTTTTTTTAAAGATTTTATTTATTTATTTCACAGAGGGAGAGAGATCACAAGGAGGCAGAGAAACAGGCAGAGAGAGAGAGGGGGGAAGCAGGCTCCCCGCCAAGCAGGGAGCCCGATATGGGCCTCGATCCCAGGACGCTGAGATCATGACCTGAGCCGAAAGCAGAGGCTTTAACCCACTGAGCCACCCAGGCGCCCCTAAATGTGTTATTTTTTATTGTTTGCAAAACTAGAAAACCACATGTTAAAAAATGGGAATGTGCCTTAACATTCGGTTTTGTATTCTGATGAAGTAGTGCATAGAAGTTAAATTTTTATACTGTAAACCTCACATGCAAACAATATAAGGTGGCATGAGGTGGGCTGTTATTTAAAATGAGAGAGAAGAGAAGACACTCAGATCCAAAGTTGTATCAGGTGATCCTCCTTGGTGGTTCATGAACAGTGAGTTTTATCTATTTGGTTCCTGGTGAGGCAGCTTCTGTGCAGTTGTCGTGGTCCTCCCCAGGAGACTGGCAGGTCCTCGGCGGATCCTCTTCTGCTCTCTCCTACATTTTCTGGAAAATCGACCACACATCAGAAGGAGGGAGTCAGAGAGAGAGCACATAGAAATGTTGATTCAATTATTAAGTCCTTTGAAGTTTACTTTTTTATCGGAGGGAAGTTGCTGTGTGATAGAATAATCACATGTCAGAAGATCAAATCAATTAGTTATACGACATTTTATTTTATTACTATTAACATCTAATGTATTTTTTGTTTCATGGGTGCAGGTCTGTGATTCATTAGTCTTACATACACAGTGCTCACCAAAACACATGCCCTCCCCAGTACCCATCCCCCAGCCACCCAATCCCCCCACGCCTCTCCCCTCCAGCACCCCTCAGTTTGTTTCCTGAAAGTAAGAGTCTCTTATGGTTTGTCTCCCTCTCTGGTTTCTTCTTGTTTCATTTTTTTCTTCTCTTCCCTGTGATCCTCTGCCTTGTTTCTCAAATTCCACATAATCAGTGAGATCATATAATTGTCTTTGATTGACTTATTTGCTTAGCATAACACCATCTAGTTCCATCCCCGTCATTGCAAATGACAAGATTTCATTTTTTGGTGACTACATAATTTTCCATTGTGTGTGTGTGTGTGTGTGTGTGTGTGTGTGTATCTCACATCTTCTTTATTCATTCATCTAAGACAGATTTATTATTAATTAACACATAAACAAGAAAAATTGACGGTGTCAAATGTGAGCACTGCTGGAAGGCTCCCCTTCTCAGGCCCAAGGATTAAAATTTGACGAAGTCAATTGCTCTAAGTGTTCATTTTCGTCAATACTAGGGCTAACTGTGTAAGCCAGATATCCATATTGGATAGAAATAGCAACTGAAAGACATTCTTCGTACCTCTTGCCCTCTCTGGAGCGAGCATTTCTTCTTCCGTTGAGGAATATACTAAGGAAAGGCCACTCCTGCAGCTCTTCTCTGGACTTCCCCTCCTAGAGGGCCATTAGGAGGCCTTTGGAGATAAGACTCCCCATTAATGGGGAACTAAGAGGGCTGAGGTTGGAGTCCCGTGCAGCTTTACAGAGGTTGATGCAGATCTGTGTTTTGTTGACATGGAAAGATATTCACTATACTGACAAATTAAAATACCAGGTTAAAAATCGTATGTGTATTAGCTAATTTTTAAGATATATATTTAGGAAAGTCTCTGAAGGATACAGATCAAAATGTTAAAAAGAATTATCTCTATATAATGACATTTCACCCCTCTTATTATTGTTTTGTTTTATTTTATCTATGTTTTCTTTTCTAACAATAATTTTATGTTATTGATATAATTTTTAAAATGGAAAAATTATCTTAAGAGATTCAAAACTATTTACAGTGTTTTGGATTTTCCTAGTCCAGATCTGTCAGCAAGGGCGCTAATAATGATTATGCTTCACTTTGCTTGTAAATTAAAGAGTTTGAACTTGATAATCTTTTACCTTTTCAGTGAATAGTGTTTTGATATGTGACCTATACATTGAATGGGCATTTGAGGCATGTGTACACAGACCCTAAAAGGAATGCTAACCTCTGTAATAGGGCATGACGAAAAACTTTCTGAATCGATTAATCAGAGTGCTCTTTGCAGTGTAAACATTTGCTAATTTATAAAAGACTCTATGCCTTGTTGATAAGGGTGAACATATGCAAAGTACTTAAGGGACAAAGATCTCAGATGGAAAATATGAGAGTGAAAATCAATGCAATTACGATATATAAATAAACATTTAATGAAAAGCAATTGTGAATCCAGCGAAAGTGTAAAAAACATAGTTCAAATTCAATAACAATAACAACTAGGCAATGGATGCATTTTAAGGGATGGGCTTCTTTTTTCTTTGTCTTAGTAATCTTTGCATCTATCAAAAGGACATATCTATACCCAGACTCACCTAAGACTAGTGGGTTATGTAAACATTACATACTCACACAAACATGGATGCTAACTTTTGATTATCCTAAAACACAATTATCCTTATAGAAGAAACTTATGGAATATTAGTATACACAATTTTAAAGCTGTTGTATAGATAGCATCATGGTACTTTGTATATGAAGCAGTAAGTATTCTGTGTCCTGAAAACTTTTAAAAGAACTCTTTTGTGGCTTAGCCTCCTGTATTTTTCTAGGATTGAATAATCAAATGAATAGAATGAAAACACTTATTGATTGGAAATTGATATAAATTTGCCAGAGTTTGACTTTAAGGAACTTTGTAGATTTGGGAATTTTGATCATACCTACATGTGATTATTACTGCAGCCAAATTTGTGATTTATTTGCAATACTGAGCAAATATGCACAGTATTAAATGAACAGAATACCATGCACACCAAATAAATCTCTGTTGAATTAGAAACTAAATCTTCTGTAATACTGGCTCTGTCAAGGATATGATAATCAACTGTGGGTAATTCCATCAATATTCATTATTTCAGTTACTCCTTCACTCTAGCTTTCAAACAGTGTTTCCTGAGCATCTACCATTGCTAGGCTCTCCTAGGTGCTGCCGATACAGTGTGAACAAGCATATCAGAAATACGGCCCCTGCCTTCAAGGAGCAGTAAAATTAAGCCCATGTAAGTATACACAGTGTCCTTAGAATCCACAAAGAAGGGCAGTGAGGGAAGGAGTCCTGGGGGAGTGACCGTGTAGCTGAACTCAGAAGGGAAAGTAGTTGCTTAACAAAGTGGAGAGGAAAGCGCCTCTCCAAGGCTTTGTGATGTACCTGTGTGTACCTGGAGGCTGAATGCCAGGGACTTGAAGAGAGTATGGCTGGAGTGCCAAGGGGGAGGGAAGAGAGGATGGCCTGGGGCTGGAACATAGCTGGAAAGGGCCAGCTCATGAAGTCCTGTTAGCGATAAAGGTCAATGTTAGAGGTGAAGAGGAATGCAAACCCTTTCAGGGTTGGATTTGGACGGTGGTGGCCATAAGCTCAGGTGTGCTCTTCAGAGCATGTGCTCTGGTTGCAGTCAGAAGCAAGAGTTACAGGGGACTGGTAAAGATGATAGGAGACAATGGCAAACTTATATTGCCATGTTAATGGCGAAGATGGAGTTGACATGATAGGTTTGACATTCAGAAGCCAATCCAACAGAAGTGCTGATTGATTATGGAGGGCATGTGAAAAAGGTTCAAGGATGATACCCAACTTTTTTGTTTGTTTGTTTTTTTAAGCTTTTATTTATTTATTTGACAGAGACAGACACAGCAAGAGAGGGAACACAAGCAGGGAGAGTTGGAGAGGGAGAAGGAGGCTTCCCGCCGAGTAGGGAGCCCGGCGCGGGGTTTGATCCCAGGACCCCTGGATCATGACCTGAGCCGAAGGCAAATGATTAACAACTGAGGGCCAGATGCCCCAGCACCCAACTTTTTAGCTTAAGTCAAGGGAGGTACGATGAAGTCAGTAACTGGGATCTGGATTTCTGGGGGCAGACCAGGTCACGGGTCATAAATGGTAGGTAACTTCCATCTTGTCTGCCAACTCCATTCAGTTGGTAGCGGCTGCCTGCGGCCTTGGACTGAGATGGGTCCTTTAGCTCAGAGGAGAGTCTTTCATGTTTGGCTGTTTAATTTAAAAGCTTTGAAAGTGGGTTGTGCCTGTATATATCCTGAATTAGTTCTTGCCTTTAACTGTACATAGGAACTGAAATATTGCCGATGGGTGAATGTATATAGAGTAGCTATTGCTAGTGAATGTTAACTGTGTGCTGGGTACTGTTCTAAGTGACAGTCTACTTCATGCCATTTGACCTTGAATGTACATTAGCAGCTAGAATGACACAGGTTGATATTGAACCCCACCCTGTTCTAGAATTTATATAACTTGAGCCTTTTAGTAGTGGGATTTTCATCTGTAAGGTGGATTTCTGGTATATATAGACCCCGAGGAGAACATTGTGTCACGCCACTAATAATCTAAATTACTATTAATGAATAATTAAAAGTCAGTTTACATTTTACTTAGCATAGTTATCTCTCATTTGTGGGTGTATGTCTGTTTGTAATTATTGGTTTGCAGCTCATATTCTTTGTAAATGGATTGTAGTAGAAGCTAAGAGGAGGAAATGCCATATGGGATTACAGTTTAATGATGACCCAGGTCTGCCTCTCATTTTCTGTATATCTATCTCACAGTGCCGAAGACCTCCTAAGTAATTGAATCTTTACTTTCTATGATTGGATTCCAAGGGGGCTTTTTGTAATTCTTTTTTTCCCCTATTATAACCATAAAATTAAAATAATTCTCACAATGCTGTAACTGACTAAAATTTCCTTAGGAGCAAACTACATGTGAACACTCATAATAGCTAAGTAGAAAATACATTTTGCTTTACTTGCTAATTAGTATTAATTTGTGTATATTCTCTCTTTGTATAGACTTCAAAAATAATAAAGGAGCTATGATGACTTCTATAGGACTACACAGTTATACTAGGCTGCTAAGTAAAAATCTGGAGTCAAAAATCCCTGTTGTTTACTTTTTTAAATGGTGGCATGCAGCCATGAAGCAGCAAACAACTAAAATTCGTAAATCACCATGGATTTATCCAACTTTATCCTTTTTAAATAGAATTCATGCTAGATAGTACCTAGTTTAATTCAGTAAAAATGTGATCAAATATTTAAGGTCTAACAATTGTGTTGTAGATAAAATTATCAAAGTCATTTATATATGGTAATACTAAATTCTGAATCTTTTTTATTATTCGTGGAACATTTTCTGTGGAATTAAAAAAAAGCAACCTTCAGATTTATTCCACTAAAAGATCAATAATATTTTCTAATTATTTAAATTTATACCAGTATAACTGTATATACAGAATTGGTTAAATTTAATTATTAGAAGACTAGCACATCCTTTTTTTAATGGAAAGAATGTGAGTTTCTGTTTATTAAGGAAACATTAAAAATTTGTTTTCTCTTGAGTGAATCAAAAGATTTGAAGAGAAATTTTGAAGAATGAGTAATCAATTAGAAGATAACTGCTAGATGATCTTTTATCTTCGTGAGGGAAGGTAAATTAATCCGACTTTTATATAGTAAAAATCAACTATTAAGTGCTAATAGTTACATGTGTATGGTACAAGTCATAGTTAGGAATTTGGGCTTTCCAAGGCTCAGTTGACTTGGGCTTAAATCCTGTTGCTGTTATTTGCTAGCTGTCTGATTTTATGCAACTGGTTGGTATAATGCAACTTTATAGTTTAGAAGATGTTTTCATAAATGTTTCCTCATTTAATTTTCCTGGTAATGCTGTGAAGTAGATAGTATCATGGTTTTTTGGGGGTGAAGAAACAGGCAAAGGGCACTTACGTGATTATATAAACAATACTAAGCGAGCGGAGGTGCCTGGGTGGCTCAGTGGGTTAAAGCCTCTGCCTTTGGCTCAGGTCATGATCTCAGGGTCCTGGGATCGAGCCCCGCATTGGGATCCCTGCTCAGCAGGGAGCCTACTTCCTCCTCTCTCTCTGCCTGCCTCTCTGCCTACTTGTGATCTCTCTCTCTCTGTCAAATAAATAAATAAAATCTTAAAAAAAAAAAATACTAAGTGAGTGGAATGGATGGAGGAGGCTCAACCCCAGGGCTTTTGAAAACAAATCCCATCACCTGAGACTTCAAACACAGAAAATTTATGAAAATCAATGCTTATTTACTCATTTCGTTTATTGGAAAAACACAACTGATTCCAGACAAATTTTGTAAGATTTCTTGTGAGAAGGCTCTTCAGCCTGCTGTTAAATCATGAGTTGATTTAAAAAACAAAAAACATATATTATGAAAGATTTGTGAAATATTTCAGAGACTCTGCAGTAATATCTATGAACTCCTGTGTACTCTAGCACTCTGAATTAGTATATGTAAATGTTTTCACATATTTGTTCTAGAAAGTGCTTTAAAGAAATGAAACTTTAGGGGCACCTACCTGGCTCAGTTGATAGAGCATGCCACTGTTAATCTCAGGATTGTGAGTTCAAGCCCCATGTTGGGTGTAGAGATTACTTAAAAGAAGTAAAGTCTTTAGAAAAAAAAATTAAACTTTATAGGTATAATTAATTGAAGCTGCTTTGGACCCCTCTTCAGTCCCTCTATTGTCACCTGGGTATCTCCTTCTCGTGTCCATAAACAATATGTGAATGTAATAACTTGATGTTTAAAATCTCTAAAATTCATTAGTTGGAATTCTCTAGAGCAAAAGTCTCAAAGCATCTTAAAATAGTTTATGACAGCTGGTAATAAAATATCTTCAAGTGATTGATTGACAAGAATTATTTTGTTTTGTTTTCTGAACTACCACATACTGTTTCTAAAGGGAAGATGCTAGAAGCGCTGCAGTTCTGATGTACATGGTGGCCTCTGAAGTGTTTATTTTAATGTCTTTGAAAAATATGCTCAAGATAGTGATGAAACAAACATTTATTCATTTAGAAATAGTTTTTAATAAGTGTTATTGTTAAATTACTTAATTATTCTATAGAAATGTGATGTGTATAGAAACTGAAAATCATAGGTAATGTAACATGTTTTTTACTTTATATTGTGTTTCATTGCTTTTTTTTTTTGTCTTTGACTTCAGGCGTATTTAAATTATTCAAATTTAAAATGAGTTCTGGGAGTGCCTGGTTGGCTCAGTTGGAGGAGCTGGTGACTCTTGATCTTGGGGTCACGGGTTCACGCCCCACATTGTGTGTAGAGGTTACTAAAAAGATAAATAAACTTAAAAAAAATGAGTTCTCCTTAGACAATTATCTTTAAAGCTATTATTCTTAAAACGTAAGGAACTAATTGAAAAATATTTAAAGGCATTTGTGCATAAAATCACTGAAGCATCGTTTGCAATATTGAGATATTGGAAAGAATTATATGGGTCAGTTGAAAAAGTAGGTCACAAAATTCATAAAAACAAAGTACGTATACCACACATGCCCAAATAAGGGGTCATCCTAGATCGAAAGCAATGGCTCTCAACCAGGGGTGATTTTACCCCCTGGGGACATGGATGCTGTGTGGAGATGTGTTTGGGTCATCACAATGAGGGGGTGCTGCCGGCATCTGGTGAACAGAAGTCAAGAAGACTGCCCAGCATCCTGCAGTGCAAGGGACAGTCCTCCAAGCCCCAACCCAAGAGTTGCTAGGCCCCAAATGTCAAAAGTGTCAGGGTTGATAAATCCTGGTAAAAGGAAATCCTTAAATATCTCAATAAGAATTTTATAACAATCAGTTTATTGCCTGAGTTACCCAGATGAAATTTTAGGGATAAAAATGAAAGACTCAGATATCTACACATAGTGATTAATTTGTTAGTTACAACCACAATGATTTAAGTATTAATTTAGAAATATTTTTCTACTATCATGAAACAGTTTTATTCAAATTCTTCATGTATGTCAACATAGGCACAGCCTCAAATTGCTTGAGTTAGAGCAGTTTTTAAGTTTGTCAGCATAACACTGGAAAACCTTTTTTTTTTTTCATTTTTCCCATAGATATATACTTACGATTTTGTCAGTGTAAACACTTAGAGTATAGCTTTTTAAAAGTGATCTTTAAAAGGTTATTTTTAGTGATTATGAAGGCATAACCATGAGGAATAATGACCAATTCTGTATTGAGATTGTTTCATGTAATGTGTCTTTCTCAAACTGGACTTTTTTGTTCAAAATGTGATAATTGAGAGAGCATCTGGTAGTATCATAGATTAAATGACGATAAGGATATATGGAGATTCCTTTTCTGAATGATAAATTATTTTTATTTTATTTTTTAAGGTTTTATTAATTTATTTGACAGAGAGAGAGAGAGAGATCACAAGTGGGGGGAGTAGCAGAGGGAGAAAGAGAAGCAGGCTCCCCACTGAGCAGGGAGTCCAGTGCAGGGCTCGATCCCAGGACATGACCTGAGCTGAAAGCAGACACCTAACCGACTGAGCCACCCAGGTGCCCTGATAAATTATTTTTGATGGTGGAAGGAACTGCCTTATTTTCAGAGTTCCAGAGTTCCATGTAGATGTGTGTATGTTAGTGATCACACGAAGGACGCATCTGTGAGGACGCACATCAAAATGTAGCAGTGGTAATATCATGTGAGATGTTTTCACTTTCTCTGTTTTCTGAAAAACTTGCCGGGAGAATGTAGGCCCACATGTGAAGGAACTTCCTGTTGGAAATCAGAAGGGAACAGTAAGTGTATCTCTAGCAAGTTGGACCAAAAAAGCAATATAGTTGTCATTCTCACTTAAGGCCAACCCTTGTGAGATTGTAAAGTGATTGAAATGTAAATTCTTAACTCCTGGTAGACAACAGAATTTTCTACTTGGGAGACTGTCCTTTGGTGGCCCCTCAGGCATCTCACTAGGAAGTCCTGCACATTCCTGTGATCTAGAAAAGGCGCTGGGTTTCCTATCTTTCCCCTCCTTTGATCTCCTCCACTCCTTCTCCCAGCCACTCTCTCTCCACCACAACCCAAGAAACCACACAGTTTGGGGTCATTTAGGACTTGGCTTTCTGAAATAATTGTCCTACCCAAGCTCTCTCTACATGTCTGTAAACTCATTCTTCCTTTCTCACATTTCATGTATCATTTTCAGAGTAGATGCTCTTGATTTGTGCCTTTGGGAGGATTCTTAGGGAATGGAGAAAGACTTCTGGGCCGTATAATAAGCCAAAGGGGGGAAAATATTTGTCGACACTGGAGGATTTTCCTCGCCCTTAAGCTTCTACTCAGAGGTATTTATATTCTTTGCAGACAGCTGGTGGGTATGGTCCAGGATTCTCTCTGAGGTTTTAGCCATGGGTGAAGAGTTATCAAACCGGTTTTAAAAGCAGCGTGGCTTCCACAGAGCTGTTGCTGCTTAGGTGGTCACACTCCAGAGAAAATCTCTTCACCATTGTTTCCTGACAGCAGCTTCCAGCGGTGCTGGAGGATTGTGTGATCTCTTTTTAAGTCAGCTTCCACTTTGGTATATACACTGGTATAGAATTCAGTTTAATGAATCAAAAATTTTTAAAGATAAACGCAGAGTGACTTCTAGTAATATTAACGATGATAAATGGCAGATTTAGTGAGTGATGCCTGCCCCGTGCTCACGATTGTTTTATGTATAGCATTGCTGTAATTTTATTAGTTCTATTGCATTTAATAAAACACCTCATTCCAGAGAAGACGCTCAAACTTCTCTTTTCTTAAAAAATTTGAAACCAATGAAATACATTCACATGGCTTTAAAAATCAAGTAGTACAGAAAGACTTATAAACAAAACGATTGCTTTTGTATATGCTTTACATATTTATCCCATTAGATCTCATACATGTATAGATTTCTATGTGGCCTGAGTTGAGACTCATAAAAGTTGAATACTTTATATAATGTGTAATTGAACAGATTTATGACCAGAATTTGAACCCAAAGCATCTAAGTTCCTTCTAGGTCTACCCCTCAACCTGATTAATCACATACGACCTTGGGTTTCTGTAATTAACCAGATGCAAGGTTGTTTGAGGGAGACGGGCCTGAGTTACACTGAAGATTAAAGTGAACTATACACCATCCTGCTTTGTCCAGAGTAGTTATGGTTTAGGCATGTTGTCCTGGCATAATTATTACATAAGTATTTTATTTCACCCTTAGAGTGTCCTGTATTATGTGATAAATTTTGTGGTCACCTCACTTAAAAACTTGCTAGTTACCTTAATATCACTAAAATGTAGACACTCTTGACTGTTTTATTTATCGTCATATCCCCAGCACCTAGAACAGTGCTTGGCACAGAAATTCCCTCAATAAATATTTGTCGAATATTGTGCTTGGCAGAGATTTGTTACGAGTATCAGTTAGGGCTCGCCAGAGAAATGGAACCAATAGGAGATAATCGGCAGATAGGGAGGTACGGAGGTAGAGAGAGAGAGATAAAGAGATTTATTTTAAAGAATTTGTTTACCTGATTGTGGTGACTGGCAAGTCTGAAATTTCGTAGGGTCGGCCAGCAGGCTGGAAACTCAGGCAGGGATTCTGTATGATAGTCTTGAAGCAGAATCCTTAGTCTCCAGGAAACCTCGGGGTTTTCTGCATAAAAGGTCTTCAGCTAATTGCAGGAGGCCCTCCGACACTGTAGGGTGGTCTCCTTTTTGTAAAGTCAACAGATTGTAAATTTTGATCACAACTGCAAGATAACCTTACCAGCAGCGCCTGGATGAATGTTTACTTATTTATTTTAAAAATTGTTTGTTTGTTTGTTTGTTTGTTTGTTTATTTATTTATTTATGTGACACAGAGAGAGAGAGATCACAAGTAGGCAGAGAGGCAGGCAGAGAGAGAGGAGGAAGCAGGCTCCCCGCTGAGCAGGGAGCCGGATGCGGGGCTCGATCCCAGGACCCTGAGACCATGACCTGAGCCAAAGGCAGAGGCTTTAACCCAGTGAATCCCCCAGGCACCCCTGGATGAATGTTTAATCAAACACCTGGCACCATAGCCAAGTTCACACATGCAATTGACCAGGATATGGCTGTGTTTGTGCATCCTCCTCCCATCTACATGGTGAGTGAAGCCAAGAGATAAATGCTTATTGGTAAAAGAAGCTGACTCACAAATTGTAAATGTGATATTTTAGAGTGAAAGCCTTCGCAAGGCTTTAAATTCCTCAAACAAGTTGCATATAGAAAGAACGCCATGTCCCTGTGCTTGCACACACCTGGAGACTGACCGTTGGGATCTCATTTAGCATAACGTAGAATCTTGAGACACAGATATATATGATGAAAATGCCATATAAAATATATTGCTAAAGCAGACCTTTTGGAAGCTTGCAGGAGAAAGCTGTCTTTGCTTTGTCCAGTAGGCACACGTGATGTCTGATGTTGTAGTCTTAAGTCACAATGTCGGGTTATTTTACATTTCTAATCTCCTTTTTATTCCTCTCAGAACTTTCTTGATTTTATAACAGAAATGTTGTGACCTTTCTTGAAATAGTTGAGGAGAACAGTGATGGGGGAGATATTTGGAAAACCCTGGTGTTCAACGAATTATGCACCAAAGCCTGTGTGTGTGTGTGTGTGTGTGTGTGTGTGTGTGTGTGTGTGTATGCGCGCGCATGCACACGTGTGCTATGGGAGTAGAGGTCGGAGTGTAATGTCTAGAACTGAGAACCCTAATATGATGTTACGTAGCCAGGAACTGAGTATTCCTCCATACCTCATTGTTTGTCCCAGAGGACTGATAGATAAACTGGTTGAGAGAGGAGAGAGGCAAGAAAAAGAATAGAAAGTATTACAGATCATGAGATTGTGATCATGCTGAGCACAGAAGCAAATTTTCTACTTGCTTGGTCAGCCTGGAGGATGACCAGCTTCCAGCGTGCTTTCATGGTTGTACAACGAGAAGGGAATGGGAAATGTTAGATTGGTGTTTGTTGAACGATCTGAGTATTTTTTGTTTGTCGTACATTCATGAATGAAGAGCTCAGCTATCTTCTATATATTATTAGTGATTCAACTTGGAAACCAAGCTTTCTTCTTACTTCTCAAATTTCTGTATTTGAGTTTGAAGGCAGGCTGTTAAATACTGTTCATCATGTATCTGCTTATGTGCTTTGACACAGTTTTGTAATACTAAGTAACCAAATTAAAATACCCAAATAAAAGGAGGGTTAGAAGTTGTTGAGGCTTCAGTTGTCCTCCTTAATACCTGACTCATGCTTTTGCTCAAAAAACAGACTTCATTTTCGTTGATTTACTTTAGTGCAAAAAAATATAAAATTTATTTTATAAATTTGTTTGGCAAAGTACTACCTGTAAGGTACATAAATTGTACCTGTAATTGTACCTATAATGTACCTGTAAGGTACATTTGAGTGAATATATAAAGAATTATTCTAGAATGAATGAGGGGAAATTGACACTTGTGTTAACCTTTGAGGATATGGCTCAGAGAGGCAGGGAAAGAAGTTTTGATTTTTTATTTTGTACCTTTGTACTGTTTTAATTTCCTAATTAAATTTGTTTTGTTTGTGTTTTTCTTTAATGAGACTGTGAAATTATGAGCCATTTTTATTTCTCATACTTTAGTTTTAAAAATAGTAAATGCTATTTTAAGTAACACTAACTTATTTCATGTATTTGGTAACTTCATAAGATTTTACCTTGGAAAGCTGGGGCCTGCTTTAGAAAGTTTGTAAACAACTGCCCTGAATCATAATTTTGTCTTCTCATTCTGGAAGTAGAACAGATTTTGTAGGAAACCTTTGAGGAGACACATGGAAATAAGACTGATGTAAAATAATCTCTTCAGTTATATTTGATGGTTAATTACTTTTTCTGTATAAATGCCTTGTTTTGGTCAGCATGATTTAGTTCCCAAAGACACGGTCATATGCAAGAGCACTTTTCCCGGCGGGTGCCTTCCCCAGTGTCCTGTTAAGTTGTCCACACAGCTAAATAGCTATACCATCAAAGTCCCAGGTATCAAACAATTAAACAATCCCTAACTTTTTTTTTTCTTAGTTTATTTATTTAAGTAATCTCTACACCCAACGTGGGGCTTAAACTCATGACCCCAAGATCAGGAGTCTCATATTCTTCCGACGGAGCCAGCCAAACACCCCTCCTGACTCTGTTTTTTATGTCCTAAAACGGAAAACTAAAAGGAAGAGCTGTAATAGATGTCTGTTATTGTAGCTTTCAGCCTTCTTCTGTAAGACAGGTGAGGTTTGCCACAGCTGAGATGGATTAACTGAGCCAGCTCTTTCCTTGGAGATGCACAAAAATCAGCTCTGGCGTTGGGGATTCCATCCTGCGGGTGGTCAGTAAAGTAGCCCCTCACCCCTCCCTTTCCCATGAATATTACAGTGATTAGTCTTTTCCTCTTTTCCTCCCTTTCTTCCTCCCTGCCCTTGCCTTTCCTTCCCTTTCTTCCTTCTTTCTTTCCTCAATATTTTGTATGATTTGTTACACAGAATCCTAACAATTAGGAAGACAGAAAGGACCAAAGGCCTCATAAGATTCAAATAACTGGCGATATGCAGTGGAATAATAGTCAATAAAATAGTAAATAAGGCAGTTTCAACATGACAATACATATATTATAATATGAAAAATCAAGATGTAGAATTGATTGTGTTGTTAGGTAGACACTGTATAAAGAAGCCATTGAGAGAAAAATTGAATACACTGGAACAATGTTCAATAATATTGATAGAAATCGTTCAATAAATTGTAACTGTTATTACATTCCAGGAACTATGCTGAATCCTCTATAGTCACCATATCATTAATCCTGTATACAACTTGCAAGGTTGATGTTTCTAAGCCTGAGAGCGTGTCCGACGGTTTTTCCAGAACATACAGCTGTTCAGCATCAGTGCCAGGCCTCTCGCTGGGTCTCTAGGAGTTCGAAACCCATACTCGTTGTAGTATAACACATTGTGCTGTTTTGTTTTGTTTTGTTTTTAAAGACATGTGCACACATACACATTGGTTACATCTGACATTTATTTTTGTAAATGACATCAAGTAGGCCTTGACCAGAGGGACTTAGCTAGCCACAAGTTTCCAAAAGAATTAGGTGTTTCTGAAGCCGACTGGGGCTGAATCACTGTACTTTCTGAGAATTTTGGTGTCTTCTTAGGGAATGTCTTTATTTCTGAAAGGAGCCAACTATGTTCTTGGTGGAAGGCTTAAGCTTTTTTTTTTTTTTAAAGATTTTATTTATTCATTTGACACACAGAGAGAGATTACAAGTAGGCAGAGAGGCAGGCAGAGAGAGAGGAGAGAGGAGGAAGCAGGCTCCCTGCTGAGCAGAGAGCCCGATGTGGGCCTCGATCCCAGGACCCTGGGATCATGACCTGAGCCGAAGGCAGTGGCTTTAACCCACTGAGCCACCCAGGCGCCCAGGCTTAAGCTTTCTTAAAAGACTTCTTCAGAGCGTCAGGGACTGCTGGCGCAGGAGGAAGGGGGGCGAGCAGGGAGCTGGGGAATAGGGAGATCGGTAAGCATTTACGATTCACGAGAGATAGGAAACCTACAATTTTACACAACCTCTCTACCTCTAGTGTACCCACATGAGTAGCTGAAGATGGCAGCATTCAACCTGGATGGAGTTAGAGCAGATGACTCCAGGTTAAGGAGAATGTCCATCTTGGCCTTGGCCCCAGAGGTACCCAGCTGTAAGATAAGAGTTAGGGAGTCTGTGGCTCAGGCAGTCTAGTGGTGTCACTGTTGACAATATTGCTAGTGTAGTGTTGTTTGTTTGTTTGTTTGTTTGTTTTTAGGTTAAATGTACTTTTCCTGTACCAATCCTATTGTTTGAGTGCTTTTTACTACAGAATTATATTGGAGGGTCAACATTTCCATTCTGAAAGTTATAACAGACTTTTATTTAGTTAGTTGTCATGAAGAGGAATGTAGATAGTATGATATGTTGTTGTCTTGTTCTTTTTGTCTCATTTCATCTTTTATTCAGATAAATACATCCCAGTTTGCTGTGAGGATCTTGTTGGGTCTGTTTCTCTGGCGTAATTATGAATAAACACCTTCTATTATCCTAAAAAGTGTTTTGGTTTGGACAATAAGTTATATGGTGGTTGTATCCTAATTCAGCAGGAACCTTAGAAATGGGCATATGCAAAAGTAAGGACTGGAGTGTAGTAGTCAGGAAGCAAAGTTTATTTCTCTCCAGGTTATTAATATCAGAAATATTGAGAGACTAAGACAACCATAAATATTTACAGTTGAATTCATTTAAAGGATTATTAGAAGAACTCAACTTTTTACTTTAAACCTTTTTTCTTTTAGTTTTTATGGCTAATTATTGTCATTTCTTTAAAAATAGGGTTGGATCTAATTTATCAGTCTAGAATGTCATTTTGTGTCCATTTTTAGCACCGGTGACATAAACTATCTTTTTATTTTTGTTTTCCATTGCAAATTGACTAAAATAATTGTTATCTTCCATGGTGCTTTTTAGGAATGTGAAGCTTACTTGAAATAGATGATAATTCAAGAAAATTTAGCTGGTAGTTTTAGGGTAGAAACCTACATTTTCCCAACATAGTACCTCTTTCTTATTATCTATGCTGTTAAGCAAAACATGAAGTTGTATCTCAGATTGGTATGTGTACACACGTGATTTTGCTTCTTAATAATCTGCAGACAGGCTGTGCTGGCTCTAATTTAAGAAATTGTAGAAGCCCAGAGGGTATTAATAAGTTGAATAATTCATTGCAACACATGAAGGAAAATAAGTATTAATTGAACTAAATTATTCAATAGAAAATTTAGTATACTTCAGAATGCGTAAAAACTTGAAGAGGTTTCTGGACAAAAACCTTTGCTTTGAAAACCTCAAAAAATGCACTGCATGTTTAGGAAAAATGTTATATTCATAAGCTAAACATAAATGTGAAATCAATAGGATTTTCTCTAAGTTCATACAATGACGAGTTTTCTTTGATTGGTGCTCAGACTGATGAGTGTTGGAAGATCAGACAGCCCAGAAGAGGTCTCAGGATGTCTGCAGCCCTTTAACAGAAAGAGCCTGGTAATGGGAAGTGTCTGTGGGTTCTTGTTTTTTTGCCTTTCTGCTAAAATGTGTCTGCAAGAGGTCTAATTTGTAGGTAAATTTAAGATTTGACAGCTCATTTTAAATAGTTAAAGTGAAAATCTGTTCTTCTTTCATATGACACTTAGGATTCTTTGGCTTTATGCCTATGTTAGCTTTTATTTCTGAATAGTTACAAAGCCAGTTTGTCAGCTTTTGAGTATTAGAAAATAAAATAGGTAGGAAAAGATGAAACTTTAAATATCCATGTTCTTAAACTTCACAGTTCACTTTATCCTTATTCTTTAATCTCCTATGTCTTGCAAAGTAATTCAGTAAATTATCATGGCTGCCTGTTTCATGTGATAAATTCACCTGAGGCTCCAGAGGGGAAATAGAAATTAAATGCATATGAATCTTGCCAATAAGCTCATTGGTGGCAGTGATGATTGGGGATTTGGGTTTATGCTTTACCTATTTCCTAATGTGTGAGAGGTGATAGAGAATCCAGGTTTTTAGTCTTTTAGGTTTTTTTTTTCCCCCCGATGCCCTCAAATCAATTAAAAAAAAAATCGTACCCACTGGAAAGGAAAGAATTTCTTTGAGAGCTTCGCTGGTGAGTTTTTGTTTTTAGTTTACTTTTGACCTGTGGCTGAAGGTGTAGAACTGAATAAGCTCTGTGTGTCTCTGCCCCTGTGTGTCTGTAATTCAGGAAAGTTTGTGTGTGACGTTGTGTGAGTGTTCCTACCCCAGTGAGGCCCATTAGATGAGCATGGATTGTAAAGCTGCTTTCCTAATTAGCTTATAGGAATAAATACTTCTCTAATAAAATACTTCTCTAGATCCCATATTCCCTAAATTCGCAAACATATAAAACTTGAACTTCTAATACTGTGCTGGACTTAATAAAGGCTATTTTATCCTTCTTACAGAAACTACTAAGAAACATTTAAGACTACAAGTTCACATAATGAAAGTGCATCTTTGAATACATTATAATTTTTATAATTTTTAAATAATTTTTCTTTAAAAAATTACAAATTTTCTCTGATTTCTCAGATTTAAGCATAAGTGTATATTATTTTTAATAACATTTGCTTTTCTCTCATGAAATGACTGAGGAATCTAAATTTTCTAAACTTTTTACATTACCTAACTAATCAGTGAACATTACTTTTATATAATGTTTGAGATTATGAAATATTTTCAAATATATTTAATCAATATTGTTCAGCGATTTTATAACAGTAATTATGTTTTATAGAGTCAGCTTAAACATGGTTTCAAGACCTAAGGCAACTTCAAAACTTGCATTAATATTTAATTGTGTTAATTAATTAGTAATGTTTTGGATACCTGAATAATTTCTAAGCAAAATAGAATATTAAATTTAATGTGAAGCATATTTTGAATTTCCTGTATTTTCGATTCTTCTTTGAATGGATTGCATCAGTGAATATGTTCTTTTTTTTGCCATTTTAGGAAGATATGAGAGGTATGAACAGGCCAGAGAAAATTGTGTAATGTGTATTTATGAGCTTTGCTGGCTTGCTAAAATGCTGGCTGCATGCGAATGACTGACAGTTCTCAATTTTCTCTACCACGTAGGAGTTATTACATTTACTAAAGTCATAACTAATGTTATCACTAGGAGCAGGAGTGACAGAGAAATGCAACTGTGTAAGTGCTTTTGATTTTCAAGGAAAAAAAAAATGAGACTAGTTTTGTCCTGAAGTATTAGTTCCAGTATAGGAAGAGAATGGTGAGAGAGTGTATAGAGCAAGTGATGGAGTGTTTGAGGGAAGTATATTTTATTTGCCTTGTTTCATAATATCTGAATCTGATAAGAAATAATGAACTGTATTAAATCTTTAGTAGAGTTTGCTCAGTTTTGCTAGCATTGTACTCAAGACAATTTAAGGAAATAAAAGTTGCTCATGAAATCTTTACTGCCAAACATTAAACTAATACAAAACTAGAAAATGACTCACTCATTTAAAATGATAAATTGGTCTCAGAGTTAACGAAGAGTGGTAAAAGGTGATTCTTTCCCTGCTGCGTAATGTGCCTAAGGGTTAGAGATTCTATTAACTGAATGATTTTCTCAGCTTTGCGCTGACTTTATCATGTCATGGATTCTTTACAAAAACAAGATAAAATAAACCAATGCAAGTAAACAAAATCCGTGAATATCATTCCCTTCCTTGTGGAGAACTGAAGTCCCTTATACCTGTATGCCTTCTTTGTGTAATGCGGATTCAAAAACCAGGCTTCCCGTGCTGCCGTGATCCTGTTCTAAGTCAGCAGAACTCTTGCAACTCTTGATTTTACCTTCCCCAGATTTGATTATAAGTTTAGGAAAAAAAAAATCAGGATGTCTTTCATGCCTAAAGCTAGCTTTCTTTTTTATTTATTTATTTATTTATTTATTTATTTATTTATTTATTTATTTGACAGAGAGAGAGAGAGAGAGAGAGAGAGAGATCAGAAGTAGGCAGACAGGCAGGCAGAGAGAGAGGAGGAAGCAGGCTCCCTGCCGAGCAGAGAGCCCGATGCGGGCCTCGATCCCAGGACCCTGAGATCCTGACCTGAGCCTAAGGCAGAGGCTTTAACCCACTGAGCCACCCAGGCACCCAAGCTATCTTTCTTCTTTCCAGAAGACCTCTGGAAAATCACAAAGATTGTTCTTTACAAGTAGTATCAATCTAGAAATAATTAGGTTTATTCCGTGGGTTCCATGTTTCTGAATTAGCTCAAAGTATTTTAAGAGCTATCTGGTCAAAGTTATCCAATCTGAAAAGATGGTTAAGGTTAAGCTTGTGAAAGCAAAATGTTAATTGTTTATATATATATTTTGTAGGTTGTACATACAAACTCAGTGCTTCTGCTGTCCCTACTGTATTTTTACTCTGTGGGGAAACCCTTATGAAATAGTTGTTTTTTTGTATCCCAAGAGAGAAGTTTATTCTTATCCAGTGTGATGATACTGGTTACTGTAACCAATTAACCACAGTCATGAGTCTCATTTTTAAAAAAAATTTTATTTGTTATTTGTCAGAGAGAGAGAGAAACAGTATACAAGCAGGGGGAGCAGCAGGCAGGGGGAGAAGTAGGCTCGCCGCTGAGCAGGGAGCCCAGTGCAGGACTTGATCCCAGGACCCTGGGATCATGACCTGAGCCAAAGGCAGCCGTGTAACCAACTGAGCCACCCAGGCGTCCCCAAGTCTCATTATTCAACGGGGTTCTTCTCTGCAATGCTCGCCTGACAGGCCTGCTGTAAGCCACAGGCTAGAATTAACAAAGGAGACTTTTGGAACCTGTGCACAGGACTGTACCGGCATCTGACTCTTACCACTTCAGTGAATAGGCTTGAGGACTGGCCTCCAAGGGGCAGACAGTTTTCAGCCTATACCCAGAGCTGAGTCAGCCCAGGACTTTCTTCAGTCCAGCAGCAGATCTGCTTAATGAAAGCAGTATCGGTAGAGCGATACTTAATTATTAAGGACTGAATGAAATGATAGGGGAAATGATAATTGTGGTTATTTGTTTGGATATTGTTGGTACTATTTGACTTTTTCTATTCTTTATGGTTCTGTGATGAGACCTTTTCTTGTTCTTGAGCTATTTCTGAGTCTTATTTTTGTAGACTTTATTTAGTATGGTAAACAGAAATGAAACCTTTTTAATGGTATCTGATTCTCACTCATCCTTTAGAATTCAGAAACAGCTATTTTAACTGAGACTCATTTATTTTACTTGGCAATATAGTTATTTGGACAGTCAATATGAATCTTGCTCTTTTTGTTTTACCAGAATATAAATGGGAAAAATCAATTGTGCAACCAATACCACATTTGAGAGTGATTGTCATTTAATTAGGTATGAATGGCTTACTTACTATTAGAGAGCAAGTACTTCCTCGGAAGCCTGTACACAAGACGATTTAATGTGGATTCAGTGCCTACAGAGTCCTCCCAAGAACCTTGGCTTACAGGGCACCAGCCTCACTGATGGTATGGTATCCTGCCAGGTCAGAGACCTGAGAACATTTTGGAGCCCTTAGAAGAGAGGAATTAGACCAAACTTACAGGTACTGAAAGTGAAATCTGAAGGATAGGGTGTCTTGGGCTTGGTCTTCTAGACCCATGATAAAGTAAGTGAGGTTTTAGAAATCTAATCTAAGATTCTCAAAATCTGAAAAGTCCAGACAAAAATAAATTCTTAGTCATTCACAGCTGCTCAGGCCTGGAAGGCCACATAATTGCAGCGCAAACTCAAGAAGGTTTGTGCTTTTAATTAGGATCCTTTTTACATTGCATTTCTGTGAGTAATTAGGCCAGACCTAATGAGGCTAGCCGTTTTTGTTTAAAAAACAATCTCTGTGAATTATATCATTATCAAAGGGTGAGAATATTACCAAAAAATAAAATTCTGAAACATAAATATGTGCGGAGATTACTGGGTGTCCCTTTAGTTCAGTGAAGACTTTTACCTTTGATTTTTCATTATCCGGGCTATTGTATAACTTTGTGGTAGAACAGTACTGATGATTTCTGCCTGTTACAAAAGATGACTTAAAAATTATGATTTACTGTCCTATTGGAAATTAACCCATTCTGTATCTAATCCAGCAATCTTACCCTAACACTACTTTTTAAATTTGCCTTTAAACACGTAACTCTTCAAGTTTTCATTTCAACGGGTTTCAACATCTTGCCGGCTTCCTCATTAATTGCTGTGCACATAAAATCTTTGACACATATGTGTTTTGCATTTGCACATAAGTCATGATTTTACCTTTTTGAAAGTTGTACTTTACCGTGCTTGAGCAGCTGGGAGAGAATGATGGTACCATTGGCCCAGATGCAGACTCCTAAGGAATAAAAGGTCAGGGTAAATAAAAAGCATGAGGTGATGGGAGAAAATCAAATCCCAGTAGATCCTTGTTTGTTTAAGAATGTAGCGGAGTGCAACAACAAGGCATAGAGGAAGGCTGACAAACTTGACCTTGTGTAGTGACCAGAATCAGAGAGGTGTGGAATGAAGTGTATGCAGGGTGGGATGGGTAGCAGTTAGGGTGTTTGGGGCACAGTGGAACTTTCTCACTGGAGGAATGGCAGGCCTACGAATTCAGAAAGAGTCAACTGATTTTGATCAGTAAGATGACTTGAGAAGAGGGAAACTGGAATGGCAGCCATTGCTCCAGACCTGGGGAAACGTGGTGGGATGGATGAATGGCAAGAGGATGGATCTAAAAAGCTAGAGCATTTGGATTTAGATACGTTGGCAAAGCCTTTGTGTTCTCATATCATAATTGTAGGCTTCTGTCACCATGGAGACAAAGTCAGAAGTATAGTCGTCCACCAGTTTTGCTCATAACTGATTGCAGGTCCGTTGTATAATGGTACCTGTCTATGGGCATAGAGAATGTATCTCCTTTTCTGATTTCTTAATGGAAAGAATTTTGCTTGAGTTGTTCTGAAACATTCTTTCCCCTAGACTGTCTGTGCTTTTTCGGTATTAACTAGTTACAAAGGAGCTGGTTTGAACGCTTATCCTCGTTCATTCTCTGCCTCAAAGAGGTGAAGAGTAGTAACAATGGGGATAATATTGTCTTCATTTTATAGTTAGTCACAAAGGAAAAGAAATACTTTGCAACCCTTTACAGAGGGGAATACTGTGTTTATTAGGACAAATCGGAAGTTGAGAAGGAATTTCACATTTCAGTATTTCTTTTCTTTTTAAGCCTAATCATGGAGGAAACTGTGAGGGAATCTGAAATACCATGTGCCTTGATTATCTTGTCAGACTTAGAGTTGAGATAGATCCTCTCTTCAGGCATTTTCACTCTAGCCATCCATTGGATTGAAGAGCTATAGTTTTGTGCAGAAAAAAAATTATTGTATTTCTTTAATGATTCAACCCTAATTAGCAATGAATGAATGAAAATCAGTATTGATAAAGTAGATTTAGGAAGAAGTGACTTAACTTAGGGGCTTTTAAAGAAGCTCTGAAGCAAAATGGTGAAAAACAAGTTCCTCATTAACATAACAAATTACCGCAATATACAAGGATTTGCTAAAATTTTTATTTTAATCAGGGTATTCTTTCATCTTTAAATTCTCTCTGGATTGAAGGCATTCCTATGGGACTCCAGTTAAGGCAAAGTGAAAGTTAAAGCCCAAGAGCTGGTCCTATTGTGACTGAATGCCTTTGAGTCAGCTCTCACTTTGTTCGGTTTTGCTCAGGAGTTCTTACAGGAGGCTTAAATCCGTCCCAGTTATCTGGAATCTTAAGGAATGCGTGGCTGTGTGTAGGAGCGTGTGGGCATGAGCACGTGTGCGTGTGCACGCCTGACCCCCCGGCGTCTCAGTCTCACTGTGGACATCCCTAAGGTTATTTCGCTTCTTCCTGGGTTCTTTCTCCCTTTGTTTTACAATATATCCATTCTGTGTCACTGTTCACAGCTGGCACTGTCTCTAGGTTAGTAATAGTACAATCTGGAAAACAGGAGCCAAGTTTCTGTAATGCTCTTGAGTAGCTCCACGGGCAACTAGAGTTTGCGTGAGCGTTCCCTGGAACAGTCCTTTAGGGTGCCTTTAACAATGTGCGCCATGTTTAGTGGTTTCTTTAACCTCTCTGCACATATTTCCTCCTTGTTCAAATAAACTTCAACTAGGCCTTATTGGTTGGCTTGTTTCCTGCATTGGTCCACAGTAGGCGTGAATGGGTCTGTAATTTCACTGTCATATTTAGCCAGACATGGTGCTCTTCCTATGTATTTATGGTGGGTATTTATTTTGTGTCAGGCTTATATAATAAAATTATGTAACTGAGTTATGTTTTTCCTAGTGATTTGTTTCTACCATTAAAAAAACTATTATCTTAAATTGAATGAGGAATACTTTAAAATTAGAGCAATTTAGCATTAACTTTTGTGTGCATTGTGTTAATATTTAAAATACGTTGTTGTTAGTGAGATTTGGCAAGTGTCAAATAATTTTAATTATATAATTTTATTAGAATTTCAGTAATAGCACTCAAGAAGAAAGAACCATTTTAATTCTTGTGGAATGCCTTATACCCAGAATGCTTTGCAACTGGTTTGTTAGTCTGGGAGGCAGGTTTTTCTCCAGACATGCCTGATACTATTATACTTTAGAGCTAGTACTGCTACTAACTGAATAAACACAAAGAATCGAGAACAGTAGTGCTAGAAAGAATGGATCGTATTTCTTAAATTTCAGCTAGTTGAGGCATGCAAAAAACACCAGGTTCCTAATCTCCAAACCTGAAATTAGTCATGGGATTGAGGTATTCACATGTGTTAAGTAACACATTTGCCTGTGTAAAATAATTAGTGGAATCATCAGATACTATTAAGCATCGCAAAATTGTTTTCCTTGGAACATTTTTTTTATATGATTACTTTTTAGAATTAGCAAACTCTTAAATCATAATGACAGTTGAAAAATCTGAATGTCAAGCAAATTAGGAAATACACAATGGGTTAGAAGAGTGATGAAAATTAAGAGTAATATTTAAATAAAAGAAGAAATCTTTAATAATAAGGTGAGGTAATGTTAAAAAGCTCCACTCTTAGAGAATAGTTGAAATGTGGGGTAAAAATGACATCAGTTACAAATATGTTCTCCTGCAGAGTCAAAGTTGAATTTGAGTCTTTTCAGTATGTGCCTCTTAGAATCATGTTGATGACTTTACCCTAGAAGTCAGGCCTTTTGTTGTACTGCTTTGATTTTTATGACTTTTAATTTTTCTTATCAAATACTGAAAGAGAGAAAGAGAGAAAGGAAGGAAAGTGTGGGAGAGGGAGAGGTGGAGGGGAGGAAGAGGGACAATGGGAGACGTAAAGACTTAATTTGGAAATTGAATATGTAGCTTGCAATGCAGTTGATTACCCTTCTCAAAACCCATGTCTGTGTTCTCTTCCCACATATAAAAAATATGTGTGAGGCTGTTCTCTTAACTGTTGTGTGTGAGACTTGCCTTCTGTGAGCACCCAGGGCTGGCTTGCTCGAAAGGGAGAAAAATCAAGGTAAAGTACAAAAGATGCTTTGTTCTTTGATTTATGCAAAATGAAGAATCAGACTTACTATATTTCCAGTAGCTGAGGGAAGAGTGCTATGTTTGAGTTTTTTTTTTTAATGAAATTATAGAAATATAGAGGTTGAAAGAAACATAAAACTTCTGTATTACGGATGAGAAAATTGGAGTGTTTATTTTAAAAATAAAGATTTGTTCATCACTCTGGGTGTGTAAGCCATTTCTGGTGATAAAAGCTGAATAAAACATAAAATCTTTTGCCTTAAGAGGTATGGGACCTACGGGGAGAGAGACGCCTGAGTGTGCCCTCACCCAGTGAAGGGGCAAGGCTGTCGTCGATGTAGCAGAGGAGGGGCAGGAGCGGGGCTTCCCAGGGGCAGGGGTCCACCTCCCAGCAAGTGCCACTGCATTCTGCCCCTAGACAGTTTCCGAAGCCTAGCATACGTACGAATGCACCTGTTCAGGGACAGGGGCTTCAAGGGAATGTAATCATCCCTGGAGTCCTTCTGTAAATGCCGCTGAGTTCTCTTGCCTCTGTGCCATGTGTTGGTTTCCTCATGCACTTAGTTTTCTCTGTGACTGTCTAGTTTCTCATTTAACGTTTTCCATTTCTGATAACTTAGATGTATTGATGTGTAGTTAAACACTGTTTACCTGCCACTCATAATGAGGACATTTGGGGCAACGATGGAGAGTAGTTTTCCATCTTTATTTTCTCATTAGTTTATCTTGGCACAAGCCACCTGCTTCCCTCCCTCACATCCCTCTGTCATTCAGGATCCAAGGGGGAGAGGGAACAGGTTGGGGTCGCCAGTGATGAGGCTTATTGGACGCCTACATTCAGGGAGTAGGTACAAAACTGAGGCAGTCCACACCTTCCAGGGCTGTGTGAATTCGTGTGATTTCCCAAGAAAAAAGTCAGCCAGGTGTATGAAGTTCTGTAAATCTGTCATTACACAAAATTGAATTTCTCTAAAAACCGGAATCTTAGGAGTTGTAATCGCTTCTTTCCCAAAGACTAAGAAGACAAATTTATTTAACAGTTCAGCCTGATGATATTATACCATGAAATAGTATCGCTCACCTGGGCTGTACAGGTACTGGGAGGAATAGCAATGAATACTAAGAGATGGGTATCAAAGATACATAGAAAATTCATATACACATAAAGTATAAATTAAATGTGACAAGTATTGAAAGTTAACACTGTTTAATATTTTAAATAAAAAATCTTTCTCACGTGGGGTTATACCTATCAAATCCTTTGAATTTCAGTTTCATGTTTCCAGCAAGAAGATTATAAAATGTTTAGATATTTTTTATAAAATATATTTTATTGTATTTATTACTTTATATATTATGGAAAAGTTAGTCTGATTATTTTTATTATCTTATACTAGACCAATTATTTTATGAGACTAGTTTATTTATTTTTACCATGCTATATTTTAATGACAAATGAGATTTTTGTCTTGGGTATTTTTTTTTTAAGATTTTATTTATTTATTTGACAGAGAGAGAGATCACAGGTAGGCACAGAGGCAGGCAGACAGAGAGGGGGAGGCAAGCTCTCTGCTGAGCGGAGAGCCCGAGGCGGGGCTCGATCCCAGGACCCTGAGATCACGACCTGAGCCGAAGGCAGAGGCTTTAACCCACTGAGCCACCCAGGCGCCCCTGTCTTGGGTATTTTTTCCTCTCATTTCAGTTTTGCTTCTGTCTTGTCTACATATTTCTCTTTTTTGCTCCAGTTACACAAAATCAATTCTTAAAGCATCCTTCTTATAAGGAACTTGCAAGCAGGCCACAGGGTTAATATTGCAGCTTCTTGTTAGAAAAGCTGGACTATAACAGAGGTAATAAAGACAGTCATTTGTCTATCTATAAGCGATTGTTGATAGTTGCAATTTAATTTTGGCATTAAATTTATGGCCTACTTAATACATCTGATTTATAGCTTTATAGGGACTACAATGGAACATCATTCCTCCAGTGGCCTGACATCTCACTGAAGCCTCCCACAGAGGACTCTGCTCTAAAAGCCTTATTTTTCTCTGGAAGCATTGTAAACAGGACATCACTGTGTTCCTCAGATTCTGTAACAGGTTCATCAGACCATCACTTGGTGGCTGAGCGGTCTTATGGCCTCTTGTATTTGAATGAAACTTTGGGGAAAAGATGAGGATTTTACCAGAAGGACATTAGGACTAATAACTGTAATTTCCTAGTTATGCTAGTCAATTTGATCAGAGTCCTTTTAAATTGGGGCCAAGTGGTTCTATAAAATTGTTTTCTTTTTTCCTTTCTTTTTCAGACTCATTTTGCTTCCTATTGATTTTTTGCCTTACAAGTTAGCAATTCTGATTAGAAAGTGTTTTTGTTTTTTCTTCTGGATACTGGTTATGAGTTTGGGTACCTGCTTCTGAATACCTGTCTGAGACATTGCACAATACATTGATGTCTCATTGCATTTTTTGGTGAAGAAGAGGAAATGGGACAAAGTTGCCTTTTATTTATTTATTTTTTAAAGTTTTTTTTTTTTTTTTTTTTACTTGACAGAGAGAGATCACAAGTAGGCAGGGAGGCAGGCAGAGAGAGAGGAGGAAGCAGGCTCCCTGCTGAGCAGGGAGCCCGATGCTGGCCTTGATCCCAGGACCCTGAGATCCTGACCTGAGCCTAAGGCAGAGGCTTTAACCCACTGAGCCACCCAGGCGCCCCAAAGTTGCCTTTTAAAATGCTGGCAGAATTCAAGGCCCTTTACTATGAAGAGACTGGGAGTATTACAAGTAAAGAGATCTTCGTTTCGAATGGAAAGGCTTCATATAAGATTCATGGTGGAGTCAGTTATTGGAAATAGAAATATCTTAATTCCCCATTACATGTTCTTCCTAGATTGAAGTTCTTCCTAGATTGAAAGAATTTGTAGATAATGATTGCCTCTGTCACGTCAAATGTGTATTATACCGTTCAGGATTGATGTTAATGTGAATGGCAGCTCCTAATCAGGCGAAATGGGAAGAGGCTCAGATTTGGGATTGTTTTAAAAGAACTTTAATTACTAAGTTCCATTAGCAGTTTAGGCAGCCAGGGAAATCAAAGTAATGGATGTTAACTTTTCTGAAGATCTGTGCAGTATTAATAAGAAGGAAACCTGTTGGCTTGGCACGGCAGTGTGAAGCTTAGAGAAGAATTCACATTTGTTTGTTAAAAGGGCCTTGAAGATGTCAATAGATTATTTGATATATTCCATATATTTTTTTGGCTTTTTTAAAAAAAATATTTGTTTGTTGGTCAGAAAGAGAGAGAACACAAGCAGGGGGAGCGGCAGGCAGAGGGAGAAGCAGGATCCCCGCTGAGCGAGGAGCCCAATGCGGGGCTCAATCCCAGGAGCCTGGGGTCTTGACCTGAGCCAAAGGCAGACACTTAACTGACTGAACCACCCAGGCACCCCACTTTTTTGTTTTTTAATACACTATTACTGTAAGAGCAACATGGTAACAAATCAATATGTTCGCTATAAGAGGAAGACACTTGTTAGAGGTGAGAGGTTATGGACCTTGTGTTTCAACAAACACTTTTAGTGCCTCGTCCTGCAAGCCATTTGCAGTTGGTCGATGCATGTGATGAATCAGTCATAATCCTGGCCTAGCAGAAATTTACTTTAGGGCTAGATAGTATATCCAGTTGGAAAAAGGGTAGAACATATAAAATTTTCTGGTGAAGGATAAGAAACAAGGATTTTATTAGGATTTAAATACTTCAATTTTAGTTTTAACTTCATATCCTTTTCTCTCTCATGCTATCCAACTGCTTGCACTTTAAAAAATTAATAATTATTCTAGATTTATTATATGACAAAATTTAAATTTAACTCTAACATTGTTTAAAGCAGATGTCACAAATTAGATGTAGCTTATATAAAATAGATCATTTTTTAAAAGAGCTAATTGCTTTATATATCAGAAACTGTTATTACAACATCTTAATGCCTGTATGCCACATTTTGTGCTCCAGGCTGCCAGACTTTAATGAAGGATTTTAAAATGTTGACTAAAATAAAACTATTGCAATATTTTGGTTTGCTGAAGCTTTTATCAAATAATTAACATTAATTTAAATGTAAGTCATCCTTCGTGTGTGTGTGTGTGTGTGTGTGTGTGTGTGTGTGTGGTGGGTTGTATATTCAGTCCTGTGCAATAGATGCTATTAGAAATATGAATGTTCTTTGACGGTGGTTAAAACAAAAAGATATGAAAAGAGGAATATATCTTTGGGGGGACAGTACAGTTGCTAAAAAGAAGCAGCTGTGAGACCTATGCAGTGATTTGTAGGTAATTAGCAAAAGGACTACAAGACCATATGGTCAAGCATCATGTATTAGTTATTTTTCCACACCAAAATAAAAAAAAATTATAAAACTGAGCTTTCCTTAACTGAATCAGTGTGCAAAATTTTATTTATTCTGTGATCAACTGAAATATACTTTGTAAATATGTCAACATGGTGAGGTTTTTTTAGACCATGTTTTAATCTATAAATATAAGACTTAGCAAAATTGCTTTCTTATATGTGTCTGATTTGCAGCAATAGGAAAGCATTGAAATATCAGATTATTCTTTTCCCATTCATTATGGATCATTATCCAGATTGATGCTGAAATAATTAGTTTTAAATTAGTCATTTGATAGTGATTTCCCAGCATGGAGCTTTACCATAGTAAAATACTTGTGAAATTGTGCATAGACATTATTTTAGCACAGTTGCCTTATAGAAATGCCTCTACTAATTTAAGATTAAACATTAGAGAGAACCGATGTAGGTAACATCAGTTTGAACCATATTCCTGTCTTCTTTGCAAAACTAAAGGCCATTGTTCATTAAAGCATCCATTGGATTTATTTATAAGGGTGCACTAATTGTTGAGCTAGTGCTTTAAAAATATTAAATCATTCCACATTAATTTTTCGTTATCCATTTCTACAACCTGATTCCTCATGCTGTTGAAACAGATGACTTTATCTCTTATTTCACAGAGACAGGATCACTCCTGAGATATTCTGTCTTTAATAAACCTCTCTATTCCATCAGTTAGTGACTAAATCAGGGATAGCAGTACCCTGTAAGCATAAGTAGTGTTTGGCTAACTAATTAGGAAATGCACTTGAACATGTAAAGCAAAACATCTGGCACACACTGAATACTTAGAAAAAGTTGGTCTCCCTCCTTCATGTTCAAGGTTATTTCTGTATTACGGTGCCTCACAGTTGTAGTTTCTCCCTGTGATACCTCCCGTCTGTCTGTCTGCAGTCTCTTCTTCCCTGTGCTCTGTGTAAGTCCGTTGCACTTCCCTCTGTCTCAGCTTTCAACTCTACTTTGCACTCAGGTGAATGTCCTTGTTTTCTTTGTCTCTTTCTCACCAAAACTTTCAGAAAGAATGATCTTTTTATCTCTGCCTTCCCTCTCACTCATTCCTGATTTCACGATAATCCGAGTTCTAGCTATCCTCCAGTTTTCCTTCCTAACGGCTTCCTTATTGCTGTATCTAAGGACTTTTATAGTCCTCGTATATTTGATTCTGTTGGCCTTAGGACATTCTGTCCTACTCCCTGAAACTGGTGTCCCTTTATTTCTGGAGTGTGACCCTCTATTTAGTCGCCCTATATCTCTGATCCTGCTTTCCCAGACTCCTCGATTTCCTCTATTTTGTGGGAAATCCCTGAGCTGACTTCTACCTCCACCTCTCCAGTGATGACCCTGATGCCTTTCCTGGCCTCGTTCCATTATTTCAAACTGCCCATTGATCTTCAGTGCCTGTCAGCCATCTCAAAGTTAACCTGCCCCCAGCAGTTCCTTATGTTTTTAATTCTTGGAAATGCTGATTCTTCTCTTTCTGCCTGTGTGTGTCATCCCACCATTGTGATTGGAGATAATTCCCTTAGGTCTGTTTGTTCATCTCCATTCACTCTGCCTCATTCACCTCTGTCATGACTGTTGCTCTGTAACTAATCTCAGTCACCAATCTCCCACACTTTCAACTCCAGTAACTTTACTTCAATACAGACAGATAAATTGATCACGTCACTTTCCTACTTGAGAACCCCTGATAATTTTTCATCACCTATGAAATAAATTTCAAAATAGGTAGCATGTGGTATAAAGCTCTTCACAATCCCAGGACAGTATTTCTACCAAAATTATTTCCTATGACAAACATTTAGTTCATAGTAATTATTTGTTTAAATAATCTGTTAAAACTTACTATTTATTGAATACTTGGTATTTTGGACACAGCAGCCACAACCTCTTTTCTGAATATGTCTGTTTCTATGTTGTTTGTTTGCTTTTGTTTTTTACTTTTGTGCCGTTGTATACGCCAGGCTTTTTATAAGGAAGGACCTTCATTGACACACTTCTAAACATCCTTCAAGACAGAGTTCAGATGTCACTTCCTCAGAATTTTCTTTCATCTTTGAGACATAGTTTACTACCCTCCTGAGGTTCTCCGAGAGCATTTTATATAAACTTTTCTGAGTCAATTTGAGGTGATGTAATTATGTGTTTGGGTTTTAGTATCTGTCGATACTGTGAGTTCCACAGAGCAGAGACTTTGCCTTATTTATTCCGATGTTGAATCCCCCCTGGGACATAGCCTATTTAAAAGTATTGGTAATTGGGGCACCTGGGTGGCTCAGTTGGTTGAGCTGGTTGAGCTTCGGACTCTTGGTTTCCGTTCAGGTCATGATCTCGCAGTCCTGGGACAGAACCCCATCGGACCCTCACTCGGCCGGCGCGGAGAATGCTCCACATTCTTTCTCCTGGTCCCTCCCCTCTGCCCATTCCTTGCTCTCTCGCTCTCTCTCTCAAATAAATACAGTCTTTAAAAGTATTGGTAATTACCGGGTATTTGAGCATTGTTTTACTTGTTCAAAATGTGAGTGGTAAGTTGCTTTCAATGTTTTATTTAAAAATAAATGTTTTATAAAATATAATGCAGTTAAAGATAGGTGAAGGTACTCTATTTTAATCATCCCATGCTCAGTTAATTTTTTAGAACACATATAGAATGTTCTAATTTAGATTTCTTTCATCTGTGAAGTAATAAGAGCAGAAATTTATAAGCAAGAGTTCTTTCTCCATGATTAGCTTGAAATTTGTCCTCAAAGGCACAGTGTCTTACTTTGAGGGGGAAAGGTTTTTTGGGAAACAAAAAAATCATGTTCTGTGAGAAGTCTTGCATTTTGCAAACATAGTATCTATATTTCAAATGTACAGTCTCTACATTTCAATTGGTAGCATTCTAAAAGTATATTAAAAGTTGTTTTGTTTAAAACATTATATTTGTCTTGCCATTAAAAAATGAAACAAAAATAAAAACAAACAACAACCAAAAAACCCCCCTGAAAATGGTAAATTTCCTAGCCAGCGTGAAAAAAAGCGGGTTAGCCATAAAAAACCAGAAATAGCTCACTTATCAATGACTTCACTACCCCTAACCTTTTTATGGGGGAAAAAAAAAAAGCAAAAACAAAACAAGTTCTGCATTCTAACTTTGGTTACAAGTAATACTTATTTTGTTTGGCAGCATGAGTGGAGATGGGGATTTTCCTAACACGTACTTAGTAGAAAATAACTCATGCATTAATCAAGATATGTCAAGCCACTATAGGTCAAGACCTTCCTGAACTATGATATACTTCATCTGTTAGAGAAAATAGGCTGAAGTCTTTCTCGCAGTCTCATACTAACAAAGTAATTGGGATAAACTTCCCAGTGCTTTTTCTTTCCTCCCCAAAAAGGGAATTCTTACTTGCCTTTTTCCTGGGGATATAGAGATTAGGTTGCAATTTTTTAGGAAGATACTGTGAAATGTTTACTAATTTTAAGTTTTGTAAATATGTGCATATATATTTATAAATATAAAAATATATCAATACATTAAATATATAAATATATGCCTATATAATTTATGTATTTATTATATGATATATATTACATATGTATATATATTTACATATTTATACACAAAAATGGAGCTTTGAAGACGAAGAGCTATGGGGAGTTAGACAGCCAGGGAGGGAGATACAGAGTATGACCGGTGAGGATGGGGCTGGTTTAAAATTTTAAAAGAGGCCATTAGGCCTCACCAGGAAAGGCACATTGGAGCAAAGACTGAAAAGAAGACATGTTTCTTCTCATGTTTCATTTCTAGAGGGAGGGACTTGAATATTGGCTGCCATGCTGCCGGGTCCAATTAAGACGAGCCGGAATGAAGCTCAGCATCACCCCTGCTTAGGTGGACACCCCCGAGTGAAGCACGTGTTTGGAAATGAAAACCGTTTATAAACCTACATGAGATATTTACTCTGCCTCTCTTTGGCGTCATCCTTCATCTGGTTCAAGCCTGTTTTATCAGCACAGTCTGTTCTGCAGTAATAACAGATCCCACGGCTTCGCCCCTGTTGATTTCTTCCTTGTTCAGTTACATGTTCACTGGGGGTCGGCGATGGTACGGCTCATGCTGTCTCCACTCTGGGACAGAGGCTGATCGAGCTGGTCCTGTCTGGCCCATGTCCAGCCTCATGGCGGTGGGAAGGGAGGTCATGGCCACCCCTTCTCCTCCCGTTTCATCGCCAAAGCAAGTCAAGCAAGCCTGGCCTGAGTGAAGAAGGGAAGTGTCATCCTCCCAGAGGGACAGGCACAGCAGGAAGGGGCAGCCAATGGTCTAAACACTAATACTATTTCCCACACTTAGCTATTTAATTATATCTCCCTTCAAACTCTGGTCTACCCCATTTTCCACTTCATCGCGTAGCTGCCCTCTCGTCAGCACACCTGCAGCGTGTCTTCTGGATACTGTTTTCCCACCACCATGCTGCTTGTCTTCCTTCTCTGGTTTGCGTGAATGGCAGTGATCTTTGAAGAGGCAGTGAGGAACATCTCTCCCTTCCCCTCCACAGTCACTCTGCTGAAGTACTCGGACCTATATTGGTCTGTGTGGAATGAAGCACCACATAGTATGGCTTCAGGTTCATCCATGACTCATATCTGAACTCGTGGAGGGTAGGGACTCTGCCTCGCACCCTTTGGTTATGTAGAGATGTTCGATGAATGAGTTGGTGGAATATTTTATTTAATTGTTTTCAAGGACTATATATGAAAAGCGTATTTATATCAATAATTTAAAAATGTGAAGTGATCATCCTTTTTCCCCTTCATGTAATAGAAGTTTGAATTTTAGTCTCTTTCAAGGAAAAGGTGTCTTTGCTGTGTCTCCAGGCCATGAAGCTAAGTGAGGAGGCTTTTCTGCCCTCAACCTCTGTAAGCCAAGCAACTCCACTTTATTTCACTGGTACATGTCTTGTGGGTTCCTGTAAGTTTTTGTTTGAAAATTGGGTTCTTCTGCCAAAATTTTTTAAGTCTCTGTTTTAAAATAAAAACAGAGTGAGCCTTACTAAACACACATTTTTATATAAGACAGTTCTTTTGGTCGTCATAACCTGTGGGACACCAGCCTTGAGATTTAAGACAAACGAGCATATTAATACATCAGAGCCAAACAGGAGATAGGGTGTGTTTTAAGATGAGCTTGATCTTTGAAGGTGAGGACCACTATTTTTCTGCCAGTCTCTAGCCTTGATGAACTCTCCTTGGGAAGTGATTTATCTTGGTTGCCATTGGAAGAGAACCTTATTTTATTTTAATATACTACTTTTCTTTTGGGCTTGTGTTGCTTTCATAAGTTTAGAAACATAAAAAAGAAATATTATTCAGTGTCAGAAAGCTGAAATGAACTTTCAGTTCTAGAATGTTTAGTGTAGCAATGTTTGCATAGAATAAGCCATTCAGATACATAATTGCTGATTTCAGAAATCCTTTGAAAACTGTCATAATGTATATATTCTTTTGAATTTTAGAGAAAAGCCAAGCTTTCCTTATAAAATGTCTTTATTAAAATCTTTAATTATTATAAATATATCATCTTTTACATACAGCATTCTCAAGGTATATTCCTTCAAAAATATTTCTGTTGCCAGCCTCGGGCTTTTTTTTTTTTTTTTTAAAGATTTTATTTATTTATTTGACACACAGAGAGAGATTACAAGTAGGCAGAGAGACAGGGAGAGGAGGAAGCAGGCTCCCTGCTGAGCAGAGAGCCCGATGCGGGCCTCGATCCCAGGACGCTGAGATCATGACCTGAGCCGAAAGCAGAGGCTTTAACCCACTGAGCCACCCAGGCGCCCAGCATCGGGCATTTTTGACCCAAGGAAGCTAACAAACAAGAACCTAAAAAGAGGTCAAGGGAGAAGGTAATTATTGTGAGCTGGTTTGAATCAACAGACCAAACACACTAGCCTAATTCTCTTTTCTCCTAAGGGAACATTAAAATAATGAAGCAGATTGTGGATTTTTTTTTTTTCACAATGAAACCCCGCATTGAACATTAGAGAAAAAGTAGAAAATGTGTTCAGTAGTGAAATTCATAAAACATTTCACACATAAAATAAAATGTGTCTTGTCCATTGTGGGGGTTACCACCACCTTGCCTGTTTGCCCTTCTGCAGAACATTCTCACTGTTGACATCCTTTTTAGTCCAGGGAGAGGCCTTTTGGGATAATGTATTTCACAGTGTCGATGAAACAGTGTGAGGTACCCATATGAACTGGCATCATTTTTCATTTAGAAAAATAAGCTGACAATCAAGGATCATTTGATATTTAAGGAAAAATCATATTTAGATGAACAAGAAGAGTAACTGATACCAGAAGATTCAGGTATAATTCAGGGAGCACAGGAGACTTTAAAAAGAAGTCTAGTTAATACCCTCCGCAGAATTTGAGAGGATGTTATATCTGTAACAAGCTGTTATGAAAAGGAAGCAGAGAACAAGAAATTTCCAGGAAATTAAAAATATGATTACCAGATTAAAAATTTATTGAGCCAACTGGTAGACAGGAGCATAGGCTAGTTTTTATCCTCAAGTTAAGTTGCAGATTGAGAATGGAAAGACAAGGAACTGAAACATAGAATAAATTACAGAGAATGGAGGGTAGAGTCAGTAGAGCCAACATCTCAGGAATGTAAAAGAATGATTCAGTGAAAGGCAGAGAATACAGTACTGAAAGGCCATTTTTATAAGCTGAAGAAACACAACGTATCAGTTAACCTTGGGCGTGCAACCCAGGACTGCAGACCTGAGTGGCCTAAAACAGCAGTCGCTTATTTACTATAGGTGGTGGTGATTTGCTGGTTGCTTCTTTGGGTGTGGGCAAGGTGTGGCTCTTTCACCTGCACTAGCTCATGGGACTCTGGTCATCAGGAAGATTGGCTCAGGAGTAGCTGATAGGAGACAATTCACTGACATGACTGACTATTGGCTGGGATAACAGGAATCATGGAGCCTCTTGTTCCTTCATCCGGCCAATTTTGGCTTGTTTTCTGGGCAGCAGGGTTTCTAGGGGTAGTAATAGTGTAATTTCCCACACACAGAGCTTTTTCAAGTCTCTGCTTACTTCTCTTTGCTCATGTCCGTGGGCCAAAGCAAATTACATGGCCAGCCTGGAGAACCAAAGGGCTTGGATTTGGGCAGGCATGCAGAACCTGGGCCACAATTGCAGTAAATCTACCAGAGACAGCGGTTATCAGATTAAACATTCTTGTGAGCAGGTTGGATAAAATGAACTATAGGCAGATATATCCTGGTGAAATTTCAAAATTCTCATGCTAAAGAAGAAAATGCTACAATCATCTAATGAGAATAAAATTGTCTGCAAAGAAATGAAAATGAGGGTAACAGATTTTTCATCAGCAACACTGGTTTCTGGAAGACATCCAAGCAATAGTTTTCAAAGACCTGAGAAGAAAATTAATTTAAATATAGAATTCTGTACCCAATTTTTAATCATACTCCAGAGGAATGCAGAGCTTAATAAAGAATGCCTATGTGAAAATATACTGAGTGATAACCCGAAATTTTTTGAGTAAAAGGCTAATATGAACTATAGGAAAAAGTGTTTGCTGAATCATATAACCTAGAAGAAAGTTGGAAAACTAAGAAAGTCAAATCCACTGAGGCCTGAAATTCTACTCAATAATGATCTTTAAGTATCAAATATTAAATAGGAATAGTGCTCGACTGTGGCTTCCATTGGATTTTAATTCGTACACAAAGCATTGTACACAAGCAAATTGTACAAGCAAATTGTACACAAAGCAGTGGAGACTGAATTGTTGTCTGGATGTTATAAAAATGACAATATAGCTAGCAGTTACCAAAAGAGACAGGACCGGGGCAAGGTAGAAGGAAGTCTCTGTGCAGCACTTCTTAAGTTTTTCTTAAAGCAGTGGTTGACTTCAGGCTGATCAATCTGTAGGGAAGTTTAAATGTCGATTACGTGCAGGTACAAGTGGTAACTAATGGAAAAGCAAAAAGTGCATTATCCATGCCGAAAGTCCAGAAATGGAGTAGGAGAGAGGGAAGGGATGGATAGAAGTACCCTTACTTCCCCATTTGCCATGGTGGACAAACGAAATGCACTGTGCCGAATAGGTAAGTCAAGACTAGTATGTTGTTGAAACATTACATGAACTTAGAATGGTCTGTTAATAATGTATGTGCAGATATTGCCTTCACATTTGGAAAAATACAAGATTTGAACAATGTTGAAAAAATTTGGAAGAAATCAGTATTTATTAAAGACTGTGCAGAACACATACACAATGGAAGCTCTGCGCTCATTAGAATGAATGAGGACAGTGCGAAGGAGGACCATCCCACGTTGCTTAGTGAAAAAGGAAGCTGTGGAATGAGTGTGGAGGGACCATTTATTTTAAACATGCTTTAACCTGCTTGCCTGCCTGCCTGCCTACTCTGTGTGTGCGTGTGTGTTTATATGGGTGGAGAAACTCAAAGAGGGATAAATAACAATGCTGCATTATTTTTTCACTTCCAGATCTGGTGAGATTTGTCCTCCATTCAGTCTAGCTGTGACATCAAGACTCACTTGTTAAAGTCATAATTTTCCTTTTTAAGGTTCATGGTTAGCTAAGGCATTTATTTTCACACATCCTAGTTCCTCTGAGTGGTTAATTCTGGAAGTCCACATTCCTGAGGTGATTTACGTATTTTCAGTTTAAACCAGCTTTCTGGACAATGAGAGATCTCCCGGGTAATGTATAGTAACTAAAGTAGCATATGCATGTTTTCTCGATCTATTTTGTCTGTGTTCTTTTAAAAGAATTCTTTTCTAGCTAGCTGCTGACCATTAGAACATACCTTTATTGTACCTTTGCTCATGCTGTTGCCTCACAATTTTTAGACACTTTATAAAAAGGGGGTGTTGAAAATGTCTGGGATGGTTGTCATTTACCTACCTTCACAGTAAATATTTAATTTGTCCCTGTGATGTTTACATGTTATAGCAATAGATCAAGGGGCGAAAGTAGAAGAAAACTGTTTTTTTCAGAGAACCTCACAGTAAGAAATACATTTTACATCAAAATATAACATGCATGTGTATGTTTATCTGACAGAAAAGTTTCCTAAAATGAGATATACTCTTACTAAATGTAATATTCTGCTATTTTCTATTTCTTTTTATTTTATGTTTTAAGTCTGTAGCTCATTAGTTTGTCCAGATTTGTAGTTTGGAAAATAGTGGACCAGATATGACGAAGGTCCATTTTGTCTGAATCGTTATTTAGTTCCAAGAGCCGGCAGGAATGCCACCTTCATTTTGAAATCTGTTTTGTAAAAAATAGGATGCTGTAGTCATTTATGTTGCAGTCATTTATGTTCTTGGTGTAATAAAATCTAAAATCTAAGTGTACTAAATATTTTAATGGTGCGATATGGAGAATCCTGTTCTTTTTAAGACCTTGGGATGGTCCGGCTGTTCCTTCCTGGTAGCTTCCTAATGCTCAGGGAGTTTGGCTTTCTTACCGCAAATGCATTTTGGACACAATATATTGTGAGAGTATTGGTTTTTCTCCTCACATGTAATATCCCCAAAGCCTAAAACAAGATGTTTATCTTTTTGATAGACAAGCAATTAACTTTTGGAGGGAATTTAAGGGTGGTAAAGCACATCTGTTAGGACACTGGAAATAAATAGGAATTTCTGACAGGCAAACATTATAGCTTTGCATTTGTTCTGCTGTGGCTAAAGCTATGTCAGCATTTTTATTATAAACCCAGGGGATTATCAGCCTGCAATAAAACTGTTTTTGGAGTGAGGCTTATTTAGATTCAGAGCTTCCTCACGAACAGCCTTTGCTTTCCTGAACATAGGAGAGTAGCTTTGCTTCCGGTTGCCTCTCTAAGAAAGCGGTGTGTCTGGGCTCACCATATGATTATATAAGTATTTAAAATATTTGATCTATTATAAGCTGACTCATAGACTATTCAGGTGTACTGTCTAATATAAAAGCAATGTAGGAACTGGTTCGGTAGCATGGTTACCGAGTAGCGTTAAAATAGTTGTTTATGTCTGACTCAGTCATACAGTAGTGGGTTTTTGGCAGTTGGCAGATAATCACCATTTATCCGTGTGTTGGTAAGACTGAGTACACACTTCGTAAAATGCTCTCTTGAAGTCATTGAAATTTGAGTGGCTTGCGATTTCTGTCATCCCTGTGCTGAAATGTGCTCCAAACAGTTGAAAAATATTGCAGTTTTAGAGAGAAAGAGGGATAGAATCGTATTGTACATTAAAACATGATGATCAGAAAGAGTAGTATTTGACATTAAAAGCATGTGTTTTAAACCCTTGGTCTATACTTACCAGCTGGCACACTGAGGAATGCCTTCCTCTGAGTCTCAGATTCTCTATGTGTAAAAAATACTGATAATGATTGTATTTGCATCATTGGTCTGGTCTGAGGTTGAGATGTGATGATTAATCCATGGAAAGCCCTCAGGACAGTGCTGGACATGTTAAGTGCTTAGTAAGTTTTAGGTCATATTATTATTCCTGGTATTATTACTTCTTTGTTATTATGGTTTTATATTTTATCAGAAGACCATAGTAGCAAAATTCATTTTTTGTATGTCAAAAGTCTAATGTATAATGTCATTACATTAAAAAAAATTAAAAAGCAGCTGAAGGTTCTAGGTAAATGTCTCCTGTGTTCTGTTTTTTGGATTTTTCGGGGGAGGGGGTTGTTTTGCTAAGTAATATAATACCTGATAATTGCAACTTACTTTCAGGGGAAAAAATGTAAGTCATATGGAAAAACTCTTGGTCTTTAAATGTAAGAATTCTTTCTAGGAGATTGATTTAAAAGTCTTACTCCTTCTGATGTTGCTGACTTTAAAAAAGCATTCCTCTGTTATATTGCAAAGTGTAGCAAAGGAAAATGCTGTTACATAATGTATATGTCAAGGTATATCAAAATAGTGTAATATTATGTAAGGCGTTCTCTTGCTTCAATTCAGAGGAATAGCGATTTTGTGCTATGTAAATAAATTGATTGATAGAAGATAGAGGGAAAAGCTATACTATTGCTCAGATATGCTGAGCACCGTTTCACTATACACTGTACACCATTTCACCTTTATAGTATAAGCAAGGTACAGTTACGGTTGAAAAACTAGTGAGTATTTTACAAGAAGTGGGGAAAGTATAAATGTGTAGAATTGGAACAAGACACTTGGGTTGTGGTATACCTTTTGTTCTTTTTGTAAATACGTGTGGCATTTGATGAGTTAGTAACAATGGTAGCAGCAGGAATGGGGCAGAAGTTGCAAACATTGCTGAATCCATTTAGTCAGTCCATACTCATTGACTGAACATTATGAACCGAAGTATCTTAGGTACTGCAACTAGAAATACGAATGAAGTAAGTAGTAGTAACCCCTAAGTGGGTTTACCGTAAGACAGATAAATAGGGATTTCCTCTACCATGTGCCCACTGGTGTGGGACACTCCACAGAACAAGATCTTCGTAGGCAGTGCAGTTGGAAGTGGCATCCAGAGAGTGTGGATATATAGAAGGCCTATTGTACTCTTTCAGAAAGGAAGGAAGGACAAACAGATGAGATAGCAGTAAGTGGTGGTGCTTGGGAGTGATGGCTTCTGGTTTGAAATAGACATGTATAGAATCGTGGGGGTAAAGTTGTATTTCCATTATTAGCAATAATAAATGATATTTAAATAGGACAGCGACCTCTTGTTTATTTTAGGACTGAAGAATGTTTATCTTGATGAAGAAATATCAATGCTTATTTGGATACTAGGGGTTCCCTAAGTGCCTTCTGAATGAAGGGGTGAGTGAGTGAGAGGTGATGAATGAATGAACAGACCTTTCACTCAGAAGCCCCCTGGCTAGCTGGGCTTTGTAGTCTATTCTTGCTTCTCTCTCCTTTTCCTTTGCTGGTTTTGTCTTGTATTTTCCAGCGCCTCCAAGCCCGACCTTCTGCGGGCCTGTTTGATAATCAATTCATGGTCGCAGGTGAAGAGGCGTGATTTCCTGTCCTTTCCACGTGGCATATGCAATGAAACATCAGCTTTAGGGTAACAGAATTTCAACCCAAAGAAAGATTTGCTAGGAGATCTTTGGCCTTAGCTGGGGTGTGCTGTTCATTCCTCAGATGACTTGCGGGCCCCCTGCACTCAGTCTGCATTAGCGTCTGTCTGCCAGGCGTGTTCATAGTCAGACTTGTGTCTGGACCTAAAGCCAGTTCATCTACTGGGTATTGAAGAAGTTGAATGTTGGCAATTGGCCAGAATTACATAATGGTATAGAAACTGAAATTCTTGGTGAGTGTGAACTATACCACTGTGATATTTACAGTATTCTGTGCTGACCGTAACTAGTCAGAGAAGCACTAGTGAACATTCTCAAAACACATATAGCCAGAACTTAGAGTTGATTCATTAAAAACTGTTATTTTACGCTTATATAATTTTCTAAGGCATATTTTGGTTGCAGAAATTTTTTTTATATGGACTGACAAAGCACAATGAGGAGACAAAATAAATTGTACTACTATTACTTGAAGTACATGCTAATATTTTGCAAGAGCACACTTTTTTTGTTGTTTTTAATCATCTCATTAAGACATAATGATCTTCTTCCAGCTGAGGTGTCTAATTACTGTCATATCCAATAGTCTGTTAATTGGTGAGAATAAAGCAAAAAGCCACCATGGACACATCTTGACTATATTCTCATTGCATAGAAATGGAGTAGACACAGGGTAATTGTTAATTACATCTGTGGAGCATTGCCTGTAATTTTTACTGAGTTCATTTGCTTTCCTTTTCATATAAACAATAGGAAAGCCATCTGAAACATCTATATGGCTCTTTTTATGCTAGATATATTTCCATTTTTTGAAAGCAAGCTTGAGATCACAGTTCACAAATCTGAAAAATAGATGAATTGTCTTTGTAGATTCAAAACTTGATATTCAAAGCTGAGACACACGTCCTTTCTCAGTAAAGTTTAGTGTCTGACCCTCTCTTCATGAGCATTTATTTCATATGTAGCCTTCCCCTTCTGCTATTAAAGCAGAAGTCATCCTTAAAAATACTTTTATGCTTAAAAATTTATGTATACATTTGACATTTATATATTTGATGTATAAACGCAAATTTAAAGGCACAATTTAAAAATATTCAGGGTTCTAGATTTTTTAAATTTTATGTACATCTATTAAAGTATTTATATGAATTAACATATAGGACATAAACTATTTTACAAGGACCATTAAAATATTTTTAAAAGAGACACCAAAACAGTTTGTAAAGCACAAAATGTGGCCCTTTGCCCGATTTTGCACTTAGGGCCCTTGCCTCAGTCAGGAACTGCAGTCCTGGGTTCCCTTTCCCCATCAGTGTGGCAGTGTCTAGTTTAGGATTTCCCCGGGGCACTGGGCTATGAATGCAAGAGCCATTTCAACACCGGTCCTGTCCGTTTTCTTTCTACCTTTCTGCGGGATAGGCTTTCATGACCTCCCTCTTTCGTCTCCATCACCCCACTGTCTTTGGCATTTGGGTGACTCACCTTCCCCCCAAACTGTCCGGCTCTTTAGTTAATTCCTCTGTAAAATTCAGATCTTACATGTTTAGAGGGTGTTAAATGATAATTAGAATGTCACGGTAGGAGCAGACAGAGACGATATTTTCAGGATCTTCTGACACCCACATATACATTAGACACATATTGAAATGCAAAAAGTGTTTTTACAGGGTATAAAATAAGTGTTCTTCAATAATTTCTATTTATTTATTTTACTAACTCTGCTACCTCCAAACCCAAGGGCAGCACCCTCTTTGTTTCTTCATATAATTTCTGTTCTTCCCTGAACCTTCTCAATAATTACTATCTGTTCTTTTAAGATCTTGACCTTTTGATAGTACTCTTTAATAAAACATGCTAAATAACACACAGATTTATTTCTCAGATAATGACTGTCAGAGTCATATGGTATTTTTAGTTCTGTCACATCTGACATTTTTTGAATCAAGTCCTTAGACTTGGTCATCTTACGTTTTTATCTCAAAGGCATTTTCATCTGCCATCCTTGTACACAGTGGCATTTCTTCTCAGGAAAGAGGACTTTTATAATTAGTTTATACGTTTTTCATTCTTCCCCCCCCCCTTAGAGTTCTCTTTATATATATTTTAAAACTGAAGGATGATAATTGTTGGTGGCTAGGAAGAAGCATCCATTCCAGAATCAGTTGTTACCTTCCAGATTAGAATGAACAGCAGTGAGAGTTTCCCGGCCCTGGGCACCTCGTTCACCCCATCAACAATGGTGAGCTGGCGCACCTGTATCCCCTGTGGGGAGAGACAGTCTGTCTGAAATACAACAAAGGCATTTTTCCAGAATTAGTACAAACAACCTATAGTTTCTGTAATACAAAACTGAAAATTATCTTATTGGTCACTAAGCACATTCCCTTAAGCTAATGATCAAGTCTTATCCTCTAGTCCCTAAAAGGCAGATTTACTTTATTTCTTTATTTCATTGGCTAAATCTGCAGTTATTCATTCTCTCTCTCTCTCTTTCTCTTAATGCAATGCCAGTACTTTTAAGTACAAAGAATGTCTGATCATCATGGTTGAACCTTGACCTTGGAGTCACATGGTTCTGAGCTTTATCCCTAATCCTATAAACTATGCGATCTTGGGCAAGTTATTTTATGTTTCTGAATCATACTTTTTAATCTGAAAAATAGAAATAATAATAATTCCTCCCTCAAACCTGGATGTCAGGATTAAATGATAGCCATTTTGATTTATATTCTGATAGGAACAAAATTCCAGGGTTAGAAAGAACCTGAATTTTGCCTTCAGGGATTTATGGGTTGGTAGAAGCGTCCATTTTAATTATCCAGTATGAAAGTGTTCGAGCAATATGGCAGGCTTCCTTAGGGCAGGAGCAGGCACAACCCACCTCCTGATACCCTTCCCTCCCTCACGAGCACCTGCGTGCACTTCTTATGGCCGGATCTGGAAAGCTCGCCTCTTGTGCCCCATAGTCGTTTCACACCTCAGCCTTCTGACATTATTCTGGAAGATACACATTAAGGCTCCTCCATATATGTCCACTTCAGAGAGTGTTTGCAAAAGTTGGCACCTCGGACCAACCTGAGCATCAGCAAGTCAACACATTCACTTGGGAGATGGCGTCTGGTTCGGGGCTGCCCTGTCTCTCTGCCTCTGTGTTTCCAGAGCCCCGGGGGCTGGTTTGCCTGATGTCAACAGTCGCAAACTCTCTTGTGGCTGGATCTGTTCTAGGATCGAGAACCTGAGCATTTCCTCTGCGCCTCTAGATAGCACAGTGGTCTTCCGTTGTTGAGTTGAGATTTGCTTTCCTACAACTTTCAGACTTGGTCCTGGTTTGACGCTTGAGGCCAAATAGAAGAACTTTTATCCTTATGTATCCGCTCCTTCCGGTATTTGAAGATTTTCAATCTTATCATGCCCGAGTATTCTCTTCTTTACATTTCGATACGTTAATTTGTTCATTTACACATTTGCTCTGACCCCACTGTGTACTCAGTACTGGTGACGAAACTAGGGTGCAGTCTGTCCCTGACCTTGGGGTACTCGGCTTCAAGTGACATAGTCCTCATGTGACATGATTTTAACAGCCCATCATCAGTCTGGCTGTTTTCCTCTAAGCTCTTTCCGTTCATGTGTCCTTCTTCTTCTTCTTTTTTTTTTTTAAGATTTTATTTATTTATTTGACAGAGAGATACAGTGAGAGAGGGAACACAAGCAGGGGGAGAGAGAGGGGAGAAGCAGGCTCCCCTGAGCAAGGAGCTCGATGCGGGGCTCCATCCCAGGACCCTGGGATCGTGACCTGAGCCAGTCACGTGTCATTCGTGAATGCAGTGCCATAGTGCGTTTGGTGGGGTGCGCTGGCTCAGGCAAGTGATCTCCCACTTATTCAGAGCGGTGTACAGCTGCTACACACTGGAGATAATATTGACTCTTTTGATGGTCACACGTGGTGGATTTATGTGAGAGCTCTTGTCAGTTAATAATACCTAATCTCCTTAGTCCTTCTACTTTTCCTACCTGTAAAGCTGTTTTTTTTTTTGAACTCCAGCACAGTTATGTCTATTAAACTTCAGCTTGATAAGATCAGCACCTTGTACCAAACTAGCTGAATTTTGTATTCTTATTCTGTCCCCCAAATACTTGAAAAGCAATAACCTGCTTTAATTTACATCCGTGCCACTGATGCCGATGAAGAGCACAGGGCTCTGCAAACTCCTGCAGCAGGATCAGAGCGTCGCTTACATTTCTCCCTTCATTCATCCATATAGGGTGCTGGCGGTCCTTGAATAATAGTTATTTACTTCAGCCATCTTACAGTTCCTTTGCCAGTAGATATTATAAAACGGTTTACCATGTTGTTTCTCCAGTGAGGCCTCGTTTTCACAGTAGGTTTTGATCTACAAAAATCAAAACCTAACCAAACCAATCTATTCCTTAAGGGACTATATCCAAAGTTAATTGTGATTGTGCTCCATACTGACTATACATCTGCCCCTTGCGCTTACATAGGGTACATATGGCATTGTTAGAACTGTAGTCTAATTGCATATTTTTCTCACTGAACTTATGTACATATCATGACTTACTGAAAATGTTACCTCACCCAAGATTTACTATAAAATCTCGAGTGAATTAAGCATTCCTATTATTGAGATGTAAATTGGACAGATTGGAATATAGCCCTTGTTCTTTTGGAAATAAAGATGCTAAGATGAAATATGGCTAATCTAGGTAGTAATATAATCCATTATGAAAATTTACTATGATTTTGCCGCTACTGGTTATGTTCTTATTGTAAATTGAGGGAAAGCTTTTTTGTGAGGGCATCAAATACCTTAGGATACTTTTCACTTTACAAACGTAACTTCACTCCGTTGCTATGGTTACTGTTATACCACAGGAAATCCTTCATTTATGTATAAATTGTTTTATAGCTTAAAGTTACTTGTTAACATTCGAAAGTCTGTGAACCTGCTGAGGAATTGTATAGCAGGACCCATCCGTGCAGGATCGCCTCCGTGAAATAGTGACGTCTCAACAGGGTAGTCGCGCACTCATTATAAACTGATTAGGGAACAAGATTGCTAGCGCGGTTCTTCCAGATAGAATCCTGCCTACGGGAGGACTGTGGTGTCATGGTGAAGGTCTGGTTTCTGCAGCAAGCTGCCTGGGTTCGGATCCTGCCTCTGCCACTGACCAGCTGTGTGACCCTGGGGGGTTCACATCATTTTGGTCTTCCCTACGCCGTCACCAACTGGGACTGACAGCAGTGCGTGGCTCCCAGGGTTGTCGTGAGGTATTCCGCACATAGGTTACTATTTGCAAAGCACTTATTTTATTTTTCCCTATCTTATTATTATTATTAATTAGTAGTATTAGTAATAATAGGAACACAACATAAGATCTAACCTCTTAGCAGATTTTTAGGTATACAATACAGTCCCGTACCCATGGTCACTATGCTGTGCAGTGGGTCTGCGGAAGTTATTTATCTAGTATCAACTTTGTACTTTTCCCCCTGCCCCCCCAGCTCCTGACCATTCTGTTGCTCCTGTGACTTCTCGGACAGATACATCATATATACCGTGTCCTATTTTCTTTGTCCGTTCCTCCCTTGATGGGCATGTAGGCTGCTCCTCTGTCCTGGCCACTGGGAATAATTCTGTAGCGCACATGCGAGTGCAGATCTCTCTTCAAGGTCCTGGTTTCAGTGCTTGTGGATAGATAATCAGAACTGAGGTTGCTGCTTCATAGAATAGTTCTGTTTCTAGTTTTTTGTGGAGCCTCCATACTTTTTTTCCATAGTAGCTACATCGCTTTATATTCTCACCAACTGCTTACAAGGGTTCCCTTCTGTCCTTGCAGAGCAGGGTGACAGGGTCAGCGCCCCGTGAGTAGTAAGGAGCCTTCTCAGCGTTGCTGCTGCCATTTTAACAGCTCCCTTCTCTTCCTCGTTTCACGCATCAGATCTTTTCAGGAAATAAGTGAAATGCTAAGAATATTCAAAGTACTACCGTGGAATGCGGAATTTCAATCACTTTTATTTCTAATAATATCCACGTAATTATCTATAATAAATCTAATTTGGGTTTTATTTAATGTCTGTGTTTGTGAATTTAAGAATGCTGAACTTTGATATGTTATGACTATCTGCCATTTATTCTGTTTGAGGATATTACCAACATGGCTGACTGGTACTGATCTAGTGAATAGACAGCACGGAGATAAATCAGTTTTTTTTTTTTTGTTTTTTTTTTTAACAATTAGAGAATGTTAGTTCTGTCTCAACTTGTGTATTTGTATTACGTTTTTAAAAAGGTCATAAATTTTTCAAGGTAGTTGGTTTGGGGATAACATATATATCAAAGGAAAAAATAAATTTGAGTATTTCCAAAGTTCACATTGAAGTTTGGCTAAAATGTTGGTTTTGTTCCTTTTAATGGTGATTGGTTACTGGGAAGGCAGTTTGAGGCCAACACACTGCCAGTTCCTCGTTCCATTAGTGATACTGGTCTGTGCGGACAAAGGGAAATCATAACTATGGAAGTGAATTTAGCTTCCTAAGTGAAATCAGCTCTTTCAACCCCTTCACTTTAATCAAACTGCTCTTATTCAGATTAAAACTATATGGATCTAAACAACAGCAACAACAACAGACAACTATATGGATCTGCCCTCATGAGAAGCAGGTAAATTTGGGGGTCCCTGGGTGGCTTCGCTTCTTGCTCAGGCTTGGCAGTTTACCTCTTCTATTTTACCAAGGCAATGAAAATAATCACGTGGAAACTTTGTCTTCCTGATACCAAGCAAATAAACCTACCTCAGTCATCCTAGCTGTCTTGCTTTTAAAAAGGTGAACCTCCCATTGGAGCTTTGGATCTCATCACTTCCAGACTAAGAACTCTTAACAGTATAGAAAATCCTTGCTTTTTGCCTATATTCAGTCTCTTGTTCTCCATTTGCTCATAAACAGACCTAAGTTTCTCCTATTAAAAAATAAGTAAATAAACTTCATTTAATTCCCTCTGGAAACTGTTTTCTTTCCTCACCTCGACAGTACAACCTTTGGAATGAGTTCGGTTTGACCTGTGGCCTCCCTTGACTTACGTCTGTTCTATACTCACATGCTTTCTAACCCCATCACTATACAATATGAGCTCTGGCTAAGGTTACCAGGGTCATTTTAGCAACTTTCAACATCTTCCTTTTCTTGAAGCTTCTGTGATACGAGCTCCCCCACCTTTCTGGCTCCCTCTTTTTCCATCTTTGTCGCTCCCAATACGGTCTCTCTCAGTGATGTCATCCATGTCCGTGGTGTCAGTATCTGGCTATAGTGCAGTGACTCAAGAATTCATCTCTGTTGTACACCTCTCTGGACTCTAGACCCGCATCTCCATTTGCCTTTGTGACTTCTACACTCAGATGTCTCAAAGGTACCTCAAATCCCACATGTCTAAAACTAAATGCAGGACCCCCTCCGACCTGCCCACTTCCAAGGTTCCTCTTCCAGTGTTTCCATTTCAATAAATGACTGTGCTGTTCAACCATTTGGCTGGGAGTCTGTCTTGCAACTTCTCCTTACCTCGGTTGTCTCTCTCAGCATTACCGAGTCTTGTCACTTGTAACTTCCATCTCCGAGTCCCTCTGGCTTACGTGTGACCATCCCAGGTCCAGTCAGCCCTCTTTTCTTTACTTGCCTACTTCTGATTCTTCTTCAAATATTCAATATACTTAATAAGTATTCTTATATTTCCTTATATTCTAATATAATACATTCAGTAAATATTATTCAGATATTTAATATAATTGGACTTTCTAAATGCAAATCTGGTCTTAGATGAAAGGTTTTGCTGGACAGCCCTGTAATCTATGATTCACAACAAACTTAGAATTTGTACATTTGAACTCAGTGGTATTTCAGTCATATAAAGTTTTACTCACTATATATAATCATATTTTATGAGAAAATACATTTTAGAGTCTAAATAATTGTCTTAAATTTGAACGTTTAAAATATAAGCCATTGGCAAGTTTTGGCCAATCTTTATTTCTGGTTTAAGTAACTTAAAATGTCTACCCTAGAAATTGTAAATGTTTGTACAAGGCAGTATGATATGAATATATCATTTTGACATATTCGTTTTCTTTCTAGCTGTTTATTTGCTGTTTTAGTATAATAAATCATTGATCCAGTATTCCACATTTATGTGTATATAAGTATATAGATAAATATTCCTTGCCCTTTTTTTAAATACTATTTCCTTAAGGTAACTTCTGCCTGTGGTAATTTGTTTTTTAGTGAATGACATCGACTTATTAAAAGTCAATTTACACAGTTTACTTCAGGATTTGGAGCTTTTAGATAGGATGTTTTGAGTTGCTGATAAAGTAAGCTGGAGTTTTAATTTAATTTATTTAAATTATACCAAGGAATTGAGATCCTAGCTTTCCTGGTCCTATGAAAGCTAGTTGATGTTAATAAATTCCCATTGCCAGTTAATTCTGTGGTTAGAAGGACACTTAGGTCCATACAGCTGTCCGTAATTTTAGTAAACTCTCCCTTGGGTTTTGGTGTTAAACGGTTAAGGGGCGGGGGCAGTGGGAGACCAAAACCTGTGAACAAGTAGGGTAGCTAATCTTATCTATTCCTGTTGGACCTGAAGGCATTTAGTCTATATCTTAGCCTGCATTTTTAGGGTAAGAGAGTTGAACAAAAAATAAACTGTACCCGGTGTATTAGAATGTATCAAGCTGAAAGTGAAGGACCCTGTATCACTGCAAAAGGATATTGAAAAGATCACTTTGGACAAGTGACGCTTTATGATTCAGAGTATTTGGATCAAAGGTCAGGGTATTGCGTTCACCTAGGACGACAGGAAAGGCTGCCCAGGTGGGCTGAGTGTGCGCGCCAGAGAAGATAGGACACGTTTCCTAACCGGTGGCACTCCTGCAGGCTGATAAATAGTGCTGGTTGGAATCAATTTCACCATTGATCTGAAAGATAATCCTTTTTGTGACAATCTTGTCCTGGGGTTTTTACTGTCAGAGGTGGAAATGAATGGCAGAGTCAGAGGGAAAAAGGGGGTGCCGAGGATTGGGGCCTGTGGGGAAAGCGCCTTTACCTGCCCCCCACACACGGGCTGACGCTCCAGACTTTGTGCGTGGGGTGAAAGGCGGGAATAAGACATTTACCCCCAAAAGATTGTATTTCAGGCATTGCCAGAGCCGTGCTCCAAAACTTACAAACCCGTTGTGTTTATTATTCCATATGGGAAATAAGAAAATGTATGGTAGATGATCATTTGCCTGGCTGTTCAGGGGTCTCCAGTGCTTTGCAATCATTTTCTGTATTTTGTGTTCGTGTGGCCGTGGAAGGCAGGCTGAGGAGTGGCAGGAACTATGGGGAAAGCGAGGTATTCGGCTTGGATGGGTTTTATTTTGTAGCTCCTGTGAAGCAAGCGAGGATTACCAGCGTGCCTCAGGGATACGGGCGATGGGTGACGGGCCGCCTGTAAAGCAGCACTGGCCATTCCTCCGGGGCTGGATGTGGAGATGGGTTTGGCATTTCCCACCGTGGTGTATTCAACAGGCACCGTCCACGGTCCCGGAGTGGCACCGAGGCTTTGGCCTGAGAGGAGCACGGCTGTGTGGTCCGGCAGGTGCAGCAGGCCCAGTGCAGACACGTGTCGGCGGCTCCGGGCTCGGACCCACAGCAGGTGGAGGCGTGCTCCTCGGGATCGGACTCAACACTCTCTCGTGGTGTGTGGGAGCCTCCCCTTGGTAGCCTCACACCATGAAAGATCCCAACTTCTTCTTTTCAGTACCTCTGGAACAATCCTCTGATAACCTCTATCTTCTTCTTCTTCTTTTTAAAGATTTTATTTATTTATTTGACACAGAGAGAGAGATCACAAGTAGGCAGAGAGGCAGGCATAACCTCTGTCTTCTTGAATCAGAGTCTGTCGTGGGGACTGGCAGATCTCCCTTAAATGGTTTCCTAGGAGGGTCATCAGCCTCCTTGGGATCCCTTCAGAACTGTGATGGGTCTAACTAGGTGCTGAGGCCACAGGCACCGGTTTCCAGGAGGCTCTGCTCTCCAGTAGCTCATGAGTTTTGTTCATCTGAGTAAAAAAGAGCAGGCTAGCTTTGGGGAGGGGGAGGGTGTGAAACCTTCCTTCTTCTTTTGTAATATCAGTGTCTTTTCCTTTTTATCCTTTCAATAAGTTTAGAAAAGAGGGTATTTTATTTTATTTTTTATTTTTTTTTGAAAAGAGGGTATTTTAGCTATTTGTTTTGGTTTGTTTTTAGCTTCTCTTGGAGCAGGCGTCTGCACACTTTTCCTGTAGGGGACACGTAATAAATATTTTTGGCTTTGTGGGCCTTAAAAGTCTCTGTCCCAACTACTGAGCTCATGTGCTGGAATGTGGAAACAGCCAGGGACAACGTGTAAACAAGTGGGTGGGACTGGGTGCCAATAAAACTTTAATTACAAAACTAGGAGCCAGCTGGATTCGCTTTTCAGGCTAGAGTTTGCCAACCCCTGACTTAGAGGAAGAGCTGAGGGTAACGTGAGGGTGTGTTTTATTCAATTTTTTCAGAGATTAAGGGCTGGAAGACTATGGTTCCAGGGGATGTCATTTAGTAGCAAATATGTAAAAATTCACCCCCCGTCATTTTCTGCGTGTTAAATCCCTCACTCAGCAGTTATTTACGCAGACAGGGAAATTGCCCCCGAGTTATCCACATTCATGAGAAGAACCCTGCCAGCCAAACGGTCAAATACTTTGTTATGTGTGAAAACTATAAAATTTGACATAACAGCAGTGTGTCCTCGGGCTTCAGGGAGAACTCACTTGTCAAACTAAGGTATCAAGGAACACGACTCAGACTTCAAGGTTGGGCTAAACCTTCGCGGTGGATGATGTCAGCTGAGTCCCAGGAGCCGAGTGCCCCGGGGTGGTGGCTGAAGCCCGGCCGCAGGTTTGCTGCCCCCACTGCTTCTAGGAAACCCTCTACCTGAGACCCATTATTGCTTCAGGCTGGTATTTTAACTCTGAGAAGAGCGGATCCAAGGTGCTTGTGCTTAGATACATTTGAGCTTAAATGTATTTTCCTGTGCATGTCGGAACAAAGAGGTGAGGAGGTGAAGAGCTCGTGTTGCCCCTACACCTTCTGGTCCTCTTCTCCAGCCTTCGCTCGGTGCACGGCCTGCTGCTACTCCAGCCTGGAGGCCCCCGGCAGCCTCCCCGTCTTCGCTCTGCAGGTTGGTCCCCCAGACAGCCGTGTGCGCCCAGGATCCCAAAACACTCACTGGGGCCTGCTCCCTTCTGGCCTTGCTCCTCTGGGTCTTCTGGGAGCCCTCACCGGGACACCCTAATTCCCCAAGGCCTCTGGCACAGAGTCGGGGTTCTGGCATCCACCCATCTCTCTGGCCTCCCCTCCTTCACTCGGGCCTTAAATGCTTTGCCCTCCAGTCCTACTGAACTTCAGGCTTCCCCTGGCTTCCCAGCTTTTCAGTCACTGCGATCTGTTCGCCTAAACCAGGCTGCCTCCTCCCTTCCCCACCCCTTATGTGTCTTTCCTTCTCTGCTCCCTCCTTGCCGTGCCTCTTCCTCTGCCCAAGTCCTCTAAGACCCAGACTGCTTTTGGCAGTCCTTCCTCCCCGAAGTCTGATCTCCCTCCTGCACTGGTGAGGAGCTCTCTCCCAAGAGCCGTCGTACCCCATGTTTATGTCGCTGCCAGTGCTTATCCCATGGTGCTGTGACGGCCTGTTGAACCAGCGCCCGCTCCCCCACAGCTCCCGACTGAATGCGGTTGCATGAACCCCAGCCCTGGCACGGGACGGATATTCAGTAGATACTCGTTGAGTCTCTTTGGCTCTAAGTGCGACTCGGCATGGTAGATGGATGAGAACATTGCTTCACTGAACCTCGTAGACTTTGCAGCTTAGTAAAGATGTGATAAATTTAGGGGATGCCTGGGGGCTCAGTCAGTTAAGCATCTGCTTTCCCCTCAGGTCATGTTCCCTTGGTCGTGGGATGAAGCCCTGTGTTGGGCTCCCTGCTTAGCAAGGGCTTGGTCTGCTTCTCCTTCTCCCTCTCCCCCCCCCCAGCTTGTGCTCTCTCTCTCTTTCTCACTCATTCTCTCTCAAATAAATAAAATCTTAAAACATAAAACAGGATAAATTTGTCACACAGGTGGAATCACAATTCTCCAAAGTCAGGTAAACTTGAAAAACATGGTAAAATCTAAGGGTGTGTCCTGTTACTGTTTTCTTTTCCTTTTTTTTTTTCCTGTTACTGTGTTCTAAGTAGTAATCATACAACAGGTGCATCTCAGAAGTTAGTATTCTGTGGGAAAGGAGCCTTACCCAAAGATAATATGCTTTATAATTCTATTTACTTGAATTTCTAGAATAAGCAGAATCTATGGTAAGAAGTAAAATAAGTTTTGGAGTAAGGAAACTGACGAGGTACTCTTATGTATGTACCTAAGGGACATGAGCGTATATGCCACAAAAAGACAAGAATGTTCAATGGCTGAATTAGAAACTATGTGAGGGGCACCTGAGTGGCTGAGTTAAGCTTGGGACTCTTGATCTCAGGTCTTGATCTCAAGGTCATGAGTTCAAGCCCCGTGTTGGGTTCCACCCTGGCTGTGGAGCCTGTTTTTAAAAAAGCCCCTAAACACCCAAACTCTGTAAAACTTTGGGTAAAAGAAGCAAACACAAATGTGTACGCAGTGTGATTCCATGTCTGTGAAGCTGAAGAACAGGTGAAACTAGTTTGTGGTGATAGCGGTAAGGAGGACTGCTTCCTGCTGACCGCTGGTGAAGGCCACACCAGAAGGGGGCATGAGGAAGCTTTCTGGGGTGATAAAGGCATTCTTTATCCTCATCGCGGCCAGGATTTCATGGGTGTACTCCGTGTAAAAGGTTAGTATGTCACATGCTTGGGATTTGCACATTTTACTGTTTATAAATTATGCCCATTAAAGATAGATGTAAAAATAATTAGTTGTGATGATATATCCTGTTTTTCCCTCCTGATTGCTTCAAGGATTAGTAACTGAAGGACACTAACTGAAGTAACTAACTGAAGGATAATATTAGAACCCATCAGATTTACAACTTAAAAACTAGTAGAACATATATCTTATAAATGTTCTAGGAGACTTCCCACTGTTTCTGTTTTGTTGTTATTGACAATGGTCGAAATGAGGCGTAAACCAGTGAACCCCAATCCCTTCCTATGTTAACACTGGACGGACAGAGTTCTGCTCATATCACGACTGACATCTTTGTGGAGAATGGCTGTATGGGCTGCGGGGTGGACATGGGAGCTCATCTTCATTGGGGTATTGTCATCGGTAACCTTCGTTATCAGGCTATTTCTCCAGAATGCTTTTGAGTTTGCTTCTGGTGGGAGCATGATCTCATTGAGCACTGAGACCACTTTTTAATGTTATCGTCTCTTTAGGATCACTTGGATCTGAAAACCCCATCTGTTGTCTGGAGAGAGACGCTTTCCTCCCTCAGATTCCCGGCAAAGACACACAGATTTCAGTTTGCCCCCTGGTGCTACAGACTGGACTTTTCTAGTCCATCATGGAGGGCATAGCCTCTGACAATACCAGATTTCCAGCCATTTGGTTACCAGGGCTGACATCCTTGGGGCAGGGCCATGACTTGCTGAACTGTCTCTCATTTTCTGTTCACCCCTGCGATTTCCTTAAGTGACTTTGACATTTGAAAAGTCATTTATTTTTTTTGAACCAGCATTTCTGGGGTTTGGTAGCAGGAAGCATTACGGTTTATTTAGTTCATCATACACCCAGAAACTGGAAAAACATTTTGCATTTTTTAGTGTAGTGGCATCTCACAAAAATAATGTGTATCAGACTTGCTGAGGTGTCTCATTGCGGAAGTATAAAGGGAACCGGTGACGTCTTCATTCTTGAATACACCTGTAATTTGGGTCGAGGATCGGGAATGTGATTTGTCTGTCGACTCGCATGTAATCACTTTGGAATGTTTCTCCTTTCAATTTTATGAGTCTCTTCTCAGTTCTGGGCTTAATATTCTGTATCACCTGTAGAATCGTCATCACTGTCTACTTATTTTCATCACTGCTGCCTTTCTCCTCCTTCTCCACTTCTCCTCTTCCTTCTTCGTGCAGTGAAAGCCCCACGAAGAAAGAACTTTTCTGTGTCCATAGTCGTGAGTACCTGGCACGTAGGTGATATTATAAATTATTAAATATTATTGAATCACTGGTTGAAATAATAAATGAATAAACTTATAGAAAATCAGTATTTTTTCTTCTCAGTAGATTAAAAAATAATGAAAAGATTGCCTATTAGCCTCTTCTTCCTGAAGACTCCCATATGTTTAGTATTTTAAGAAGTGAATTTCCACGTCGTAATGACAACTTCTGACAAACTGAGACAATCATTAAAATTAAAAATGAAAATGCTGATGCACAGTTACCTCTCTTCTTTGTGCATCACAGAGGGATTTTGATCACTGTTGTGGTGTTGGCTAATTTACAGTGAAATGGGTTAGTTTCCATTTTGATTCTATTTTAACTCAGACAAATATCCGTGTTGTATAAAATACTGTGGAAAATGTTATATATTTAATATTACAACTCTAGATTCATATGAATGAAGATGAAAGACGAAAATGAAAGGAGCTGGTTGAAAAATAGTGTTAGCCGTCTACCATGAGTGGGCTCTTCTATTGCCCATTATTTTTCCCTGTCATGATGGAGTAATGTCAGTCCCTTTTTGAGCTGGAAGGTGTTTGTGGAAGGCATCCTGTGGTGCCAGCCCCTGGTGTGGTTCTGTGGGCTTTAGCCTTGTCATGTGTTACAGAGGAGTCACGGAGACTGTGCAGGGTAAAGTGGTAGATGACACAAGTTCAGTCTCAAGCTGCTTTGGGGGTGGGACTCAAAATCAGAGTGTGCATTTCAAAGCAGATACACTGTACATCAGAAACTTAAGCCAAGTAACAAGGAGAAGATAGGGTATTTAGGCAAAACTCCTCATACGCAGACACAGAATAAGAGAAAGGCTTCGCAGAGATAGAGTTGCAACAGGATCAACCCTGTGAATCAAAACCATCATTCTGTGTGTAAACAGTTCATAAAAAAATTGGCAGAAAATATGCAAGGATATGAAATAGATGTGCTATTTTCAGTGTCCTGTTTTGATTCTACATGCTAACGACATGTTGAAATAGTGGAAAAACACAAAGGTCTATTAAATTGTCCTGGAGGACAGGAACGTAGGGTTCTTGCCAGGTTTGCTCTAGGAGAGAACGCTTAGTAGCCATTTCAATTGTTTTCACACATTCTAAAAAACACCAGGAAACCCTGTCTTACTCTCTTGTCTACCTCGTCTATTTTAAAGAAATGCAAGGAAACGTTGTTTCTTTTGTCCACTTCTGTAAAGAGGGAAAAGACTGACACTAACAAGTAATGTATTTGCATAAAAATATACCTTAGTAGTAAATTTATTTTAATGGTTAGAATCAGCTCATTAACATCATCTAAATTTAGATTTTAGGTAACTGCTCAGAAAGGACACTGTATTTCTTGAAGAGTTTCTGTATTAGTAATCTGTGCCTCTCTTTTCTGTGGGGTGGCAAGAAGGGGATTCTCTACGCGTACAGCTTCCTTTCCTTTTGCTGGCCCCCTTACAGAGAATTGCACCCCCGCCGCCTTTGCCCCAGGAGAACCAAGCTTTCTCTGTTGTCCTCATTTTAAAATCATGCCTCACAATGTGACTGTAGTTAAGACTGAGTGTTTGAAGGTAAATTTGTGTAGCAATTCTAGCATACTCAGATACCTGGTTTCTATCATTAGCATAAAGTGTATAGATTCTCTTTTTTGGTAGAAAATCCATAAGACAGGGCGCCTGGGTGGCTCAGTGGGTTAAAGCCTCTGCCTTCGGCTCAGGTCATGATCTCAGGGTCCTGGGATCGAGGCCCGCATCAGGCTCCCTGCTCAGCGGGGAGCCTGCTTCCCCATCTCTCTCTGCCTACTTGTGACCTGATCTCTCTCTGTGTCAAATGAATAAATAAAATCTTAAAAAAAAAAAAAGAAAATCCATAAGACATCGGCATTAATGTTGATCATACAGTTTTCTGCTTTAGTTTTAAAGAAGGGTGATTTATTAAAAAAAAAAAAAAAGGGTGATTTATGCCAGAGAAGATACTTAATTGCTTTACATCCGTATCTAGGAAGTTATTGCTTTTTTTTCTCTCTCCCGAGTGTCTACATTGCACACTTTATAGAAATATTTGAAATACAATGTTGATCTACTGCTTACCAAATTATGGTAAATATAAAATAGGAAAAAACATATTTTAATAATCATTACCTTTCACTCAATAAACATGATTAGCAAGGAAAGTAACAATGAAATATTTTATATTTGCAGCCTGCCTTTGAAATATTGAAGCATAATTGTGAAACATTTATGAGTCACTGAGTGACTTATGGAAAATACAAGTAAGGAAAAGAAAAATTGATGAAACAGTTCTATGGCTTTGACAATTTCATGGGAGGGTGTAGAACGAGTGGTTTTTTATGACTATAAGTTAGAGCATTTAAAATTCTACAAATTGTTTAAAAATATTTTAATATGTTGTTTTTTTATGTTTGTTGAGATTTTTACAGTCTTGATATAGTCCTATTATTCTGAACAGTCCAAGATAATTAAATCAAGATTTTTTTCCCCCAGATGTATCTGAGTTTCTGTAACAAATTTTTCAGAATTAATGAAGCTATTTTTTAAAGGTATTTTGGATTAAGATGAAAGTTAGACATTTTAGGACTTAATTATGCTATTGGTAGATAAACACTAGTAAATATGCTTATTTTCTTTACTATGAAATATAAGTCTATTTGCAAACTTTTCATTTTTTGTTAACACTAACATCTGTAGTTCAAGTGGATCCTCTTTTTTTTTTTTTCAAATGGATCCTCTTAAAAGTGAGAAGACCTTAGTATAAGTGTTATTACACTCTGCTATTGATATGAGCAAATGTCCAACCTTAACTTCCTTTCTTTTTATCTTTTAAAAAAGATGATTTTTATTTAATTTTGGATTAGCACTGGAAATATTCTTTATATTTTGAAATGGCTACTTTGAAATTATTCAAATAGCATCATATCAAAGATATAAAAAGCACAATTATTGCAGTTAAGCTCTAAGGAAAAAAATCAAGTTATTATCATGTTTTAAGTTGTCAGCAGCTTTTTAGGATAATATAATTATGAACAACTTTTTGTTATTATTGTGGGCTATATTACAGTTATATTTCATACGCTTTCCTGAAAGGGTCCTCCAAATTGANGCACAATTATTGCAGTTAAGCCCTAAGGAAAAAAATCAAGTTATTATCATGTTTTAAGTTAAGTCAGCAGCTTTTTAGGATAATATAATTATGAACAACTTTTTGTTATTGTGGGCTATATTACAGTTATATTTCATACGCTTTCCTGAAAGGGTCCTCCAAATTGAAAACAATTTCTAGAACATGAAGTACTCAACTATAGGAAAAGCAGAGGGAAGTGTTTCCACATTTACTTCTAAAATGTGGCATGTTCAAGTAACATCCGGAAGCATTTCAGATGTGGATCACTATATTTTTTTTATGGTATGAGTGTGAGTTGTGGGCATTTTACAAATAAATATGTGAGCTTGGAGGACATGTTCATTTTATTCTGACTGAATTTCGTCAGTAGCCTAGTTAGTGGGCGAGTCTGTGTAATTTGGTAGCCATGGAAATCCTACACATTTTTTTGTTATAGACGCTATACAGTGTGATAAGTCAGACTTTGAAGCATAAACTACATTGTATTAGAATAAAATTCAGTAGAAGTATACTTCAAAGAGAGAGAGGAAGGGCGGTATAGAATCTCCAACTGTAAAAAGGAACTTGCTTATGTATGTTTTCAATGAATACTAGTACCATATCATTATGTCCTGAGATCCTCTGGATCCATTTCAAAGATTGTAACACATTTATTTAGAATTTTCAGTCTTTGCAATACATCAGGACTACATTTTTTTGTAATTATTTATACTTAAGATAAAAAATTATAGCTGCTGACTCAAAATACACAAAAGCCATGCAATTTTTTCAGAATTCTTTGAGGAAGTATTTGGGCAAAAAGGTTGAAGACTCTTGCTTCAAAGGCATGTTTTAATCACTTGATTGCTCTAGGATAAGTGATCCAGAAGCACTGTCAACATCAAACCTTTTGAGTATTTGCCAAAACTCTCCTTTCTGGGCTGGAAGCTGTTCCGGTCCCTGCTGCCTATGGACCTGCCCCAACTGACCGTGAACTCCCCAGTGGTGATGAGCCCCCTTGACGTTGAACCAGCGCCCTTCCCCTCGGTTCCCAGGGTCCAAGTATGCACACTTTATAGCTTCATTATCTACTCACACGTCTGGTCCCAAGGAAGCTGCTCGCAGGCAGCGATCCAGTTCATGAACAAAGGAGGCCCTCTGCAGATGTTTGCCAAACTGGATGGAACGGTATCCTGAGGTTTCCTCCCAAGTTTACCGACTGTGGGAAATCCAGAGATGGTACCATTTTCTCACGTGCGGCATCTATAAGTAAAGTTTATAAGTTGGTCAGGATGTTTTTGGGGGGTGGGAGGGGAGAGCACGCACATGTGTGAGCTGGGGCAGAGGCAGAGGGAGAGGGAGAATCCCAAGCAGGCTCCACGCTCAGTGTGCAGCCCAACAGGGGGGCTGGATCTCAGGACCCCGAGATCATGACCTGAGCCAGAATCAGGAGTCAACCACTTAACTGACTGAGCCCCTCGGCGCCCCTGGGTGGTTTTGATTATTGCTAGATCATCTGCCAGATATGTGGCATTGTACCAAGTGCTGCTTAACCTTTCTTCGAAAGCGTAAAATAGAAGTGCCATCCAATTGCGTGTGATCAGCTCTTGTTTTCCATGTCACTGATTAGTGAACTTACCTCTTTTTTTTTTTTTTTCCTTTGTGTGCGGCCAGTGGTTCTAGAGAGCATGCATTTGACCCTCATCGTTTTGGCGGGTTGTGCATTCCTCTGGGCCTTTCTGACTTTACCTGTGTATTCCTGCACTGTTCTCTTGTACTTCATAATTAACCCTTATTTCTGTTTTGCACACATTTGCTTTTCACAGTCAGACGCTGGCCGAGTTCGCCCTTCGCAGCACTTTCCCCTCCTCGGGCTAGTTACCCTCCTGCCTGTTCCTGCTCCTCCTCCGGGGCTGCACTGCAAGTCTCTGACCTGCAGAGAGGGCTCACAGCCTGTGTCCCCGGGGGTTTTGTAGCGGTGCTGTGTTAGCTGACTTTGGAAGTTTCTTTACTTGTGTTCTGTGATTGTGTTAGATTTCACCCTCTCTGAACTTCCACACTGCAGACATTCATTTTCTTATAATAATCCGATGGAAAGTAATTTTTTACTACGTCGAAGTTTTCTTCATGCCCCATCCTTTTCATCCTTCTGAATATGTATATATTTTACTTTTGTCCTACTTTACATAAAGCTGTGAGTTATGTTGAAGAGAACCACGATTCTTACTTGGTTTTATTTCCCTATGAAGTAATCATGTATCCAGTTTGTGCTTATTTCATCTCCAGGGCAGAAAAGTAAATCACACTTTTTTTTGGCAATGTCTATTTTATTACTCATAGATGCTGAAGCTGTGGTAGGTATTTGGAAGCAGGCAGATATGACTAAAGAGGCAGATGGTGATCAGTCCTTTAAAAACTGCAAGGATCTCTCTGTTGGGCCAAAATGATTATGGAAGGATCCCACCCTACATCAGCCTGTTACTCAACTATGAAAAAGCCCACAGGACCAGAAACATGAACAGTGAACCAAATATTCATTACAGAGCAAAATCTTAGGTAGCTTCCAGAAGACGTACTCTCGAAACACCTCTTCATAAAATGTGCTTGGTGAATATATGGATAAATGTATCCAGTGGAAGTAATAATAGCCTACCTAGTCTATGGAGCTGTTAGGAGAGTCAGATGACATCCTAGTTGTGAAAACTCATTGTAAACTGTGAAGCTTTTATGCACGTATTTGCTATTATTGGGATCTCCTCTTCTTTGTTGTGGGGGGGGTGTGTGTGCGCGCATGCACATGTGTCTTTTAATATCATTAAAACAGTTTTCTAACAGTAGATCTGAACTAGAATGTAGGTCAAAAAATCACTAATTTTGCTTATTACTACAAAGAGGATTGAGTACTTATTCATTTCACACTAGCTGTATAATTGTCAAAATTGTTTTCCTTCATTGCTGACATAAATGGCTGCTAAATTAGCTTCACTAAATTTTAACTTAAATCCCTAATGGATTAAGTACCTCAAGGTGAACCCCTTGCTCCCATCTTACTGATTGTGGGGGGAAAAACCCTTACATTTTTAGGTGGTATTTAGTATTAAGGTTTAAGGGTGGGCACCTGGGTGGCTCAGTGGGTTAAAGCCTCTGCTTTCGGCTCAGGTCATGATCNCCCTTACATTTTTAGGTGGTATTTAGTATTAAGGTTTAAGGGTGGGCGCCTGGGTGGCTCAGTGGGTTAAAGCCTCTGCTTTCGGCTCAGGTCATGATCTCAGGGTCCTGGGATCGAGGTCCGAATCGGGCTCCCTGCTCAGCAGGGAGCCTGCTTCCTCCTTTCTTTGTCTCTCTGCCTGCCTCTCTGCCTACTTGTGATCTCTCTCTCTGTGTCAAATAAATAAATCTTAAAAAAAAAATTTAAGGGTACATAGAAGAGATGCATATGAATTCAGTAGAATTTTCCTCTCAATCATTCGTGTCCTTACAATAATACTTTTAAAGTGGCGTCATTTTACATGTGTATTTCTGGCAACGTTTACCTTTCTGTGTCCATTACACAGAATTGTGATTTCTTAACAACCATTTGGAGCCGGAAGCCTCACCACACACTGTCTGGTACGCTCTCCAGTGCAGCTGCTGTGAGAGCCTGTGCTCCCTTCAGAGAAGTGCCCTCCGGGTCACCGTGTCTAAGAGATCATCAACCACGGTGACTTTGGAACCAGTTAGCTCCTAGCCGAGAGACGAGTTTCTGTGAGCGGCGGGGTGGGTAATACAAGGGCCCATCCGTTCCCGCGTGTCCAGAATGATCATCGTCAGGCCAGCCTGTGCCCCAGAGCTGTGCTACCGAGGGGCACGTTTGCATCTGTGCTGTGCCTGTGGATCGCAGTCTTGTTTTGTTTACTGCTTTGCTCATAATAAAAAAGTTCTCGAGAGCACTGATTAAAGCTTGATCCGTTTGTAGGGTGTGTCAGTGCTTCTTAGAGGTTTCATTATGACTTTCACTGTTTTCATTACTCTTCATTAAGACTGGAGCCAGGGATTTGTTGGCAGTGTGTGCTTCGGCGAAACTGATTTAGGTTGTAATCCCATTCAGGACTGGTGGACAAGAGATTCAGATGGAAAGTGGCAAGAATGCCGGAGCGATCGATGGAAGCTTTGCATTGTGTTGCACTAGCCTCTTGTTTTCTGCTTTATTGGTTCACTTTCTTAATATAAAAAGAAAGGTGGCTTACTTTGCAGATAGATTAAAGTTGATATAAAGTTGGAATTAAGATTATTACTTTCACTTTTCATTTAGTAGATTTATCAGCAGGTCTTTTGAAATTTTATGCCAGATATTTTTTTCTCTTTTGGAAAAATAATCTGGTTGGCAGTTTTATGGTTTCAGAATGTTAATATGATTCCTGGAGAATATTACTGTTACACATGAGCAACGGAGAGATCTTTTTTCTCTATATGTTGGAAAAATTCCAGAATGAGCATTTACTACTTTGCTAATAATGAAAAAAAAATGTGTATGATTTATTTTAAAGAAAAAGACAGGAAGATAGTTACTCTAAAATAAAAACCATCTTGGACTTTTTCAGATGGCTTCACACATACTACACACACACACCAAAACTTTATCAAGGTAGAAAGTAACTAATGCATTTACTTGATATTTCATTGATAAGTTCTTTAATCCCTAATGAGTTATCCCTTATAATTGAAATCTCTCAAAGTGGGTCCAGTGTTTATTTATTATGTTAGGTTTTTATTGAGTATTCTGTGTGCAGGATACTATGCTAGCTGCTGTTCAAGATATGAAGATAAATTACAATATTACTGTGTCAAGAACAAAAACATAATAAAATAACCACTGTGTTTAAATGTGTGCCCATGACAACCAGCCACGTTTTAATGGAAGGAAATGAAGAGCAACAAGACCAGGTTTCAAGTAATGACTAAAAGTATTAAATACAAATTCAAATGGCAACAATAAGGCCAAGTTTAGACTTTTCATATATATCTTTTCTGTAATGGGGATCTGGAAAAACGTAAGCACTACAGTCACTGTTACTTGAACAGTTGCACCATAAGAACAGCTGCATTAAATGTATATTGCAAATGATTTCAAACAGAAAGAAAATACTTATGATGTTAACTTTAAAAAAGGCAAGAAAAAAAGTGTACTTAGCTTATTAGTACAAATGTTTAAATACGCAGTCACTACGACCCCTGCTCATCCCTCCACCCCTGCCCCCAGAGCGTGAATGAGAAAAAAAAAAAAAAAAAGACAGTGAAGAAAAAAAAAATCAAAATGTTGCGCCTGTGGTTTTGGACAGTAGAGTCGTCAAGGCTATAGCTAGTAAAAACACACAAACAAAAAACCCTTCTATCCTCAAGAAGGCAGCTGGTCCCTCTGACAGAGCTTGTCTGGAAAGCCTGTCCTCTGGGCTTTAAGACAGCACAGAGGAAAGTCGAGATGCCTGGATGCAGTGTATGCTCCAACCGTAAATCTAAAGAGAGAGAACACAACCAGGATGTAAGATATTAACAAGGAAATAATGGAGAAGAAGGCAAAAATGTATAGTGATGGCATTGTAAAAGTCCACATAGGTTTGACCCCATGTAAAACACCTCCATAAAGAGAGGGCAGTAGTTGGTCTACTGTTGGTGCTGCCTCCTGGCTCAAGAGACTCCGTAGAGAACACTGACTTTGTGACCAGGCACGCAGTTTTGACCAAGTCCCAGAATTTCAGCGGAGGCATAACGGGATCCGTTGGTGAGGCAGAGCAGTAGAGGTAGAGTGCCTGTCGGAGAGAAGAGACACAACAGTGGATGACATTCGGTGAGAGGATGGTGACAACAGTCTCTCCTGTCCCCCCACATGATAGTCACAACCACGACTGACGTACCCACCATGGGCCAAGGCCCACTCCAGGTGCTGTATTTATGGTCTGGGTTGTTGACCTTAAGAAAACTGAGCTCTGCTCTCATGAGGCCAAGGTGGGGATGGAGCACAAGGGCGCCACGTGGCTCCAGTGCCTGCTTGCCTCATGAAATGCCCATTTTCCTGCAAAACTTGGTTGTTTTTAAAAAGCCTCATTTGAGAGGAGCCTAGATGGCTCAGATGGTTAAGCATCGACTCGATTTTAGCTCAGGTCATGATCTGAGGGTCGTGAGATCGAAACCCGTAGTGGGATCTGTGTCGAGCATGGAGCCTGTTTAAGATTCTATCTCCCTCTCCCTCAGCCCTTCTTCCTCCCACCTTGCTCATGTGCTCTCTCTCTCTCTAAAAGGAAAAAAAAATCCTAGTTTAATATTTCTTGTTACTTTTGTGATTAATGTGAGGAATAGTTCGATCAATCTAGTCCTTACTAAGGGGATTTTGATCCTTTTGCCTGTAGGTTGTTGTTATGGTCTTATTCACTTTCCAAGTCAAGAACATTCCTTGGCCTTTATCTCAGCAAAACTCATTTAGCTCAAATAAATTCATCTTGCTACATAATTTTCTTTTCCAGAGGAAATAAGAAAAGTTTCTATTTATTTGTGGTATTGAGAGCCCAAGTTATAAGAGGGATGTTTAATCTCCTTGCAACATAGATAATTACAATTTTGCTCCTTTTTGATCTGCATGGTAATTCAAGTGACTAAGGTTTGCATTTCACTTATCAAAATTGCTGTCTTTCTGTGCCTATCTGAGGCAGGTTGTTTTGTAATTGTCAAGGAGGTTTATTTTGAAATTCTTAAAGATAAGTCGCTGCAACTTGATTGATAATCCATTATGCTTATATTTAATCACATATTATATGTATATAATAATTACCACATTAATCTCTTCTTTACATGATGATGAGATAATGTAAGGTGACTCTGATTGTCATTAGCGTATTGCCATTATCCTGTAAGGGGGAAGGAGCTACCATACCATGGTTCCATTTTTGATGGTTGCCACTGTGTCTGTAAGCAGTACTAGTCTTTATGCCAGAACAATTGTAACATCAGAGTTTAATGGATACTTTTGTATGCTTGCTTTATGTTCCTATTAAAATGTACCTCTTTACTGAGATAGCAAAATGAATAAATCATATTCTTCTTCCACTTGGATACAGTTGCTTTGCTGCATAGATCCCACTGTACAAGTTACCTTTACATGTGACTAGATTATAGATTTTAGATTTTAGACTAGACTAGATTTTAGAGTATGAGAGCATTTGTATCAGGATTGTGTCTGCATCGCTGGGATCTACCCCAGTGCCCACGGCATGTGTGTAAGGCACTCAGAAAGTGCCTAGTGAACTGAACTTAATTCTGTAAGTAATCAAGAGCACTTCTTTTCACTGCAAGCTTTCACATTCCAGGTATCTTTGGTTTATCCCTCCTCCCTCCCTCTGTGTCCCTCTTTGTTTCTGTTTCTCTGTGTGTCTCTGTGTCTTTCTCTCTGCCTCTTTCTTTCCCTTTCAAGTGCATTTGACTTTTACAGAGGTTCTCTTTCTGTGTCAGGAAAAAAGTCAGTCATTTACTTGATTAGAAATCCCATTTCCCTCTTGATACTAGATTTAATATGCACAAGCTATAAAATGAAAGCTCAGCTTATAGTCCCTCCTGGTGATTTCCAGTCCTCATAGCTGTGACTTTTCCTTGCCCTAACCCCTGATCATATTGGAAGGGCCACACAGCGTGTCTTTCCCTTCTGGGACTCCCGGTACACTCCCTCGCCAGCCAGATATGGTAGTGGGTGATTATGCTACTCGTCAGATCAGTAGTCTACTTAGATTTAGCATTTTGAAAGACCAATATCCTCAATCATAATACCTTTGTCCCCCTCCAAGAACATCTAAAAATAGATTTCTTCCAGTCATAGCAGAACATTACCATGATCTCACAGATTGAATTCGTAAGTGTATTTAAATTTCTTTTTATGAAATAGAAACATCTTTTCATATGCTGACTATTGAAAAGCAGTAACTTCTAAAATATTGATATCAGGATATTATCAAATCTGAGTTACTTAACGTGCTCTGTCACTAAAGTGATACTTTGCATTTATTAGGACATCCCCCAAATTCACATCTTCTTAATTTTGTCTACTGAACTTCTATACAGCTTTCTCCCTTATCACCCAGTGGATGAAGAGTCAGGCCAACTGATTGTGAGTCTTGGCTACTCTGGCACTATTGTGACATTGGCTTAGTTACTCAGCCTCTGTAAACCCAGCCTGTCCTTCTGTAATATTAGAGAAACAATTGTTACCATTTATGGAGCATTTATTGTTGCATCTTACTATTATTCATATTTGCATACTTAAAGAATTGCTGATGGAATAGTGGAGAAGAATGGAGTTCTGATAAGTTTGAAAGATAATTTGTGAACACACATGCCCACCACACTGTGTGGTTCTTGGGAAACCTTGAGTAGATATGAATGGAATAAATGAATGGAGCCAGAGAATTTTCAGGAATGTGGGACTGGTGTAAGATCACAGAAGAGTTCAGTGCAGCCAGCCACCTGGACATGGGGGAGATTTGATGCAAAAAGGAAATGGATTCATTTGGTGGAGGACATAGGTCAGCCAATCACGGCAGTGTTAAGTCTCCTGACATATTTATTGTGGTTGAATATTAATTTTACTTCAGAGTATCACCTGGACTAAAAGCTGTTATATAAAATTATTATCTGATAAAAAGATAACATTATTGTTAGTACAGATTAAGAAAGGCATTTATTTGGTGAATTTCAAAAAGTTAAATAACTTAGATAATATTCTGCTATAATACTTTTATAGCAAATGCCCCAAATTTGTCATACTGCTGGCTTTCTTTTTCTTAATCATTTATGAAGCTGGATATCATGATATTAAAATGTAATTACGTTTTTTACTTGTGATTCGTGATCTGTCTCCTGGATCCAGAAGCAAGTGGTGTTCTAAGTATTTTTGCCCGGTTGAAATTTAACAAATATTGTTCCTTATCAGTAACAACTATGCTTAAACTCTTTTAGGGGCCGACAGCAATCCATGTAGTGATAAACTCAGCAGTTGACTTTATTTATTCACTAATTAACAGAATGAAGGCATATCAGATAATAGGTGTAGAGTAGGTATTCTCTGTTCTCTGTTCTGATAGGCATAAATAGTCAGTTTTAGCCTCAAAACAACATTAAAGGTCCAAGTACTTCAGTCATTGGAGATTTTTAAAGATTTTAGAATATTGGTGGTGGGTTATGTTTGCATGACTTTTCTTAGGTTTGTTTTTTTATTTTTTTTAAAAATTGTTTACTTTATAGGATAACTTGCTTAATTGATAATTCTTTCCCATGGGAATGGTGGAAACTCTTTGTGTTCACAGAGTTTATGGGTCTTGCTGCTTGTGAGAGGCATGACTCTTTGGAACGGCTGGCTGCCCTCTGGGAGAGGGAAAGTGTCAACAGAGATTCTGAGTGATAGAGCATCACTCCATCAACACTTCAATCTCAGGCATAATTGTTGGATTTGCCAGTGACAAATGATTATGCCATATAAGGAAAGACTTGAGGAGTAAACTTGTTCTTCTACCAGCAGCCAACTCTTTTGGGTAGGAAAGTACGATATTCTTTCCTAGTTGGGGTTTTAATGTATTTATTTGTGTGTGTGTGCACGCACACATGCACACATGCATGTGTATATGTGTGGAAAAGGGACTCTGGGAGCTAGGAGTCAGTCATCCACCAAAAACACCTCTCAGTCTTGTGATATGGGTCCTGTCCTTACTGTTTACGTCACAGGCTGAGTAAACTCTGAAGCTCTCGGTAGCTTCTGCCACATAGAATGGTTGTGTTTTCATAGGTATTATCTTTACATACAGCTAGCAAAACAGTAGAGCAAAAAACATGTATAGCAAAACAGTAACTTAAAGGGTTATTGCTCAGGCTGCTGAATTTAATACTGTTTGCAGACATTGTAAGGTACCGTTTTAAAAACAACCAGAAGTTTTGGAGACCCATTGCATACCCGGCACTGTGCTAAATCTTGTGTGGGATTTCAAAAGTTTAAGATACTAACGTAAACACAAACCATGTAACCATCAAGTTGGATTCTTTTAATAAGATGCAAAGAGAACTGGGTTTAGTAGCTTGTGACTCTTGTTTTAAGAGGGTAAAGCACGGCAGACATTGTCATGTAAGCTTGAGCTTGAACCTATATTTAAAATATATTTAAAATTTAAAATTTTAAAAATATTTAAATAAACATATTAAGATATATTTTAATATAATATAATATACATATATTTATATTTAACTTTTTAATATATAACATATATAGATACAAATATAGATATAAAAACATAATATGTAACAGGATAAGCCATGTGGAAACAATAATATGGGGGCAATAGTCAGGCTATGTTATCCTCAGAATTCTTAGATTCTGAAACGAGAATGACCAGGTGATTCAGGAAATGAAGTCAGCTTTGATGTGTTTGAAGTCGTACGGATATGCATTTTCATTCCAATGTATTCTGTTTCCCATTTTGAAATATTACGGCTGATTTTTACAGTTTTAAGATCTGTAAAGCTGTGAGAACTCTGTCGAGGGACAAGACTTTTTCCTACAAGGCCAGTTATCCTAAGTCATCTTGCAGTTCTGTGCTTCAGTGCTCTCTTCACGGATTGATAGTAATGTGTGAGATGCTTAATAATGCCACCAGAGAGATTTATATGTTTATCTGTGTTTTACAGATACGAGATTTAACCACGGGGAATTTAAATGACCTGGGACTATAGTGGTTAGCATTCTGTGTTTAGAAGTAAATGATTCAAATTTTCATTTTTGCCTATTTAAACGTTTTGCCTTTACCACGCTTTGTGAGTGAGGTCATCTGCCTAGTGGTGAGAGACATGATTGTCCTCTCCCAGTGTTTTTGGCCACCCTCTCGTCAGTGTATTCCAGCTGTAAATCGCATGAAAATGCGTGGATGGTTTGCTTAAACACATTTCCTGTATTTTACCCAGCTCTATCTCTTGGAAAAACGTCTTGAAATCCAACTTTAAGAATTATCTTTCTTTCTTTCTTTGTTTTTTTAAAAAGATTTTATTTATTTATTTGACACAGAGAGAGATCACAAGTAGGCAGAGAGGCAGGCAGAGGGAGAGGAGGAAGCAGGCTCCCCGCTGAGCAGGGAGCCCGATTCGGGCCTCGATCCCAGGACCCTGAGATCATGACCTGAGCCGAAAGCAGAGGCTTTAACCCACTGAGCCACCCAGGCGCCCAAGAATTATCTTTCTATACGTAGATATATGAAATGCTGAAGTTCCTCAGGCGAAATGGAGGCCGACTCCCTTTTCTTGTTTGGCCCACAATGCTGGTGAGTTAGGAGTTTAATATGCATGCCCACTTTTTGATTAATTACCATAAAACTGCCTTGAATGTTTTCCTGTTCATTCTGGGTTAAATAATCTTCAAAATCTCTCTTCAGAAGTAAATCACTTATAAATGAATCTAACCATCTCTTTTGCCTTTCACTTAACCTCTTTTATCTTGAATGCTTGGTATTCTTTTGGGGAAAGAAAATCAAATTTATATTAGTTTCACTCCTCTTTTTAATACACTTAATCTTCTTATTAGCCTTGTGACAGTGTCTTAACTTAGTCTGGCACCTTGACGGGCCCTGCCGAGGCGCTCTCTGGGAAGCCGTTGCTGGCGTTGACTTCATCCTTGTACCTAAGGAGAACAGAATATTAATGTTTTCTTAGTTCAGCAGGTATGCTCGGCATTCCACCGTGCTGTCCGTACATATAACTGAGTAATAAGGGTCTCGGATCTTGTGGGCGGGGAAGACTCTGATGAAACAGGAAAAGCTCTGCCCCCAGGTAGCCCGCGGGAGCCGGGAGCAGAGCAGACGTGGTGCTCATCTGAGCCTCACCTTCATCAGCTTGCTGATACAGGTTCCCTTTCCCCCTGCCCTTTGTGTGCTCCCAGATCGAACCAGTGCAGCCGGGAGGTTCTGTGGGAAAGGGGGCCTCCCCTCATTAGCTTACTTATTGCCTAACAGGATACTCTTCTTTCCTGTTCCCAAAAAGTACTGTGGGGCATCTTCGAGATTTTTCTTTTCTTCTCTGCCTGCTGTCGTCACCGTCCTACAATAGAAACCTGTCATCCCAGGCTAGACGTGGTAGTAGCTAAGTTGCCCCCGATGCCCAGTCCCTTCTTAATGTTATTCCCGCATTTTCCAAGGCACCATCTGATAGGATAGTTCCTGTCCTCTGGAAGTACAGCGTTCCCCAACTGACCATCATATAAACTACACATTCTTTAGCTTGCCTCACATGTATCTCAATCTATGTTAAAAGGAGGTATAACACCAAGGAAATTATTAAAAAGGAAGATAAGTTTCCTGATAGGCCATATTTAATTCATTCAGCAGCTTATGAAGAATATGTTACGGGTTCTTGCCTGTCTAGGTGAGGTACCAGGTATATGCAGATAAGTAAGATAGGGCATATCTTTAAGGAGCTTAGAGCCTGGTAGGGAAGAAGGACTGGTGTAAAAATAATTATGATAAATCCAAGTAACTCTGTGTGTATGCATGCACGAGCATGTGCATCATGTCTGTGTGTGTGTGTGTGCACGCACCTACATGTGTGTGTGTGTGTGTGTGTGTGTGTGTGTGTGAATGTATGTGTGTAGGTTTTGCCCAGAGAAGAAAGTGTCACATATTCCGCTACAGGGACGAGAAGCCACTAGGGAAGAGATGATTAAATTGGATCCTGAAGGACAAGTATTTGCTAAGTGCAGTAGACAAAAGATTCCAAAGGGCGTTTGAAGAGTCTAGAAACTAAGTGAGAGATTTGACAGGAGACAGAGGGAAATGGCTGGGGCAGGCTTTGGTTCGAGAGGGCTTCAGGACAAAGCACTCCTGAAATGGGGGAGTCTAGTGAGTTTGGAGCCTCCTGGTGAGCACAGTTCGCTGGGGAGCCCCAGTCAGAGGCAGGACAAGCGAGATCAGAATCGGTGGTGCAGGTCATAAAGCTGAAGGTCGGGTGACGGGGTCCTGCTGAAGGAGTGATCCCGAGGAAACCCGGACTAGCACCAGGTGACGGGGTCCTGCTGAAGGAGTGATCCCGAGGAAACCCGGACTAGCACCAGACACAGAAAAGAAGGAAATAATGGCATTGGGATCAGGGCCCCAGTCGTTCACAGGTTTATGGCAGGAATGACCCGTGTCCTAGGAAGGGGTCACTGTTGATTTGCTATGTTGAAAGAGAAGATGGTGTTCAAGCAGAATGTGAACATAAGCTGCTAGGAGATAGGAGACGTGCTGACTGAAAAATCACACGTGGGTAACTAAACTCTTTGAATGAGAATTGAAGGTCAGGATGTTTTTAGTCTCCTGGTGCTTAACTTAATTCTGTGTCAGCCTTAAACTTTTCGAACTGAAGTTCATTTAATTTTAGTAAAAGTTGTTTTCCGTTTTCTAAGAAAAATAGGACATAAATTAAACCTAAATATGTGGGGGTTTTTGGGGGAGGCTAGGTAAAATGGCTGTTAGAAATTTTGCTTTTTGATGAGTTTAAATGAATGGAATGCAATCAAGTGAACAGCTCTTAAAATATACTATGTGTGAAAAGTCAAATCAAGAATGCTTAGAGCAAAACATTTAAGGCTCTATTATATTGAACCCATTTGAGAAAAAAATACTCTGAATGATGAACAAATAGAATATGTGATCAGGTTCTATAATTTAAAACCAGCATCTCTCTTTTCTGTGGATGTATTACTTTCTTATTCTAGATAAAACTTTCCTAAATACATTGTCCTCAAAGCAAAGTCATAGCAGTGTTGTTATTTTGATTATTTAGAGAAATGTTTATACTTAGTTTAAATATGTATAAAATATAGAAATATAAATAGAAAACTTAAAAAGTGTCATGAACACCATGCTTATGTCCACATGTAAGAGAAAGCTGCTGTTAAACTTCTGTTGCCGATCTCCGTAGACAATTACAGGTATGTACCTGCAGGCACCCACACCCCTTCTCTATAATTCATATTTTTATTCAAAAAGAGAGGTTTAAGCTATGTCTACATATAGTTTTGTAGATGTTTTTCACTTAATAACAGATTAACATTTGGGTTTTAGATTATGATTTTTAATGGTTAAATAGTATTTTATTTGACTTAGTGTTTCCTCTGGATAAATCCCTGTGAATTAAATTGCTAGTTTAAAGAACATATTTAAAATTTTGACACTTATTTATTATCAACAGACCTCCTGAAGGGTTTCTGCCCCACCAGCAGTATTGGGAAGATACATATGTTTGCAGACCCTCATCAACACTGATGTTCATTTCTTTTTTGTCTTTGCCAGTTCTAGACATCAAACTGGTATCTTATTTATCAAGTGGTTTGATTGACCTCCTCTCTACATTATTGGTCATCTTTTATTTTTCTTGAGTCATGTGTTATAGTTACTTAGTTTTTGTTTGTGTATTTATCTTTTTCATGTTAATTTATCAAAGCCTTTTCTGGAGTAGAGGTTTCACTGTCTTTTTGGTTATGACTTTTTTTTCCATTCAGTGATTTATCTTTTTATTAGTGTAGATGTGTTCATGTGTGTGCTTTGGCATACTGAGATTTTAAAGATTTAGGTAGTCAAATCTGTCATCATTTTTTTCTTTTAGTTTTATCTTTAAGGTCATGCTTAGAAATGAAAGGCATTTCTTTTTGCCACTTTCGCTTCACTTGGAAGAAAGAAACTGAGCCCACACACTGATGGTAAATCTTCAGCTAGTAAGATGCCCTAGGGCTGTCAAAATCCCGGTCTGAACTCTCCTCTTATTCAAAATTTACAATAAGTCGTCTGATTTTTAAAGGAAATAAATGATTATTAGGAAAGTCTGTGAGGATTCAAATTTAATCTGCATGTTTAACATTGGGTAATTTTGTTTATGTAACTGACCTTTATTCAAGTTACTAGTATCCCTAGTACAGTACTGACTTTGTCTTCCTCGTGTCGAATTCCTTGCTTATTTTTCAGTGTGTTGGGGAGCATGCTATTTTAGATTTGAGTTTTATTAAGGATCATATGTAACTCTTCAAGGATTTCTGGCATGATCTCTCTTTCCTTTTGTGTTTGAAGAGCGAGTCAACAGAGGGCACTGGCCATGCAGAGGAGCGTGGTGAAGGCAGTATCTGGGAAACTGGAAACGGGGGTATGGTTACTGCAGAGTGGATGAGTGATGTCGAGTAACGACCGAGGCTGAAGAAGCAGTAAGATTCAAGTGATTCATGGTTGAACCTCATTGTAAAGGCAGTGGAACCAAGGAAGGTTTTACCCAGGGAAGAGATGCGATCAGTATTCGTGTTTTATGGCTCCAACATGCAAAACTGCATGGAGCTGGTCAGAGAGTGTGGTGCGTGTAGAAGGCACAGATTACGTGCAGATATTACATGGACACATACATGCTCAGTGGGTGGGGTGTGAGAATGGAATTGGTAGAGCAGAGGATTTTACTCTCTTAAAATGTGAAAGCATTAGTATCACTTAAATTAATACTCCAAGCATGCATAACTCATTTAAATCAAATAACTGAAATTGGAAAAAAAAAGTGAACATTTTATAACAAGACGACAGTGAGCAGGAGAAGAACAGGGGTAAGGTGGGTCTAGGTGGAGGGTGTCACAATGAGGAATTTGAAGAGACAGGCAAATTCAAAAGTAATATGTGCCTCAAAGAGCTCCCTCCTGCTCAGCCGCTCGCCCCGTGATTGGTGGGCAGAGCAACCCAGGCGGCCTTGCCATACCCAGAGAAGCAGTATCCTCCCTGGAAAGCCCGGATGGAAAGTGTGTAGGAGCTGAGAGTCATGGTGTCCAGGGCTTAGCTTGACGGTAGGCCTGCGTTTCATTTCGCTGAATCGCCCATGTGGATGAGTGATTCAGACCCCATGGCTCAGTACTCATTCTCTGTTTGGGAATCTGCCTGTACTCCTAAAACACTGTCAACGTAACATGAAGCAGCCAGAAGGCAAAAGAAATATTTGTAAATACAATTAGGAGATGATTTTGAGAAAGGTAAACAATTAAAGGACAATTTTTTAGATATTCCATAGCATTTATGTGTGACAACTCAGATTTCAATGAAACATTTTTTTTCCCTTTTGTTGACCGTGCATCCCTTTATGAACAAAGGCGTGTTGACATGCAGATAACAAATGCAAAGGAGAAATACTTAGGGCAAGCGGAGCAGCACCAAGCTGCATTGTGTTGTGTTTTCTTTTAGGTCACACACTTGTGAGGCCTGTTGCACAGACACTGCAGTATAGTAGGTTTTCCATAACTACTTTTTTTTAAAGAAATGGGTGGGCATTATATGTCTATGTAATAAATATTAAATTCCCGATTTCCTGATTGATTTTACTGGAAGACCTAGTAAGATCCCTTTAATGCTTTCTTTTCAATGGAACGAATTAAATAATATTTTTCTTTCCAGCTAGGGCATTTTGTAGTTGAACAAGAACACACTGCAAGGACTGTTTCCGTGTCCCCGATACTGTGAAAAACTGCTGTTTTCCCCAATGAGGCTGTTTCAGTCCCTCTCCCTAGGGACACAGTGGAAGATGTCTGTCTCCATGTGGCTCATCAGGGCAGTAATTTGGATGCTCTGACAAGTGTGTCATTCTGCTATCTTCATTCTACAGATGACAGAGCTGAAGGAAGGGGATTAAGTGGCTCATCCGGGATCACAAAGCAAATTAATGTCAGAGCTCAGTTTCAAGTCTTGTGTGAGTCTTGGATATGTTTTGTGTAGCCACAGATTATTTTTCATGAGTATTAAGTGTTTGTTCTTCAGGAACATATAAACATGTACAGTAAAACCTGCGTTCTCTAATTGTATGCGAGAGAGCATAGCAAGGAATAATTCAGGATGTGGATTTTTCTGGAAAACATAACATCTTCAGCATGGCACACTGAAGGCCTGGCTTACGTTCTGGCCTTCATCGCCTCCCACGTGGACATTGAAAGGCACCTACGTGACAGATAAGATCATTGTGAAAGGAGACAATGGAGGACAAGATCTAAAGTGAAGGGACCAAGGTTAGGCTGGACTGAAGGAAGGGTGTCTTTTTCATCACAGCAGAAGGTGAGGTGCTGTGGTAAATCGATGTGAGGGGGCAGAGAAGGGCATACTTCCTTACCAGTGGCCTCCACTTTCCCAGGAAAGCAGGAAGCAAGAGGCCTTTTGGGGTCCGACTTGGTGAGATTGGCTGCTTATAGATGAAAATGACTCTAATATGACCCCGTTATACCTCAGTGGGTGTGAGTTAGTCCCCACGGCAGGAATATCATGTTGCCCAAGGGCTGCGCACCTCAGATACGTGACCAGAGGAAGTCCTGGAGGGTTGGAGCCATGTGTTGCTGCACTCAGTTGCTGCACTCGTTTAATGGTACTGTTTTCCTATTTGCTCTTTACCTGCAGCCTGCAAGGACAGACCAAATAATACGTAAAGTATCTGCAACAGAGCTATAGCGTCTCCAGCGAATCACTGCGTGTTTTCACAAATGCGCGGGAAGGCGCGTCAGGTGAGACCTGAAGCGTAGCTATGGATGTTTCCACTCGACGACATCCTGGTGCCTCTAAGGCTGAGCTCCGAAAATGGAGGCTGCTGCTTTTATTGTGCTTGGAGACAGATGGGAAATGGTGAAAATAATGAACAGAACAACAAATAAGAATCTTAGATAAAAATAAGGTCATGAAGAGAACAGGACGGTATCATAGGTAAGAGGACACTCAGTGGGATATAAATTTAGGTCGGTTGGTCAGGGTGGGCTTCCCTGAGGAAGCGGCTCTAGATCTGAATGACAGGGAGAAGGAAGGCACAGTGTTTTCGGGAGGTGGGAAGACCGAGATGGGAGGCCTTGAGGGAGTCTGTGAGGAAAAGAAAGAGAGCCGGTATAGCTGGACTCAGTGAGGAGGAGGCGGATGGGGCATGAGGTCAAGGCCCAGAACTTTCATGACCTTGAGACCTAGGGGAGGAGTTGGTATGCAATCAAAGGGCAGTGGAATGCAGCTGATGGGTTTTCAGCAGGGATATGGCTTAATCTGAATTAGAAATTTAAAGATCCCTCCAGTTGCTGTGTGGAGAATTGATTGAGAATGGTGGGAAGTTGTCTCCGAAGGTCGGGGGAGATGATGATGCGTTTGGCCAAGTGGGAGCTGCAGAGGTGGACAGAATGGATGATGTCAAGGCATATTAGGGAGGTAACGAGGCCTGCTGATTGACTAGGTATGGGAGGCAGAGTGAGAGTCAGGGATGACTGCTAGCACTTTGGCTTTTTGTTCTAGTAAAGCTCTTCTCGATCAACAAGAGGAGTATCTTTAAGAGAAATTGTTGGATGTTTACCAGTCTCCGTTAGGGAATTTTGTTTTGACCACTTTCTAGTTGATGTTGCTGGGCCACTGGGCTGCCTTCCCAAGGTCACTCAACTGATGAGTGTTGAAGCTGGGAGGGGGGAACCAAGTCACTCTGAAGTAGGTCAGAGCCTGCTTCTCCATTGGGTCCTGTTGGCTGCGTCCAGGCACGGGCTGAGAAAATGCATGTCTGTCAGCGCCTGTTCTGCTACTGATTTTCTCTTCAACTTAGCTGGGCCGCCTACATTAAGCATTCTGACACCCAGGCTTTGAACAGAATATATATCGATAAGGTCTTAGATGCCAAGAGAAAGCCCTATTATCTCTTCTGCTTCCTTTCAGCCCTAGAGATGGGCAGTGTCTCACAGTGGCTTTGCTGACTGGCATCCCTCTGAGCCAGGAACAGGGGCTGATGTCCTCAGATGGACTGGACTGTGTTCAGACCTCTCCGCATGCTGGGCCTTCTCCAGGGCAGCACACTGACTGCACTGGAGGGAGTCCCTGGGATGATCAGAGGACTCTCCAAGCAAGACCCTGAATGCTTTGCTTTATCTTCTGGGCTTTTTGGCATCACAGAGGGGAGATGCGCAGACAGGTCACTTCCTCCCTCTAATTGGGTGAAGAGGTGAGGGATATGGTCAAGGTGCTCCAATCGCTGAACCCTTGCTTCGCATCTGGAATTCCTGTTTGCTCGTTCTCCTTTCTTCTTTTCCTTCTCCTTTCCGTCTCCTCCCTTCCCCCCCCTCCCCTTTTCCCCTCCCCTCCCTCTCCTTTTCCTCTCCTTGCCTCTCCTCTCTCCCCCAAGTTGTGACTTGTCTGAGCAATGCTGCATTTCCAAGTCATCTGTACTTCTGTTATACTTGTTCTTATGGGAACTTTTGAACTTAACGGTCGAAGATGCATTATAGGACAGTAAGTCTCACATTTGTGGTTGAGTATTTTATGGATAGTACTCAGTGATGACTTCCCTGCTCTCCTGGTTCTGTTCATGCGTCTCTTGCTGTTATTCCCATGTGGCTTTCTGGAGTCTTCTTCCTCGTTTGGCCTACGTATTCTCGGTGATTTCAACCACAACCACATTCTAACACATCACAGATATGCTGATGCTTTCTGAATCTCAGCTGCATGACAGGATTCTCCTTGCTGCCAGCGCACATACTGGCCTGCTAGACACCTCTACCTGGATGGCCCAGACACTGCAAATTCAGCTGAAGTCATCCTCTTTGTCCCTTGGCCCGTTACTACTTTCTCACTTGGAGAGGCCACATCCACCCAGGGCTCTGTGCTGAGTCTTCCATATCTCTCCCCCTCTCATCTCATCTCATGAGTCAAAATTTTACCTACTCCAAGTTTGTCAAGCTTTTTTCCCCCCGCCACTGGCCCTAACCCAGTCTTGTATCATCTTTTAACTAGATTCCTTTAAACTCGTTAGCTGTTAGCTTTCGGCCTTCCGTCTTCCTCTTAAAGATCTACTCTACTGCTATAAAAATGTATGTTTAATATGAAAAATATGATTGTGGCATTCCTATGCTTAAAACTGTCTGATAGCCTCCATTGCCCAAAGACTGAAGCCCATCGTCTGACCATCCCACCACGGAGCTTTTTCTAGATCACCCTGTGCAGTGTCACCAAGGCCAGACTGATTTTGTTAGCCCGCCCCGTGCTGCCGCTCACGCCGCTCACGTGATCTGTGCTGACAACCCTCTGCCCACCAGTCCAGGCTCAAGTCAGGTACTAGCCGGTTACGGAGTCTTTTCTGGTACCTGAAAAACCCCTTTGTTATCATCCTCATTATTATGCCATTTTGGCACCTTAGTACCCAGTGGGTATCTCTATCACTACACAGACTATAATGTTTTATAATTATCTGTTTGTCTGTTTGCCTCTCCCTCTACGCCTTAATTGAGAGCAGCTTATTCGTCTTAGTGAAGTTTCTGAAAAAGAGTAGGCATTTAGTAAATATACACTGATTAAATTAAATGAGTAAGCGTTGGCAATTGATATTTATGCCATTTTTTTGGTAATACATTAATCTATAATTTATACTGCAGAGAAATGCCAAATGTAAAAATTAACAAGGCAGGACATTTTAATGAAAGGAAAAAACTCACTAGTAGAGAGTCATGAGATTGGTTCTAATTCATGATTTTTAATACATTGGATGTATGACCTTATTAAAAATCACTTGATTTCTGAGGACCTTGATATTCATGCATGTGAAATGCAAGGCATTGCTCAGGCACAACCCAGAGGATCTGTTTGGTCTGCATTTCTTTGGGCTTCTGGACATTTATTTTATCTTGATAATTCTGTTTGCAGTTGGGAATTGTCACGTGTTAACCCTTTATGAACTTACATAGTTGAATGACTGCTTATTTAAAATCATCTTGAATGAATTGTTGATGATGATTTTTAATGCAAGGTTATACTGTATGTATTATTGTTAGTTATGAAGCTAACACCAAGTAAAAACTTTTCGAAGGTTTTTACTACACTCAGAAACAAAGAGGAATCTTATGGTCCTTCACTTAATGAGATGCTATCTTTGAAACCTAATTATAACTTCTTCATTAATGAGTGTGATAGGGGAAAGGAATTCACTGTTAATGCAGTTGACAAGTATGTCTATCCCTATCTATCATCATATTAATTGGAAATGAAATACATATAAATATAAATAAAAGTTTAATAATGGTCTCAAATGTTAATTGAGTTTACTTCTCATGATCTCTCGGTTGCTGTTGGTTAGACAGCTCGTTTTGCATGGAAGAAAGTGGAGGATGGAGAAGTTAGTCATCGTCATAAACTGGGTCACAATGGTTTGACAGACTGAGGTCATTAGAGACCTTGTTATCTTGCCATAACCTTGCTTTCTCATGTATGGGAACGTGTTAGTCTCCTTTTAATTCCCATCTCTGTGAACAAGTACCTGACAACAAAATGTCAGTGGCATGTGTATTTCTGATCGGTAAGGAATATTTGCAAGGAATAAGGGACTGAGACGCAGGTGGAAATGTTTCTAAAAAATAATTGCTGACATATGGAGGCACAGACATGTGCAGTTTGTATTTGTGGGCTTTCCAGTGGCTGTTACCTTTTAGACCAGTGCCGTACTTGGAAGACGGGAGAGATGAGGCTTCCCCTTTCACCAGTGGTGCTGGCGTGAGAGAAGTGCCTCCACTGGGAGGAGCTGGGGCCTTTCACTTAGTGACCCAGAGCCTGCCAGCTTCCTTCTGTGAAGCCGCTCCAAGGGCGAGGGGAGCCGGTATAGGGTGGCCGTGGCATGTCTTCCTGGATGTTGGCTGCAAATGGGATGCGAGGGGTGGGGTAGGCTGTGTGTGTGTGTGTGTGTGTGTGTGTGTGTGTGTGTGTGTGTGTGTGCCCGCGCGCCTCCATGTGCTTTTTAAGGTTTTAATTAAACAAAAATATTTTTCCACAAATCATCTTAAATGGCCTGGCATAGTTTGTGTCATATGTTTCATTTGCCAATAAAATACTAGTATTTTTCATTATCCCTATAATGAAATGGTATTTATGCCATTTTTCATGTTTGTGAAATGCAAGACGTTGCTCAGGCATAACCCAGAGGATCATGGACCGTGAAATGTCTGGTAACAGAAATATCGTGGAGTTGAAAGTGTCATATAACTTACCGATTGCTTTTTAATGTAGAAAAGGTTCAATTTTTTTTTCCTACTGGGAATTTCTTTGATCTTTAAGAATAGGAAAATAGAATTGTTTGCTTAAAAAACCAACAACAATGAAAATATGTAAAATAATATAGGGTATCCTGAGTAGCTTGAAATAGTAAAGTTTGTGTCATAAATGACATTTTCTCTGAGGTTCCATTATAATAAACTAGTTAGTAAAGTTAGTGGCATAATATTCACAATAAAGAAGAGTGATCTTTAGTCATCAAATCACCAAACAAAATCTTATAATAAGGAGCAACAGTCTAACCAGTATATTTAAAAGGATGTATTTAGAGGCTCATGTAATATGTAGATTTTCATTATTGTGATGCCCAAGAGTCAAAACTTTGTTTTCTTGTAAGATAACTAGGCGATAATTGCAAATTTTGCTGCTCTTGAAGCTTCCTTCAAGATCTGATTCCAAATAACCTCCTGAGCTGAAACTCTGGTTACAAGAGAAAATTTGGCCAAGCTTGTGCTGTGGCAGCTTTTGAGGAATTGGAAGATGTCCTATGAAGGAACAGCACATGCTCAGGGTCCTTTAAAATCAGGAGTTACACCCGAACAGCTAGCTGGTGGAGATACAGAGGTGAGTCCTTGTCCCTGGCTAGGGGACCAGGTGTGGCTCACGTGGTCACAGAGATGTGGGAGCCTCTGACTCTGGCATGTTTGTCCACCTGCCGGGCCGTGCTGAGCGCAGGATGGTGTATCTCATGTGACAGCTGGTCCAATCAGAACGTAGGTGATCGAGTGTGGTGGTCACAGCATTTATGTTTAATTTTAGAGGTCTACAGCGTGCTCTCCAACTAGAGCCTTATCGAAGATGTTCACATCGGGCAAAAGGAATCGTTTTGAGTTCTTGCCATCCTCACTTCTGCCCGGGCAACGTCAAGGGTTTTCTCAAGTATGGGCAGGGATGCACACGTCATACTTTTTTTTTTTTAAGATTTTATTTATTTATTTGACACAGAGAGAGAGATCACAAGTAGGCAGAGAGGCAGGCAGAGAGAGAGGAAGAAGCAGGCTCCCCACCGAGCAGGGATCCCAATGCGGGCCTCGATCCCAGGACCCTGAGATCATGACCTGAGCCGAAGGCAGAGGCTTTAACCTACTGAGCCACCCAGGTGCCCCGCACATGTCATACTCTTAATGCAAAGAAGACACCGCCTTTCTGAATGATGTTTCTTGGACCTCAAAAAAAATGTGCATCTTCTTATTTACATGTGGTCTCTTCTTAACTACTTTATTTCTTCCAATCCACTTTATTTATTCTTCAGATGTTCACCTTTCTTTGTCCTCTACCCCAGGAGGTGGTGTCAGAGAATGACTCACGCACTGTGTTGCTTGGCCCCTTGCAGGCTCGCTGTAGTCCTCAGTGTCCCTCCAGCCCACAATTCCAGGCAACGATCCTGCCTGTTCTACTTTTTTTAAGCCATACTTCCTACATGATACACTACAGAAAAGGAAAAAAGGCCTGTGCCGAACCGGAAGACACGCACACACAAGAAAGTTGAGTGGTTAGTGCTTCATTTGCTCCACCTGCCCCCAGTTGCCTCTGATCAAAACTGCTTCCAACTTGGTTTTTCCAAGACATTTCACAGAGGACTTGTAATAGTAAATAAATAACCTAGTGTGCAATGGGCCTGAGCTTTTTTTCCAGGTTGTTCCACATGTTACTTACCTTTGGCCATGTAGCAAATTACCACAAACCTACTGGCTTAACAGGACACATGTTTTATTACCACTATAAACTGTATCTATATGCTAAAATTAAAAAAAAAGGGAACCTGCCCTTTTTACAGCTGAGAAACCTGTGGCATAAAGGTCCAGAATTCTTATTAGTCTAATAATCTTTTTGACTTACTCTAAAGAAATACTTAAGCATTTTGTTAGTTTTTTGAGTTCTGAATTCAGCTTTAGGAAACTGACTTTAGGTAATTTTAGGCAACTGAATTTCAGTGCAATAATGTTCATAGAGAAAACTGCAAAAATTTTTGTTTACTTGTACTTTCAACTAATTGTGTGACGCTAACATCATTCATGGAAAGATGATGTACCTTGCATTTATTTGGAAAACAAAAGAGAGCTATCTCAGCAACAGCGGCTTCATCAAATGTACTCGACATCTGTTACTGGTGAAAAAGCAGCAGAAAAAGAAATCTTATAATTGGGTAATGTCTAATAGGTTTTCTTTAGCCAGTTCATTAGTGTAAAAACCTGTCTTGTTTCCATTAGAGAAGGATTTGATGAATAAAATTACTTGAAAAGCTGGGATTTTAAAAAAAAATTTTTAACTTTGGCATTCCAGTAAAGTTTTGCTTTAAAGACTATTTTAGTGGTTGGACTAAGAAGTGAATTAATTTTATTTGATGTATTTCAAAATAATACCATCAGAATTTATTTAAAACACCTATTTTATATTACTCTAGAGGCCTTTTAAAATTCCTTTTTGACATAAATATCTGCAGCAGTTCTTGACTTCTGCAACTCATCTTACACATAGATACACCGGGGCATCAAGTACTGAGCCGGACACCAGCCTAGGTGCCTTTCCTGCTTGCTTCTTTGTTGCTGATGGTTGACATGGCTCTTAAAAACACAGTCCCTTACATGTAAAAGGAGGCAAATAAATGATCTTTGAGTTGGAAAAAGGTGCATTTTTGAGTTGGATTTTGCTGTATATTTTTGAGTTGGATATAGGCGTAGCTGAGAATTCCTCCCTTTTACACAGTCCCCAGATAATTATATTCTACCCTTTTCCTTGATAATTTCTCCATTCTGCTTTTGGAATTCTTTCCCCCATGATCCGCAAACTCCGTTGTTACGTCCCCATAGTTTAGACTATTTGCCCCTTCATTTGGCCTTACCTAGGGCTTTCCACTTCCCTCGAGGCCTTCCTGAGGGAGGCTCAGTGATCTCCCACGTGCATGCCTCGTATTTAGGTGGGAGGTCATGATGTGCTTTGTCCACAGCACCAACCAGGCTCGTACTCCCTTCTCTCTTGTAAGAACAGCTGGGCTTCAGGCCATTTGTCTCCACCAGGCTCCCTGCATCATACTGCTACTGTCCTCTCTCAACTTTCTTGTTCCTCTCCAAACCTGTCTCCCCTAGCCATTGAAGATTTTATCACTCTCACTGTGTTCTCCGTTTCAGCTTGTGTTAGTTTTCTTGCGAAGGCATCACCTACTGAATGATCTACTCAGTATCCTCAGTCTCAGTTCCTTGCTCTGCTCATCTCCAGTGAGCTTTTCTTCTCTTTTCCAAACACACACTCTCAGCGTGTTAGGGTCAGACTCAATTTTGTCATCCACAGAAACTTCTGTCCTCCAAATTACAAAGTCAGACCTTCCTGTTTCTGCTGACAGCTCTTCACTCACAGAGCTCTTGCTCCGCTGATGCTCCCAGAGACAGATATTCCAACCTGACCGAGCCTCCTCCCTGTCTCCTCTCCACCCTTCCTGCCTTTCCTCCTGCTTTATCCAGCCCAGATTCCAGAGTTTTCTTTATCTTTTTTTTTTTAAGATTTATGTATTTATTTGAGAGAGCGAGCAAGCGAGAGCACTAGCAGGAGGCTCAGAAGGAGAAGGAGAAAGATTCCCAAGCAGACTCTCACGCCCAGCACAGAGCACAACCCTGCTATCAGGAACTGAGCGGAAACCAAGAGTCAGACTTTCAAATGACTCTGCCACCCAAGTGCCCCTCCAGAGTCCTTTTCATTCACTTTCCTTCGCCTGCTTTTTCCATTCTTCTATTTCACTTTCTGGGCAAATTCATACAGATGACTTCGATAATCCATCTTTTCCTGGGTTTGTTCTTGGGAAGATTTAAGGTAAGGTAAACAGCAGTAAACAGCGTTTGGGTGAACAGAAGCCACTGTAAGATCACAATCAGCAGATCGTTCTTCAATTCTCCTTAATTTCCAGAGCTGTTACGTGCAAACTCTTAGCATGAGTTCCCACTTCGTATAAGCACCATTGGTGGTGGCTCTTCGGCCGGATACTCCTCCCGTCCCTCCTCTGCCTCTTTCCTGTTGGCTAATGACTTGGCCTAAATGCTTCACAAGGATTTAAGAAGATGACATAGAGAACCGCTTCTTCCTGCCTGTTCCTCTAGAAACATATCATCTCTCCCGTTGTCAGATGCCAAGACTCTACACCTGCTCTGGACCCCCCACCTCTGGACCTTATCAGCAATGTTCTCCTCCAGGAGGCACCTCTCTGTGGAATCAGGAACCTCTCTCTTTTTCTCTGTACACAAATTACAGGAGCATCTACCTTATAAACACCTTACCTGACCCTCGTTATGTCTCCCGCTCTTGCCCCATTTCTGTCTCGCTGACTCCCCTAAGACCCTTGACAAGGTCATGGTAACTTCCGGCGTTGCCGTGTGCATTCAGTGTTTTTCTCTTTTCGTCTTTTCGTCTTGCCTCACCTCGTACCGCTGCTCCTCCCCTCCTTGTGGAGTCACCCTCCTTTCTCCTGAGAACCTGGTGCTCCTCCTCCTCCTCTGGTCCTTTTTGCGTAGCCGCTTTCTCTGACCCGAATTTGATCACCTTCTAACTATTGGAGTTCCTCCTAGCTTGGCCCTGAGTTCTCTTTCTCTTCTCTTTCTGTTGTTACATTCCCATGGCTTTAAAAACCATCTATATGCTAATAACTCCCAAATTTATATCTCTAGCCTGATCTCCCCTCAGTGCTTCTCTCTCATTTATCCAAATTACTTACTTGACAACTCCATGTGGATGTTTCTCAAACATCTCAAACTTAATATGTACAAAACTAAACTCTTGCTTTTTCCCATGGAAACCTATTTCTCCACAAATCTTCTCTACCTCAGTAAACGACACCTCATTTTCTCTGATTGCTGAAATAAGAAAGCTGATTGATTTTCTATTCTGCCCCTTCCCACACCCCCACATCTAATCCATTCGCAAAATGGTCGATTTGCCTTCAGAGTACATCTTGAATTCCTTTCCTACTGTGATAACCCTCTTACTGGTACCTTGCCTTTTGTCTTGCACTCGCTGATATGGGGTTGTCTCATTAAAACACAAATGGGATCTCCTTACTTCCCTGCTAACAACCCTTTATGACTTTTGTGCAATTCCTCCTGGTCCTTCCTCTTGAGCTGCATGGCCGTGCATGGCCTGGCGTCTGCCCTTGCTCTCCGGCTGTGGTCGCCTGTGCTCCCTACAGTCTAGTCATCTGGTGTTCGGTGTGTAGAACAAACCGGACTTGGGTACGGTAGGCAGCAGTTTCACCTTCCGTGATTTCAGTTACCTGTGGTCAACCGTGCGCTCTGTCCTGAGGCCCGCGTCATTCCCCGGCATTTCATCTTACCACACGGGCATTTTATCCGCACACATCGTCCCAAGAAGAGTGCAGTGCAGTGCGGTGTTGTAGAAACAGAGAGAACACATCCGCGTGACTTTTATTGCAGTTTGTTGTTATTATTTTTCTATTTTATTACTACTTATTTTTATCTTTTACTGTGTCTAATTCATAAATTAAACTTTATCATAGGTATGAACATATAGGACAAAACATACTACATAGTGTGTGTGTGTGTGTGTGTGTGTGTGTGTGTGTAGGGTTTGGGACAGTCTGTGGTTTCAGGCATCCACTGGGGGTCTTAGAATCTATTTCCTGTGGACAACGGGGAGCTCCTGTTTGTTCATGAGGTTCCTTTTCTTTAGAATGTTCCTTTTTTTCTCCTCCCATAGCTGGTTCTTTTTACTCGTTTCCATCCATCTGCCTCTGTTGTTTACTTCTCTAATCACTCTTTGTAGGTAGGATACCTGATATTCTTTTTTCTTTTTTTAACATTTATTTCTTTATTTTAGAGAGAGAGGGCATGTGTGCGAGGGGAGGGCAAGAAGAGGGAGAGGAGCAGACTCTGCACTGAGTGCTGAGCCCTACACGGGGCTGGATCCCATGACCCTGAGATCATGACCTGAACTGAAATCAAGAGTCGGGTGCCTAACTGACTGAGCCACCCAGGTGCCTCTGGATTCCCTGGTATTCTTGACCATTGCATTATATTTATTATGATTACGATTATGATTATTTATTCCTGACCCAAAGATGGGCTTTAATTATTATTATATTAATTTATTTTTAATTAAATAAAAATTTAATTTTTATTAAATTAAGCAGCCTTCATTCCAGCAGCCTGAGATTAAGAGTTTCTTATGGTTTGTCTCCCTCTCTGGTGTTGTCCCATTTCATTTTTTTCTCTATTCCCCCCTGATCCTCTGTCTTACTTCTCAAATTCCTTATATCAGCAAGATCATATGATAATTGTCGTTCTCTGATTGACTCATTTCAGTTAGCATAATACCCTCTGGTTCCATCCACGTCATTGCAAATGGAAAAATTTCATGTTTTTGATGGCTGCATAATTATTCCATTGTATATATATACTACATCTTCCTTATCCATTCATTTTTTGATGGACATCTAGGTTCTTTCCATGGTTTGGCTATTGTGGACATTGCTGCTATAAACATTAGGGTGCCCCTTCGGATCCCTGCATTTGTATCTTTAGGGTAAATACCCTGTAGTGCGATTGCTGGGTCATAGGGTAGCTCTATTTTCACCTTTTTGAGGAACCTCCATACTGTTTTCCAGAGTGGCTGCACCAGCTTGCATTTCCACCAACAGTGTAGGAGGGTTCCCCTTTCTCCGCAACCTCGCCAACATCTGTCGTTTCCTGACTTGTTGATTTTAGCCATTCTGACTGGTGTGAGGTGGTATCTCACTGTGGTTTTGATTTGTATTTCCCTGATGCTGAGTGATTTTGAGCACTTTCTCATGTGTCTGTTGGCCATTTGGATGTCTTCTTTGGAGAAATGTCTGTTCATGTCTTCTGCCCATTTCTTGACTGGGTTATTTGTTTTATGGGTGTTGAGTTTGAGAAGCTCTTTATAGATTTTGGATACTAGCCCTTTATCTGATATGTCATTTGCAAATATCTTCTCCCATTCTGTCAGTTGTCTTTTGGTTTTGTTGACTGTTTCCTTTGCTGTGCAAAAGCTTTTAATCTTGATGAAGTCCCAATAGTTCATTTTTGCCCTTGCTTCCCTTGCNTTCTTTTGGTTTTGTTCATCATTGCCTTCGCTGTGCAAAAGCTTTTTGTCTTGATGAAGTCCCAATAGTTCATTTTTCCCCTTGCTTCCTTTGCCTTTGGCGATGTATCTAGGAAAAAGTTGCTGCGACTGAGGCTCGTATTTTATAATTATTAATTAGTGCATTTGCTTCTGCATTATCTGTCTTCCACTAGACCCCAAATTCCATCCCCATACAACTGCTGCTGAACACATATTAAGCATTTAATTGATAATTGTTAGGTGAATGAATAACCTTATTTGCCAATATTTACAACAAATGAAATATTCAAGAATTGTGAAAAATAAAAGTAATGGTTCATTTCCTCAAGTAGTTCACAAATAGTGTTACAGTAACCACCCAAGGGGTTTCCCGTGAGTTTGCTATGCCCTCAACAAAAACAGAGTCATCTTCTGGGTGGTTCTTACAGAGGTGTCTTTATTTTATAAAAATTGAGCCACAGACTTAAAGTTGTGTACCTTTCTGTATGTGGTTGTACTTCAATAAAAACATTTATATACAAAAGACAAAAGGAGAAGGGGGAAGGTGCCAAGAATTACTTGCCCTATTTTCTGCAGTGAGGACTTACTCTTTATAATCAGGGAGACTGATAATCTTTTGTTTCCCCCAAGAAATATAATTTCTGAATAACTGTATGTTTAGAGAAAAAAGCACTGTTCATTCTCATTCTTCTTTTGTTCATGGCATTTTTTTGTAGATCTCATTTTATAAGTTTCATAGGCCTTAACAAACTTCCTTAAACTCCATTTAGCTTGTTATAGACTGGAAATTGGATATGGTTTTCAGACACTGGTCTGACCAGTGATGTTTATGCCTAGGAGAATTAGTACATAGTTTTGCAAATGATATGCTCATGTGCATATTCTCTGTCAAATTTTCTACTTGGACTGTTTCACCTGGAAGACCTGAATCTTAATAGAATCTCATCTGTATGTGTTCAGTTTCTGAAGAGGGGAACATTTACTGATGCTATTACAAGCATCAGATCACTAGATCATTAAGGGAAATGGTAAGAAGAGTCTTGAAATTACATACAGAGGAGAAATTTGTTATCATGTCTATTTCCATATGCTATCCTCTCGGATTTAGTCCTAGAGATTTGCCAAGCGAGCATGAGTGAGGTATGAGCAGACAGCAGTCAACCTAAATCCCCCCTGATGATATAGTCTTCTACCTGCTGTTTGGAGTCTGAGGTCAACTCCATCTTTCCATTCTGGCTTCGGGACATGGCCTTCTCACAACATGATATGCAGGAAAGTGTTTCTCATCTCCAGAAAACTCCTGAAACCCACTTCTTACACATCTTTGTAAGAGCTTGAATATGGTCTTAAGTTCTGTATTACCTATCAGAGACTTGATGCCTTCTGTTTAGCATTTAATGTATACTTAGATATTTATGAAATGCACTCTACAAGAAACTCTGCTGGAGCGAACCTGGGAGGTGATGAGATGATGTTGCTCAGAGACTTCACCATGTAGAAATACAACCACATAAGTGAGCCTGGGAATTCACATGATCCTAGGGCAGGCTTTAACCAATACAGGGTCTTTAAACAATGAAAAGAACAAGGTTATTTACTCTAGCTTCTTCTACCTCTAAGTCCTCATTCTCTCCTCCTCTCTCAATCAGGACAATTTTGAGGGGTGTCTCCAGATTTTTTCTTGGAAATGAGCCACATTTCCCCTCAAGAGTTTGCCTGGTGACATGCTGTTGGCTTACTTCCCTTCCCTGTCTCACGCCCTAGCTCCCTAGTTATGTCTCCCTTAAGAGGATACTTTGTAATAAATCACTTTCACTTAGGGTCTGTTTCTAGGGTGTCAAACCTAAGTCAGGCTCTTTGTATTATTAGAGGCTGAACTTACAGGGATAATAGTTTAATCCTTTGACTTTAACTACCTAGTCTATATTATTATAGCTCTTATTGTATCCTTTATAGAACCTTGATTATTTGAATACCCTTAATCTACTGAAACTTCACCACCTCCACGGAACATCAGACAAATGGCGAGGCACGTTTAGTCTCATCATCTTCTGTGCTCCTTTATCTTTTGATTTTAAATTAGTCCCAAATAAGGAAATTATCACATTGTATTATTATTAGTTCTACATTCCCAGCGAGGCTGCTGTCTTTTCAATGGCAAGACTCAGGTTTTATTCATTTTTGCAAGTCTGTGTAGAAACTGGTGGTTGGTATGAAAAGCTAAATAAAGAAATACCTAATTATAAGAGCATATCAGTTCATCCAGAGATAACATCTTGAGAGTGCTATTGACATGATTCTTTTGTTAAGGATTTTATTTACTTATTTGAGAGAGAGAGTGCATGTGAGCGGTGTAGGGGCATGGGGAAAGGCAAAGACAGAGGACAAGCAGTCTCTGCAGTGAGCACAGAGCCCAATGATATAGGGCTCGATCTCACGACCCTGAGATCATGGCTTGAGCCGAAACCAAGAGGTGGACACTTAACCTGAGCCACCCATGCTCCCCAACATGATTCTTTATAATATCTGAGAAATAACCAATAACTGGGCTGTGACTCTATTACCTACTTCCCACAACAGACTTGATGAAAACCTCATATGGGAAAGATTTGATAGGCAATCTCTTTATGTCAAAGGACAAAAATTCACCCACCTCTTGTCAGGGCTATCATTTACCTTTCCTAGTCAGCAAAAAGGCAAAGAAAGAGAGAGCTCCTGAAATGCACCTGAGAGCTTATTACCAAATGCCAATTTTAAAATGTCAGATTATTTAACTTGAAATGATTGCCACATGAAATAACCCATGAACGAGCTCTTGGTCTTTATGAAATAGAGTCATTATTAGCCTTGTTCTTATAGAAAATTGCACCTGAGTTCATTAACACTAAAGCTCAAATAGCTCTCAAATTAAGATATCTTTTACTTAAATAGGAAGGACAGCCATCCTTCCAATAGAAATCCACAATTGTAATAATCCATCTCCATGGATGGTGCTAGACTCTAACCTAACTCATATCTACAAAAGAAACAAAGCATTACTTAGATGTTAGTGGTTTCTAGAGGTAGAAATGGGATTATACGTTTAACTAGGGAGATTCATGTTCTCGGGTTCAGATTTAAGACGGGTCTTTGTGTTCGATGTTGAGGTGTGACTTCCTTTCAGGGGGCATAGGGAGAGATCCAAAATATGCATTCATATTGTTTTGACTGTTAAAGAAAAAAGTTCAGTCAGAGAGTTAGTAGAGCTGCCTTTTGGTCATAAGAGGGAGGTCGATGATGTTTCAGTTCATTAATGCAGGTCGATTTTGTGTCCTTGGAGACAAGCCCTGTGAGGCGTGTTGGGAGTGCCCTGGGTATGGGGTTAAAGACTACTTCTGATCTAGTCTTGGTCCTTTTATTTTATTACTTTATTTTTTAAAAGATTTTATTTATTTATTTGGCAAAGAAAGTGAGAGAGAGAGAGGGAAAAAGTACAAGCAGGGGGGACAGCAGAGGGAGGAGGAGAAGCAGGCTCCCTACTGAGCAGGGAGCCCAATGTGGGGCTCGATCCCAGGACCCTGGGATCATGATCCAAGCCGAAATCAAGAGTCAGACGCTCAACCGACGGAGCCACCCAGGCGTCCCTCTTGGTCCTTTTAATGACAGACTCTGACTTTGGAGATGCCACTTAATTTCTCTGGGCTTCATTTATCCTTTCTTTTATTTTTTAATTTTATTTATGTATTTTTAAATTTCACTTCTCTTCCAGCAACCCTCGGTTTGTCTCCTAGTGTTAAGAGCCTCTCATAGTTTGTCTCCTTCTCTGATTTCTTCCCATTCAGCTTTCCCTCCCTTCCCCTATGATCTTCTGCACTGTGTCTTATGTTTCACATATGAGTGAAAGCATATGATGATTATCTTTCTCTGATTGACTTATTTCGCTCAACATAATACCCTCCAGTTCCATTCTTGTTGGTGGAAATGGTAGGTATTCATCCTTTCTGATGGCTGAGTAGTATTCCAGTGTGTGTGTGTGTGTGTGTGTGTGTGTGTGTGTGTGTGTGTGTGTGTACCACTTCTTCTTTATTCAGTCATCTGTCTTTGGACATCTTGGCTCTTTCCACAGTTTGGCTGTTGTGGACCTTATTGCTATAAACACTGGGATGCAGTGCTATCCAGAGAAATATACACATTCAGTGCAATCCCGATCAAAATACCATCTGCATTTTTCCAGAGCTGGAATAAATTATCCTTTTATTTGTTTATTTTAAAAATATTTTATTTATTTATTTGTCAGAGAGATAGAGAGCACAAGTAGGCAGAGCAGCAGGCAGAGGCAGTGGGAGAACCAGGCTCTCCACTGAGCAGGGAGCCTGACACGGGGCTCGATCCCGGGACCCCGGGATCATGACCTGAGCTGAAGGCAGACACTTAACCGACTGAGCCACTCAGGTGCCCCTACCGTTTCTTTTATTTTTTTATTTTATTTCATTTTTTTTCCTACCGTTTCTTTTAAAGGGGAAAAAATTCCTGCCTACTTCAGTCAGAGGGTTTTTGTAAATGTCTGATTAGGTAATGGTCCTGAAAGTCCTTTGAAATGAATAGTATAAAGAACTATGTGGGCATAAAATATTATATTCATTTTTGATAAAATTTGGCTGTAACATGAGAGTAGTCTTAGTAAGCCCAGCAGTGCTCTCAGTAAATTCTGCCGGCGTAACTAATTTTGTTATATGACATATAGGTTATAAACATGGGGGGTATCATAGTTTGTTGTACTTTGTTATGTTCTGGTTTATGCTAGTTCTTTGAAGAAGATGGGAACAATTCTATTATTATGTGTAGAGAAACATAATAGGAGAAGACTCATTAAACCAAAAAGTTCTTACTGAACTCCAGCATCTGGGAAATTCAGCATATGCCATCAGTTGAATGTTTGATTGGTATACATTTGGCATTTGTCATATTGAGACACTCTGAGCACTGAGCAATAATGGCCTGGCAAGCCCCTTGGTGGAAACAAATGGAAAATGTTTTATCATTAACCCAATGAAATAAAACTGATAAAACCTATGAATAATGCAAACAGAGGCGTGTGAGGAAAATAGTCAGGAGCAAGGGAAAAGTGACATTTTCCTAATCAGTGCCTTGGTTATTTGGGTTTTGTTTTTGTTTTTCTCTGACATTTGTATTCACTATATTTCATTTAGGCACATATTTTGCCCCTGTAATGAATGAGGACATCAAATTAATATAAGAAAAACGATGTTTATAATGGCTAAATTACCTTTGCCTAGTTACAGAGTCAAAGCTGTATATACTTTTACATGGAAATTACTGTTGGCTTAGATTCAACTTTTCAAAGTTTTTTTTTAAATTAAGATAACAGAAAAAACATTTATATGCTGTAGAAGATATTTATACTGATAATGGACAATATAGTGACTTTTATTTTTATTTTTTATTTTTATTTTTTTTATGTTAGTCACCATACAGTACATCATTAGTTTTTGATGTAGTGTTCCATGATTCATTGTTTGTATATAACACCCAGTGCTCCGTGCCATCTGTGCCCTCCTTAGTGCCCATCACCGGGCTCACCCATCCCCCCACCCCCTCCCCTCTGAAACCCTCAGTTTGTTTCTCGGAGTCCATAGTCTTAAACTCTGTTCGAACTTCTAACTTCTGATAATGACCCTGAACTAACTCATCTGCTATATCTCCTAAATTCCTCAGTCTTCAAGCACTGTATTCATTTCCTTATTGTCTGCCCACATTTCTGTATTCATTTTTCATCTTCAGGTTATACTTAACAGAGGTTTAAAAGTTGAAAAGAACAAAGCGACATAATCTGTGATTAATTCGAAGGTAATTATTTCGGGATCATGTGACATTAATTGCCTTCCCCATACATTCAAGTCATGTGATTTTATAAGTTTTTTTTAATTGCCTATATTAGAATGACATCAATGTAATTATAACCTGAAACGTTTTCCTCGTATATAAGAAAAAGGTTAATATGCTTCCTATATTAAGCACACTTAATCCAAGTAGCCAATGGGGAAATGGGCAAAAACCATGGCCACTTTAGCAAACAACTTACTTGAGCCCCTTAGATTTTCAGTCCCTTTGGTTTTGCCTTTTTAGGGGAAGGAAGCAAACCCTGATGCTGGCAGTCCATAGAAATCAAGCCCAATATCTTTTCTAGACAACTTGAGCTGGGAACATCAGGAGAATTCAGATTTTAAAATGAATTTGAGCTAGCACAGGAGAAAATACTTCGTGAATGCATTAAAGGTGAAAAGACAGTGAAGAAAAATATAAGATCACTACTTACTGGAGAAAGAAAACAAATGACACTGAGATGAATGAAATTTTAATACCGACAGCTGTGCTTCTATTGTCACTAAAAATGTGTGATTCCAAACAAAGCTTCTCTGTTCCACTGTAGTGTATAACTGAGATAACTTTTGTTGTCAGTTAAATCACAAAATATCCTCCTCTCCCTGCTGCCCCTTTGAAACAGCTTAGAATCCCTCTTTAGTTCTGTGCTATTAGCATCATTAGGCTCCTAAACGACGTGCTTCTGCTTGGGTTTTGTCTGTGTAGGAGCGAGCAAGCTGATTATGCTTGGCGCTGTGACATTCGCTGGCATCTTGTTTGTCATTTGCGTTGTGTTCTTTCATGAGCCTCTGTACTTGCCGGGCTATGGACTAGTTCGATGCTGCCTATTTCATAAGCACTGTGCACTTACAAACATAATGAACTTTCCTTGCACAGTTACTTCCCAACATTTTTGCCCAAGGATTTATGTAAAGACTCAGAAGTCAGTCCACATTTACAGATGGTACAGATCTGGAAAGGAGAACTAATATAAGAGAAACCTAATTAAAAAAACAAAACAAAAAAACCCAAGTGATCGCATCAAACTGGAACAATAAAGTGAAACTAGAATTGAAATTATTGGGGATGAAATTAAGGGTTCGAGTTTAGCTTTTAAAACATGATATTGAGCAATCATAGGCTTGAGGAGGAGCCCCTGGACAAAAGTGAAGGTAGTGAAAGTCCTGCCACGTGGGCTTGACCACAGGGTCAGTGTGGCCAACAGTAGGAAGTGCGGGTGTAATTATAGTCTTTTGCTGGGTCAGTGGAAGTATGACAGGGTCCCAAACCTTCAAAGTGGTATATAATTCTCTCTTCTTCTGCCTGCCAGTGAGGGCTGTTTTGGCTAGCAGGGAGGGGAGAAACCTAGAACAGAGGCTTCCTGGGTTTGGGGTTGGAGTGGTGGGAAGAGGTTCTTTGGGACACTGGGCAGAGGCAGAGGCAGGACCTCGGAGGGGAAGAAAGTTGGAGTGGGGGTGGGGGCAGAAAAGATCTGAGTGGGAATTTGGAGGGGAGGGTGCTTTCTGCAGGTGTGACTACCCTGGGAAAAGGTGCTAAGTGCCTCAAGAAGATTTGAATTATAGAAGTGTGGCTTTTTGACCATCCAGATAGCAGACCATTGCCCTTGCTTAATTTATCAGTCTAATCTTTGTTCCTGGGTTTTACATTTGAAAGGACAGAGAAAACACTAGTTTCTCCAGGGGAGGAAAATCGGGATATTGTGTTATTTGGGAAATTGTGACTGAGGTGGTCCTGCGTAATACAGAGAAGACAAGACCGGGGGATGACGGTCTTCCGTTATCTGTGGCACTGTCACCTGGAAAGAGGGGTTAGTCGGGTCTGTTGCCCCAAGGAGCAGTCCTAGTGCAGGTGGTCATCAGGGCAGAAGAGGAAGGACACTCTGAGCGACTAGATCATGCTGTGCCTGAATGAGGACACCTGGTCCACCTCAAGAGATGTCTACGCTCAGCTTAGGTGACCCCTGTCAAGGAGTTTGTGGAAGTGCTCTGTGCAAGGAGAGGATGATCTGGGTGACTGTCAAGGTTTCCTTCCAGGTCGGGGAAGGAATGGCTCTCTGTGCTACCCCGGGCATTGCACATTCTGTGTCACTGAAATTTGGGGGTGCATTCTCCCCCCCTTTATGAATGAAGGTATTGAGGCTCAGGTTTGGTATGTGGCGAGTGTCAAATGAGGAATCTATCCCAGATCGGCTTCACCCCCAAGCTCACGTTCCCCAGGCATCACGTCTCTGAGAGTGAACCAACATCTCAACAGTAAAATCTCATGTTGAAATGCCACATGGTGAACATTTACATCAAGCATTTTTTAAAAATCTATTTAGGAAGTCATATTTTTTGGTGGTTAAGACATGGGCATTGGATTAATCAGACACACATTAATCATTTCATTAAAAAATAAAAAAATTAATTTTTTAAATTAAAAATCTCAGTTCTGCCTACTATTAGCTGTGTGGCCCTAGGGCAAGTTCCTTAACTTCTCTGGGCTTCATTCAGTTCACCTGAATGGCATTTACCCCACAGGGCTGTTTTGAGGATTAAGTAAGATCGTGTACAGAGGAAGCACCTGTTATCAACGGTTTTGATTTCTGTAGTTTATCATGTGCACACATGCGTACATGCGCACGCGCGCGCGCGCACACACACACACACACACACACACACACACACACACACACACACACACACACACACTAAAGGAACAGTGACGAAGTACTAAGTGATATCCCTCAAAGAAGTTCCCGAACTGAAACTGTTTCACGTCATTGGACTCACGCTCGCACCTGTCGCACCAGTTCCTTCTCCTCCTACAACCTGGGGCTTTGGGTAGCTGTCGCCTGGTATACCTTGAGCAGTCAGAGATGTGTGACATGACCATCGCTTTCACAGGCTCACCGAGCACCCCAGCCTTCTGTGCTAGCAAGCCCCAAGGGCACAGGAATCATTAGTTAAATCAACTGCCGGCAGAGTCATAGGACTGTCAGTACTCATATAATTCACCTGTTTGCCCGTCACTAACCGGCCCCGGGGGTCAGCCTGTCTCAGCAGCCGGGGGACTTAACTCTCCCGCCAAGTGTGAAGTGGATAGTTCTGTTTCTAACACTCCTGTGTAAAGTCGTCTTTGTTCCTTTTCTGTCCCGGGGGTGGAACAGAACAGCTGCGTCCACGACGGCTGCTTTGTGAGGCGGCTGGCTGATTGCAGAAGCTGCCAGGGATTCAGAGTGGTGTTTCTCAAAGTGGCTTTTAGGCCCTTATCAGCTGCTTTGCCTGAGACCTAAAACGATGCAAATTCCTGGGCCTCAAACCTACCGAATTAGAATCCATCCCTTCCGTAAGGGAAGCCTGGGAATTGCATTTAACCGTCACCCTAGGACATTCTTTTCTATTCCAGCCTTCAGAGCCCCCCGCCCCAGAGCCTCCGGATCACGCAGACTGGGGTCTGGAGGCCAGTCCTTGAACAGGGCCTTCCTACTGCTCCCTCCCTCCATCCCTCACCCCTGCCCCGCCCGCTGCTCCACAGACAAGGCTGCCCTTCCTCCAGCACCCAGCATTGGCTCTTCCCTCCTCTGGACCGATCCTCCCCCCAGCTCTCTGCAGGGCTCACACCCTCACCGCTTAAAGTTTCTCCTTCCCACTGAGGCCACCCTTGACCGCCCTCTGTAACAGTGCTGCGCTTCCCTCCCGTCGACCCTTGTTTTCTGTCTGCGTACTTTATTTCCTTGTGTCTGGCTGCCTATGTGAGCGTGCGAGTTTCTGCTCTTCGCCGCGTGGTTGTACCGCAAGAGCCAAGTCTTTCAATATCGGGAATGGAGTCGCTTGAAAGAGAGCCCTCCATCGGGCTGGGGAAGTTGGAAGATGGGTTTCAAAGATCTCTGAGCACTTCCTTGATTCTAATCCTATACCTCTCACTGATGCTGAATGGTAATTTATAATTACTACGATAGATTCAGGATGGTGAAAAATTTAGGCACAGAGATATCAGCAACTTTAAAGATTGCTCTAGAGATAGTCCTAATAGTATAGTATGTGACAGATCCCTGGGCAGGAATGTCCAGAATTTTCATATTTTAAGTTTTATAGATTCTTTTATTATGTAGTTTAGTATGTGATTAAGCCACTAGTTAATTGACTTGTGTCATTGAGAGATTGTTTTTAAAGATATTTATTTATTTGAGAGTGAGTGAGTGAGAGAGAGCACACAGGCGGGGGAAGGGGCAGAGGCAGAGGGAGAAGCAGACTCTTTGCTGAGCAGGGAGCCCACTGCAGGACTCCATCCCAGGACCCTGAGATCATGACCTGAGCTGAAGGCAGACACTGGGCAGAGCCCCCCAGGCTCCCTCATGGAGATTTTTATGCTCCTTCTTACCCATATAAATAATACACACAGATAGATAAAATATTGTTTTTATTTTCACTTCTGTAATTAGTTAAGTATCAGTTAATAATATCCTATTTTAATATTGGAGAAACTGGATTTGATTTATATTATTTTAGCTTTTGACACCTTTTCCAGCATTGTATGCTGCCTACCTTTATTATGGAGGTTTTAATGAACATTGTGTCCTAGAATGTATGTAAATTGTCCACATTTTTTTTTAAAGAAACATCTCTTTAGGTCAGTGGGAAATAATGATAGTACTTCTTATATTTTTGTTTTAATTTACATCTTTTTTGTGTGTTTTTTATAATCTTCCACAGTTTGAGAGCTTACTAATCACCATTAAAAATAGCATAGTTGCAAAATTCAGTGTCAGCAGCCTGGTATTTTCTTCACATAGATGTTGACAGGGATTTTCATCTGTTATTAGAGGAATCTAAGAATCTAGTTCACAAGCAATTAAGCTGTGATTCAAACAGTCTGCATTTTTTTTTTTTTCTTGGCAAGTCTGATGTTTAATGTGAGTCCATGGGACTCCTGGAACCTGAGTCTGAAACAAAGGAAATATTTCCCTGTTTATAGGTATTCTGTGATATGAATCCTCAAATTGATGCTGCTGATCTCTTACTATTTTTTCCCTTAGACAAAGAAGCTATAGGTACAATCAAGAGGAGAGATTTGACTAGGAGAATTTAGAGCTGAAATCAGCCTTGGTAAGAAAAAAATAGAAGGAAAATTGACGTATCAGTGACATGAACAATTATAAAATATCATTGGCCAGTTTTCCCAAAAACTAACTTACCCACGCATCTTAGCTTCTAGATGAGAATTAAAGAATCCCAATTTTCCCGTGAGAGTTGCTTTCCTCCCCAAATAAAGACATAAACGTTATTTTAAAAATTCCCTCTATATCCATTCTTATTAACAAAAAAAATCCCTTGCCTATAGAAATACATTTTGTAGCTCTGGCCAAAGCCACACTTTTAAGTAATTGACCATTGCTCTAATGTGTCCCCAGGTTTCTATTTTACTGATGCTCCTGTTTAGAATTAAGCCTGTCTGTCTTCATATTTCCTCCCCGGCCCGCTGTAATTGACCTGGCAGTTCGCCACACTACAGCCCAGACAGTAATCGCTTGGACAGGGTATCCTGTCTCTTCAGTTTGATTGACAGTACAAGCCCTGTTTCAAAATCACGGTCGTGTGCTTTTTATCAGCAAGTAACACCCATCTTGCCAGGCACGCACACTAGAGCAGAGAGCTCTCTTTTTAATGCGCCTTCTCCCTGGCGGAGGAAAGGGGCTAAAACAACCCGTGCTTCATCTCCCGTGAAGGTCCTTCATGCCGAGGAAAGTGTTGTTGAAATCCAACACAGTCGCAGCATTTTTTTCAGCTTTTCACAAGAGAGCCATGTCCATACTCCAAAGGTCAGCTGATCTCAAGTTAAATAGGTTGGCTTCCCGCACGTTGTCATTTCCCCCCCGATTCTGTCTAGATTCAATATTTTTAGCTGTAATGAAATACAAAAACATGGGTTCTGTCTGGAAAGTACCGACTCCCGGATGCATTTCTGCTCCACACAGCATACCAAACTTTATGCCACGTTTTCATTAAGACGTGATTTTTGTTTGATGTACAGTGATGGTTTTTAAATCATGTGAGCCCTAGGTATTTAGAGATTTCTGCCTTTGATTTTTGAAATTTATTTTGCTATTACTCAATGAATGGTTGTGGAAGAGATCCATTAATTTGTGAAGATGACAATATTTATAACAGTATCTAAAGAATACTGTAGTAGCTACCCGGTGGATATTTGGGAGTGATGTATTTTATGAAGGGTATCGCCAAATGTAAACATACCGAAAGCAAAAGGCACGCCGTGGATTAAATCACACAATGATCCTTTATGACTTGTTTTTTCGTTGATTATGTAAGCGCTCTCTCTGAACGTTAAAGTGTTCCACATGCAGGCAAGTGACAAAGGCCAGAGGTTGACATAGAGCTGGACACTTCCGGTAGAGAGAGCAGGAGATGAGGAAAGACAAGCATTAAGAGCAGGTGGATGTAGAAATAGGAATGTGAAAAGAATGGGGAAAGGTACCTATTTCAAACATGCTGTCTCATTCCAGGAAGAGTTCTGTTTGGCTGGAATATAGGATGCCAGAAAGGGGGACACGGAGATAAAGGTACAGAGCTAAGGGATCCTGATGGTCTCGGGCTTGGAGGAGTGAGGGAATGTGAACTTGAGCAGATGGTCCTGGGAGAGATGCGATCACACCTGCATGGTGGAAGGGTATGAGGCCTCAGAGTAGACAACTGTGGGTTTAAATTGGAAGACGGTTCAGGATGATTCTGCAAGCAAGGGGGTTTGTGAGGAGGCCACAGATTCAAAACATCACCTAGATAACATCGCTACCTACGGTCACTTACTGGGCATGAGGATAGAATATGTGGTGACATTTATGAGAAGTTTTGGGGTATACTGAGTGAGGAGCTAATGAGATGCCAGATTATACTCTGTGGGCATTGGGGAAATATGGAATTGCAGATAGGCCAGGAGGGATCTTAGAGAAAGAAATTTCCATGTATTGATTGGCTACCATGTGTGAGGTACTTTGCTATTCGATAGTTTTAAAAGCTCCCCGGTGCATCTCCTGGGCAGCCCGGGTTAAAAACTGCTGCAACCAAACCCTTCAGGGCAATCAGTTCAGGCAATTAGAGTTTTAAACGAGGCCCTTAAAACTTTTTTGGGAGAATTATGAGAATCTTTTTTGAAGTAATTTTTTTAGAAGTGACAAAATAGAGAATATAACTGATAAAAAAAAAACTCTGAAAAACCAAGAACATGCAGTTTTCATTGTCAAACAACCATGGGTTTCTTACACTTGGTGTAAGTGTGTATGTGTGTGAGATATGCATATATATGTGCTGTATAGAATTTGGAGAAAAATGAATCCGTACAGTTTTGCATATTGTGTTACATTTTAGTTTTTTCCACAGATACTTTGGGTTGCTATACTTGAAATCAGCTTCCAAAAAGTAGGGTTTTTTTGTTTTGTTTTGTTTTGTTTTAATAATCCTTGCATTTCTTTCACAGGAGCACTCAGACATTATACAACGACTGAATATATCTTTAACGCAGATGATAGAGCATATCTAATGTCGTCTACTGTAGGGCAAGAATTCTGGCATTATTTTAAATGATGTTGTGACTTTTTCTTAGAATTAGTTAACATGTTTCAGCAAAAAAGTACTTTCTTACATGTCACAGTTGAAGTTCTAGAAACATAAGCCATATTTCAACTAATCCAGCATTGCATAGAAAGTCTCCCCATCACACCAGTTCTGAGACCAGGATTAAGGAACATGAGGAGTTCTACAAAGGGCAATTCCAGACCGACCTCTGATTGTCAGGAATCAGGCAGAACTTGAAGCGGGCCCTGCGCTCTTCTGTGTAGGCAGCAGAGAGCTTCACCATCGAGGAAACTCTGGCAATAAGGCCTGGACATAAAGGAATTAGCCAGCATTGGGGCCTCAGTGTGCTGGGCCGAGTAAGTAGGGGGAGGTGTGATGTAGCGTAGCGGGGTCCCTACATACAAGCAGGAAGGAGGGCCACTTGGAAGAGATGTGGCAAGAAATGTCACTTTTTATACTAAGTTCATCTATTGTCTTTAAGAAAAAAAAAAAAAATCATGTTCCTGAAATACAAAACTGAAAGCCAGAATGACCCAGGAACCCAAAGGAACTGAAAGATGGGGAAGTTGACAATTACCTGGGGCTGTGCAGAGTATTTCCTCATCACAAGGGAAGGCCATCCTTTTGTTTTTGAAAATACAGAGTAGAAAATAATGCTTTCTGTTGGTCCACTTTATGCATCTAAGTACTCAGATTTTCATCGTGTAGTCATGGAGGTATTGTTGAGTGAATTATGTTACGCAGTTTTTACAGGAGTTGATTATGGTCCTTGAGTGAAGTGGCATGACTGGAAATGACCTGAGGGCTTTTTACCATCCTATAGAAGAACCACAGCTCTTTGTTTTGGCCTTAGGTTCTAAGCAGAATGTTTGGAAAGCAGTCTACCATCCTCATGGGAGAGCCAGATACTGCGATCCTCGCTCATGGGTCTTGCTGTAGTCCGTGTCAGCAAGGGGTGTGCTGGTTGTGGTGGAGATGAGTTTAGGGAATGGATTTCAGCGCATCAGACCAACACACTTTAGCCCAGTGCCAGATTTCCTCTTTGAACCTACAGTGCTAGAGAAATAGTATTCATGAATGCAGATAATTGTGTATGGCACGTAGAAAGGAGCAAGTCATTTGGTTAGAATGTCTATGTGTGTGTGTTTGCATATATGTAAATCTATCTTCTATCTATATAGGAAATGATTACTATAAACTACCTTGCATAGGGTCACTATATGTGTGTATGTTTATATATATGATGGAGATATTATTTATATATTAGATGTAGTCGTTTAGCTTAGAAGCTGAAGAATCAAAAGAGAAAAATTACCTGAAGCACAAATTATCAAGGCAGGTATTGGGGGGGGGGCAGACGATGGGGATGCTGGACCCTGCAGGAACGTCCCCATGCTTTGGCATTGGGAGTGCAGCTATTTTTCTTGGGCGTGAGGTGAAAGGGTGAGCAAGTGCTTATTTGGGGCACGTGAACTCAGCTGCCCCTGACTAGCTCTGGTGGGAGGGATCCTCTGTTATAAAAATGATGGAAACCATGGACTTCCCTTTGTCAGGCACCTGTTATCAGGTTTTTTTGTTTTGTTTTGGTTTGGTTTTGTATATCTGCAAGAATTAAAACTGGGGAGGGGAGGATAGTAATACATCATGTGGTGTCCTTGAGTACATGTGGTTCCCCATGATTCCTTAGCAGAAGGCTTGGAGGAGGCCAAGTGGGAAATTAACACTACAGGTCAGGGCAGAGTTTAGAAGTTGGGCTTACACCTAGTACCTGGCGGAAATGTTCTCTCCTTTCAGTTAGGAGACTGAGAAAACAATGAGGGCTCTCACTCCCGGATCCAGTTTCCATGGCTGGTCTCCACTTGACCTCCCTGGAAGAGCTTGTGGGCTGGGTGAGCGGCAGATCTGGTGGGAACTTACTGAGCAGTTCCCCAGAAAGCGACTTGGGGAATGGGTGACTCGAGTGCCAGTTGCTCAAGGCCAGAGACTATGTATATTTAGTCAATGGGAATACTTAATAAAGTGTACTAAAATGGCTGATTTAATTAATAGAGAATTCTAAAATTTTAAAGTATCTTCAGTCGGTGTATATTGAATGCTCTTTGCAAAAAAAATAATATCAAATAAGCTTCAAGGAGTGTACAATCTAATGAAGAAGATGGAACTTGTAATCAAGTGATCATATTGGAAAGGAAGATGAGAGGTTGTAGAAAGAACTGCCACAAAAGAGGCGCAGTGTGCTTTGGCTGTTCCAAGAAGGGGGGACGTAATTTCCCGTGAGGGGTCATAGGGCTTTATGGCAGATGGAGTCCTGAGGGAAGGAGGCAGAGGCTCCAGCAGGGGAAAGGTCCTCCAGGGGAAAACCGTTTGAGAACGAGACTTCGGTTTAAACCTAGAGGCCTGCTGCTGGAGAGCAGGGCACAGACCTGCTGGGGTCGGCTGGCGAAGAATCACACACGCTCATAAAGACCTTCCAGCCAAGGAGTTGGCCTTTTATTCATTAGGCAGCCCTTTGTTTTGTTTTACTTTGTTTTGAGTACCCCAGATAGTCAAAGATCTGGGCAGACGATGGATGCCCAGCATCAGGGGATTTTAGGACGTAGATTCGTCTGAGAGCGTGACTTCTGTCACTTCTACTGCCTTGTCTCTGAACCTCTCTTCTCTTCATCATGGTCAGTTCTAGCAGCCCGCCTCCCACGTTTGCCCAGGCTCTTCTAGTCAAGATCACTGTCAACAGTTACTGCTCCTCAATAGCAGTACGGAATTCACGCCTGAATTGTATCACCTACCATCTTGGGTTATGATCAATTTGTTTATCCGTTGGTTGTCCCCATGTCCCACGATACTTGGGACTCTTAAAGGACAGAAACACATTTTACCCATCTTTCTGCCCACTGCCTGTCCAGGGAAGAAAAAGGAAACAAAAACACCACTGTGCCATGCAGCGTGTCGGATGCTTCTTGGATATATTACGTATTATTCCTCTTCCTCCGCATTCCTTTCTGCAAGAGAGGAAGTGGGTGCTCGCACAATATTTTTTGTGAGGTCATTAAGCTACTCAAGCACAATGCCAGGATTTACACCCGGTCTGTTTTGAATAAGACTCTTTCTGATGTATTACATTACCTCTGTTGAAGATGGCTAGCCAAGGCTTATTTGTTGAATGAATGAATGAATGAATGAGTCATGAAATATATTTACTTGAAAATTGATTCATCCAGAGAGAAATAGGATTATAAGCGGGTAGAACACGAATGTCCCATCTGGAGATACTGTTGTTGGTCTTTGAGACTATTGTCAATAGTACCAATCAGGCTGACCCAATAGTAGAATTTGAAAGCTGGAGGACTGTTCCTGCACTTTATCAACAATATCAATGTGAAGGCATCCCAGCAGCCAATAAGCAGCTAGAGCCACAAGTTGTAGTTTCGGTTATCAGTGTTTGGGAACTGACATCACTAAGACATTATTGCATGTTTTTGCTCTATTAAGGGAGACTTGGAATGATGACTTCCAATTTTGGTTTCGGGCAGTGGCGTAGAGTCCTGGCTACTGAGTTCACAGTGTGTCTAAGGCCCCAGGAGAAAAAGAGACTTTCTCAGTTCCATCTACGGCAGGAATAGCCGTGTCCTCTGTTTTATGTACAGAATACCATGCCGAGTTTTAATTCTGGTTCAGATAAGAGGTCTGCGAAACCCAGTTTATGTTTTGAATTCAGGTTTACCCTGACCTTTTGTGTGGAAGAGAAAGTTATCTTTTATCACAAGTGGTTTACATTTCGTGTTAACTCAGACCAAGTTAATTCACTCAGCATCTATAGGGAGCCCACTGCCTACCACGGTGGGACAGGGTGTGGGGACACAGAGAAATAGACGTTACCCCCTTGAGGAGATGATAACCCACTCAGTTTTAGGTCAGAAATCATAGAGGCTGAGTAAGAAATATCAGAAGATACTACCCAAGGGACTCTTAACTGTGCGAGGGGATGGAGGAAAGATAAAACCAAGCCCCTGCCTGTCAGCCCCTGGGGGGATGTGTAAGTGATATGCGTTGTGAAATGTGTGCTCAGGTCTCCATGATATAGACTCAGCCCTGGAAGATGACAGAAATATACTGTGTGCGTGCATACATAATAATCGCGTATTTTCACTAATGGCAGTAAAGATGTTTGTGGAAAGCTAGGTTGCTATTTTTATATGTCTATAAAAACAGCGATTTGAGAGTCTAGAGACATGCTCGGCTTTGTGCTAGAAAGATTCGTTAGGGATTGTAGCCATTGCATTGTCTGGAGAGAGAGGTTGGGGTTACAGACCTCAACAAAAGTATGCCTCAGGGAAACATCGCCAATTCGGGTAAACAGGGAAAATATATTTTGTTGTATGCTCCAGTGGAGATGTGGCTGATTGTAATGAGTTGTTGGCTGGTCCTATTATAAAGAGTATTACAAGTTTTAGAAAAATACGGTGAAAAAGTCAATATAGGATATTGCTAACTTTTTCTAGTAAATTTTGAGTGATTAGACAGAAAAGCAACAGTCTTAAAGCTTTTTCAGTGTCCTTTTGTGTTTTTATTACTTCCCCCCTTTCAACTACTTGTGACTGCCTATTACATACCTTTTCACGTATTTCTTTTTCTTTATTTTTAAAGGTGTATTTATTTATTTGAGACAGAGTATGAGCAGGAGGGGTGGAGGGAGAGGGAGAGAGAATCCCAAGAAGACTTTGTGCTGAGTTCAGAGCCCAACGTGGGGCTTGATCTCATGACCCTTAGCCAAAACCAAGAACTGGATGCCTAACCGACTGAGCCACCACGGCTTCCCATATATTTATTTTTCTTTGAATTTTAGGATGTCTTTGTACTTGGAATATAAAGCATACACTCCATTAAAATTACTACTAATGACAGTTATCCATGCATGCACTGGACTTATACACTTCCCAATGCTTTTCTCATTGCATACTCAGGGCAACCTTAAGTGGTAGGATGGGGCAAGGTATCTTCTCCATTTCACCAGTGAGGAACCTGAGACTGGAGATTTAAAAAATTCACCCAAGAACATGGCTTATAAGTCGCAGGTCTGAGACTTTCACCTGGACCTCTGATTCCAAATTCTTTGCATTTTCCATGAGACCTCACCGTTCTGTGGCAGTGTGTACAATCTCAACATGGCTTGGAGTACTGTCGTGAGCCACTTAGCCATGGTTTCCTGAATGTAGCCCACCTCTGTCTTCCAAGGCTGACCTGAGCACCCAGCTGCCCATGTGAGATGTGCGTGCCCCTCTCCTCAGGCAGGCGAATGAAGATCTCTCTCGACCCCACTGCCAGTTCCCAGCAGGTTGTTCTGTTTTCTCTTTTCTATCTGGGTGTTCGGGTCATCATTGTACAGATTTTAAGAAGCTCATAAAATGAATGAAAATTAAGAACTGTTGCTGCATGTTACCCGTATAATGTTCCATGGTGATATCAATGGTCTGCTTTTCTGGGTGGATTTGCAGAGAGTAGAGGAGGGAGAGAGCGTTTAGAGTGTGTATCCGTGCATTTTTAGTTCCCGGATGTGCAAGGGTATTTTCAGTGTGATGAATAACCATGACTAGGAGCAAAGTGGTATTTCCATACGTTCATTTCCAACTATCAATTTTACTTTCATTAAGTGAGAATGAAACTGGTCAGTCTGGGCGCCTGGGTGGCTCAGTGGGTTAAAGCCTCTGCTTTCGGCTCAGGTCATGATCTCAGGGTCCTGGGATCGAGGCCCGCATCGGGCTCCTTGCTCAGCGGGAGGCCTGCTTCCCCTCTCTCTCTGCCTGCCTCTCTGCCTCCTTGTGATCTCTCTCCCTCTGTGAAATAAATAAATAAATAAATCTTTAAAAAAAAAAAAGAGAGACTGGTCAGTCTGAAAGTGTCACTGAAACAGCTGAGTACGGTGATGCTCCTCTCTTCTGGGTTATTGCACTCCCTCCTGTTACTGCTCTTTGCATGGAAACATTAAAATTTAGTCAGTAATGTCCTAGTCTCCAAACTTTACATTTTCTATTTTTCACATAGTACTTTAAATTTACACCAAAACCATGACACTAACCTTCCAGGAGAAGTTTAAGTATTCTGTGAATAGAGTTTATTAACCTGACCACAACTGGACTAGGGTAGGGCTAATGACTACTTTCTGTAAATTATGAATCTACCATTTGAATTTCTTCCTTCCTGATCTTTGCTTTTATTATAACTTGTCCTGAGTTCTGCTTTGTACTTCCTGTTTGGGTTGACTAAGTTTGGTCAGTTATTTTGTGATGAGAAGCTGTCTGTCTGGGCTGTACGTCCGGAACGGATGTGGTGGAAGAAGCACCAATTTGGATTCAGCTGGACCAGCTGTTGGCACTTGTTCATGCGCGTTGGGTGGGCTGCTTACCTTTCCTCAGATGTCCCAGTCTTACCTCCCAGGGTAGCCGTGTGACTAAAATGAGTGAATGTGTGTGCTCTGGACAATAAGGAAATATCCATGAGGATCGTGTTGCTTTCTCCCATTATTCCGTCCTTTACAACATTCAAACACTGTGGAATCGCTATGTTGTGCGCTTGAAACTAATATAAAATTGTGTGTCAACTGTACTTCCATTAAAAAAGAAATCAAACAGGGCACCTGGGTGGCTCAGTCAGTTATAAGCATCTGACTCTTGATTTCTGCATAGGCCGTGATCTCAGGGTCACGAGATCAAGTACAGTGTTGGGCTTGAGTGTGGAGCCTGCGTAAGATTCTATCTCTTCTTCTACCTCAGCCTCTCTCTCTGCCCCTCTCATAAATGAATGAATGAATAAAGAAAGAAAGAAAATAACAAATAAATAAAAAATCAAACATAGAGACTCTATATAAGTAAGGCTTGTTGCTTTCTTAAATTTAGTCTTTATGAGCTAATTGCAGGTTAGTTCTGTGTTTGAATTGATCAACTATTCAGGGGACTGGTTTTACAGCTCAGGCACGTCAGGGTACTGTATATCTTACAAGTGGCTTTAACAAAAGAAACCAGAACTATCCATGCTGATAGTTCTATATTAATAAACCATGTTAATTTTCTTTGCCAAAGAACCAGAAATTTGTATCTCCACTGTGAAGTAATTTTCAGTTACATAATTTTTATGTGACTTTTGTAGTTATTTTTTTTTGAAAAGAAAATCGCATGATTTACTTACTTTGAATTTTCCTGTGCTTGTTCCTTTGAATTTTCCTGTTCCTGTTCCTTTGAATTTTCCTGTAAAAATGATTTTGCATATCTTCCAAGACAGAGTTCTATAAAAATTTACAACATTAGCTCTATTATAAAATACGAGCTCCAATTTAAATAGCTCCATTATCTATTCGCTGTAACTGTACATCCTTACTTCTGAGCTGCAGGATCCTCAGCTACATTTTTTCCCATTTTCAGATCAGAAATAGTGCTCAGCATTGCTGGAAACTGTACCCCTTTGAATCAAAGCTGAGGTTCCCAGGAGGAAACCAGTCATCCTATCTATGTGTTTGTTACTCGCTCCTCCTACCTTTAGCTAATGAGAAATAGCATGCCTCTAATGTATACAAATGTGAATTTCGTTGTGTAGGGTGAATTTTGTCAATTTGCATTTTGCATTTTGCTTTTATTTGTTTTGTCTTGTTTTGTTTTCTCCCTGGGAAAAGCTGAAGCAAAAAACGAGGTTATTCCCCCTGGGACTTGATGGTTTATACACAGTTTCATTTCATTGTGTCATACTTAGGGAATGACCAATCTTTCAATGTGCCTGAAAAGGCTAACCTAGGAATTATTAGTTATGTGCCATTCATCAACAGGGTACACTTTGATGTACTTTTTATTGCTTAAGTCAACAGCATCTGAAAATCTAATCTTCTATAAGTGTGTTTGCTGAGTGGTACTTAATCCTCCAGAGCTTTCTCTTTCCTCTTTCCTTGTTTTCTTCCTCTCTGTCTCCAGATCTCTTATTTTTTTATGGAACTTTCTCCCTCTTTCCTCAAATGGCTTTCCTGTACCAGGCTACAGGTCACATGTTTATTGCTTTAGACCAGAGGTCACAGCTCTGGTTTAACCCACAGATCTGGGACATTTATATTTTTGGTATATGTTTAAGCCTTCAATTGCCTTTTTCCCCCCCCTTCTTTTTCTTCTCCTTGGTTTTTGTTTTTGTTTGTTTTTTACTTCTTATGATATCAAGTATTTTATGGTTCTTATAACATTTTTTGTATTGACTTTCATACTTTAATTATATACATTTTGCTGTTTCAACAGAATGTTAAAATAAATTTTAAAAATCATGAGTCATATGTTTTACAGTTTGGTAAACTCTACCTATGACATCTCATTTGACCATCACAGCAACATCCTGGGGCAGATCCCTTCATCCATTGATTCTATAGCTATTTCTTAAGCACCTGCCACATTGCAGACATTATTCTAAGCCCTGAAAAAGTACAGATTTGAACAAAATTGGCTCAGGTCTCTGATTCGTGGAGCTTGCATTCAAGTAAGAAAGGAAAAAAGTGAGCAGAAAAGATAAGTTAAATATACAGTGTGTTGGTGATAAGTACTAGGGAGAAACATAAAACAAAAAGGGATCTTGGATACTTGGAAGGGACCAGAGGTGGGTGGGGTTGATTTGTGATTTTATTTTATTTATTTTATTTTTATTTTATTTTATTTATTTTAATTTTATTTATTTTATTTTTTTAAAGATTGTATTTATTCATTTGACACCCAGGCACCCCTGATTTGTGATTTTAAATAAGGTGAGGAGGCCTCACTGAGCAGGTGATGTTTGAATAAAGTTTACCTTTCTGAGCCAGTAAGCTGAGCCTTGCAGCCATTGTGGGGCAGGTGGGGCGTTTCTGGAGAAGAAGGAGCATGTGCAGATGGCTTCAGGCAGGAGCCTGGGGTGGGGGCTGAGGAGGGGAAAGGCTGGTATGCCTGGAGTGAAGGAGCTAAAGGGAAGGGAGTTAGATGAAGTCAGATAGCAATGCGAAGATGAGGATGTGATTATTCCTGTCTCACAGAGGGACCACACAAAACACCAGAAGGACTGTGCCCTCCCCTGCCCCCCCAACCCCCCTTCCATGGTTTATAGCTAGTGTGGCTGAGCCAGAGCCAGGAGAGCTCCTGTTTGGTGGAGCCCAGGCTCTGGATTTGGTTCTTCTGACCCCATTTGCATCCTTGCTCTAAGTAGTTGACAATTTATTGCTCACTTTGCTTCTGAAATTCTTTGAGGAAAAGCCAATTATTTTAATTTTAATTTAGTTTGCCTCCATTTTGAAGAATAAATCCTATTTCAAATTGAAAATGCAGGGACCAATCTACATCACACATATTTTTAACTTCAGCCTTATTATGACTTGGTGCTAGTTTGGAGCATGGTAGTTACTTAGGGGACATAAAAACCTCCATAAGGTGATTATATTGTTCACTGAAAGAGAACTTGTTCTACTAAAAATTTAGAAAGAAGTTTCTGATGTAATATTACAAAAGGATTCTTATTACTTGAGGTTGTGAACTCACCTCAAACTAGTTAGCCTTGCTAAGGCAGCCCTATAAATCACCCAGCCCATGGTCTGGATTTTTGTAAATGAATTGTGTGCAGCCAAGACAATGCATCAGTTGTTCCTGACTTTGAAAAGAATTCACATAAAAATGAAAGTAGCTCAAGAGAAGGGAATTATTGATAATATGCGCTAAAGTAAATTGCTCTTCTCTAAACCAAGGTCTAAGCATTATATTTTATGGAATTCACAGACTGTTCTTATCATGACAGGTCACCATTAACCCTTGAACAATTTGGTTACCCCAAAATACTACAAATGCAGGGGCCATATTTTTAACATAACATAAATTTTAAGAATTTGTTCTGCTAAAAATTTGGAAAGAAGTATGTGATATACTCTTACAAAACTCAGAGTTAACAATAGTCCAAAGGAAACTTTAAGACCAAAAAATAAATGAATGACTCCTCTAAATGATAAGAATGCCTCCTGCGCACCCCTCTTCCTCTCATACACGTAGAGAAATTTATCAGCAGTAAAATCCCAAATGGTTTTGAGTATTTATTAGATAGAGTCATACAGAAACATGGTGCTTTGGACACACTGCAGCATAAAATATGTAAGTTAGAAATATCCAGGATTGCTATTAAACTGCTAGGTGGAGAATTAAACTTTCGGAGCTGAAAGGGATTTTATAATTAGTTACTTTTAGGCTTTTAGTACTTTCCATGAATGCGTGTTTGTCATTTAATCCTCAAAAGAAATGTAGGGTATGGGCCTCGTGAACATCCTCATTTGACGGCTGAGGCATAACTGAGGCCCTGAATGGGGAAGAGACTTCACCAAGGTCACAGATCTACCTCCAGGGCCAATGTTCTGGAATTTGCTTTGAAATGTAACTGTTGGCTCTCATTCCACACTGACGCTATCTTGCCTCTTCTCTTTCATTATTCTTATAATGCTTCGCTTCACAGTTCTCTGGACCCCGTAAACAAATCTGTTGCTATTATATCCAGCAGATTTTTCCTTGCTCTGCTTCTTTCCTACTATTGTCCGGGCTTCTGCTGAGACCTTCAGCTCCTCACGCCTGATTATCTTCAACAAGCTTCTAGCGCGTCCCCTGTTCCTTGGTCTCCCTCCACCCCCATGCTTGTGTGAATCCCCATTGCCATGTCTGCGCTTCCCTCAAGAGCCATTCCTAACTTGATTAACTCCACGTCGCCTCCCTGGGCACTTCCTGACCCCTGAGGTAAGTGGCAACAGGGTCGGAGAGGAGGAAACAGTTGAACTGCAGGGCTCAGCGGCTTCTGGGATGTGGCTGTTGTGTCCCAGCACAGAAGGAGGGACAAGCCCAAGGTTTTGACTCTGGTGACTAAATGAACAGAAAGTGGAAGAGGAGAGAGAGAGATTGAGCTTATTTGTCCGAGAGGTCGATGCTACAAGAGATATCATTTACATTTTTTAAGGCAATATGACCCCCTAAAATGCCTTTTTTTCCTAAAATTTCCTAAAATTATACCTGTATACAAATGATATTTTTGCTGATCAGATGTTCTGACTGGTAATATCATGGGAAAAAGAACCGCTTATTGCATTATGGGTGCAGTATTTCTGGTTAGTCATAGCAAGTTTTTCAGAACACAGGAGAAAAACCCAGCAACACAGACATGACCTGTCCATAGGCTCTTGGGGCATGTTCTTGACCTGCTTCCTTCATTGAGTTTCAAGCTGCCAGCAGTCCATAGAGTGAGCTGTTTGGACCAAGTGGCTTTAAGAGAAGCATGCTTGCTTAATTAGAAGGCAGTTTAGCAAGAAAAACAAAAGCCAAATACTCTCCTTAGTATGCTTCTTCATGATGATGTAGACTAATAGCTTTGTTTATTGTTGACTAATCTTTTCAAAATAAAATTGTTATTGATTATATGAGCATTACTATTCTAGTGCTAAATAATTCTTATTCAAAGAGAAGTATCAGGTTGGGGATAATAAGCATTAACTTGGGATTTTAGATGGAAAAGCTAAACATCTTTCCAAATGATGTCACACAGTGTTCCTTATAAATTTACAGTTTTATACTCCATTTCACTAAATCTCCTATGATTTGGGGGGAAAGTGAGTCAATGAGTCAACGGAGTCAATGAGATGTTAAATTAAAATTCTATTTGTGCTTGTCTGTCTCTAAAATTTATAATCAATTTGCTTAAATTTTCTTAATCTATTGTTAACTAAGGAGTGGTATTTTTTACTTTGAATCCTATTCTATTTTATACTTCAATCATATTCCTTAATCTAAAAGCATTCGATTGACAGAATATAAATATGTAAATATATGTAATTGCTATATGGGGTTTATGTGTATATGCAGATTAGAGAGATCTATTTTTCTGAGAACTGAGCTTTAATATTATAGGATCTGAGAAGTGATTATAATGCATTCAAGCCCTACTAATATTCCTTCTAATGACAAAAATGTATGTAATCATGAAGAATATACCCTTAAGTTTTCACAATAGTTTGAATGAATCATGCTGAAATATTTGTTTATCCAGAGGGAGAAAAATACCCTTTAGTTTACAGATAATTAAATTTAAGTATAGCTGTCACTTACAAGGGTGGATTTGAACCATCTGTCCTTTGCTCTGCTAGCCAGAGATTGCCCTCTCATGTTGGTAATCCTTTGCAAAGAAGAGAGGACTTCATATGCTTACTTATAGTTTTGGAAAATGCGATAAGTTTAATGATGTATTTTTCCTTTGTGAAATGAGTGTAGATGGAAATGGAAATAATGAATAGAAGATGTAAGTGATAGTGACAATTCCGATGGAAATGACAGTGATAATGCAAGAATGAAATCAGCTTCATATTTAAATGATTATAGTAGCATTCATTAAACCTCTTTCTTAAGCAGAACTGGATATTGCGGACTGGAAGAAAAATATTAATCATGGATTTGCCCTAGATTTTTCTGTATTAGTCTGACATGAATGTTTATATTCAAGCTGCAAATAGTAGCTTGCTAGGTATTCAGAAGTTAAGAGCAATTTAGATTAAGGATGTTTAAAGCTCATTTGTAAAATGCTCATACTATTTGAGCTGTTTTAAAAAGATTTGCTTAGCTAAAGTCATTGGATCAGAATAATTCTGACACTCTTAATCTTCCTCTTTTCCTAAGAGCCTCAGACATTTTCTTTCCATTTACAAATTTGAATGATAAAACTGAGTAAGTAATTGACTAGAAATAGTGCAGGAAAGAGCAAATTTGTGCCCAGGAGGAAAAAAAATACACTAAATTTTAATCAAGGAACATAGCAGGAATTTTAAGACAATATGTTCTATCCTTCCTTTGTGTTGGGACACAGTAGTTAAATGTATTGGTTTTATAGTAATAATTGACAAGAGATAAAAAAGGAGTCATCAAGAAGCCAGTTGTATGTAGAGAATCAATTTCATCGGTTAAATGACTGCAAGTGACTGAGAGAGAGTGCCAACACATGGGGCAGAAGTCCCGGGAACTGGTGGGTGGAAAGGAGGTGGGAGGAGACCTGAGGTGATAAAAACAAAGGCAGAAGAAAGAAAGATATTTTCCCAGTGGACCTCAATGCTAAATTAGGTCAGTGGTCCTTGGCCTCTGTGCATTTCAGCATTATATTTGAAGTTAATTTGGAGGTGATTCGCACTAATATAATGCTTATAGTTTCTTAACTGCTGATTTTTGGAGCAGTTGCTTCTTATCTTGACAAAAACATCAGCTAATGAAATGGAATTTACATTTTTTGGTTTTTTTTAACCAAAATAGTAGCCAGTAAGGTATGGCACAGCATAGACATCTTAGAAAAGTCTGAATTCTTCTTGGGAAGGCAAATGCTGGATGGCTTCCTTTAATTGATTTGTGACTCCACAAACGTGCTGTTCCGCACTCAGTCATATATTTTAACACGAGTGAATGTGCTTTGATGTCTCTAATTATTGATGCACAGAAGTGCAGTACAGCTGATATATGAAAACTTCCTTCATATATCAGATGACAGTAAGGCACAATGCAAAACTAGGGACTCTTCTTACCCAAGGAGGACAGTTAGTTTCTTGAGTCTGTTTAGTCGTGGATTAAGGAATAGTTCTGTTAAAAGTAAATGCATTTTTACTAAATGTCCATTTTGTTTCCACTGGGAAATATAATAAGTAAATTAGACATGAAATATGTGAGCCAGTTTGTAATTCTTTCACCTCAGGTGAGAGTCTGTCTTCTCTCAGTCTGGACTGGAAATGTATGCATCACATATATTCACATAGCACCTAAGCATCCATCAGAAGACGAAAGGCAAGGACATCACAAAGATACGTCCTTAGGGAATGTGAGCAAGAGGGCCTCTTCCTCAGCAGCAGGGGTAAAGACAGCGCGGGGTAGCACCTTGTGGCCACACAAACCGAAGAGAAACATACATAGTAGCCCCTCACACAGATTTAGGATCATGACTCTTCTGGAACCATGAAAATATGATTGAGTTTACAAAGTAAGGAGCTGAGAGGCCTAAGGTCTCCTGCTGAAGCTCCCTTTGGAATGTGGAAGGTGACTGAGCACCACTGAACCTAATTTTCCTGAGTCCACACTGGGGTGCGTTGCTTTTTACACGCCAGTGCCCGCTCTTCTGTACTGGAAATGAGCTGCCGTGTAAAGACCGCATCTCTCTCATTCCCAGTATGTTTTCAAAATGCAGTAGCCAAAAGCCTATGGTATGATAGCAACACTTAAAATATGAATTCACATCGGTAATGAGAGCGTATTAAGGAACTATTGTATATGTTGTATGAATCTAAAGTAGCAGACACAGTGTAGCGATTGGTTGCTCTTTGCTTGTGATGAGCTGTTGTGAATTGTTCAGATTACGTAGGTGTGTTTGCTAATGTACTAAACCTTTATCTACTAGTGAGTTTAAAGTTAGAACCCATGTGAAATGAAATAGGTAACTACTAAAGAGAGAATTACTAGGTTTTTAAATTTATATTTATATTTTAAGGATTATTTTAGAGAGAGACAGCGGGGGCGGGGGGGAAGGGACAGAGGGAGAGGGAGATAGAGAATCTCAAGCAGACTCTCTGCTAAGCTAAGAGCCCGATGCGGGGCTCAGTCCCACGACCCAGAGATCATGACCTGAGCCAAAATCAGGAGTAGGGTGCTTAACCGACCAAGCTACCTAGGTGCCCTGAGGTGTTTTATTATTTAAATTTGTTAAACGGCTGTGAAATAATTCTAAGCAATCTGCAGTGAGGTTTTTGTATCCGTTACAAGTATGTATATACGTGTGTGTGTGTGTGTGTGTATTTACACACATACAAACATATATAAGTATATATTAAAATATATATTATAAAATAGAAGTATATATATAACTTAAATATAAGCACACTAATAATGTGAAATTTTCATTTTCTAGATTTTGTTAATGAAAATTCTAGTAATTTTTTTATATAGTGAGACTGTTGACTAATTAGCTCACCACGTAATAATTCTATAAATGTATTGATTCATCTTCCCAAAATGATAGTTTTTTCACTGAGAGTGCATTAGAGGCTCGCAGCATATGAAAACATGTTCTAGAATCAACCAAAAAGCAGTTTATATAACTGTGTATACCCTCAGTTTAATCACTGTAACTATTGGTATGCATTTACGGCATCTAGTTAAATAAGTAAATAGCTTTGTTTAAAATGACAACATAGGATTTGGTAAGATTTATCTAGTCGTAATTTCCCCCTGATGTACATATATCTATTCATAAATACCACTTCAAATTTTAAAGCCTAAAAGATGATTAGATAATATATACTATCTGAAGATATAATTTCTCAGATAACATAAAATACTGCTTTGAGTCCTTTTTAGTTTAGTAAAATTATCCCTTCCTTCAATTATTTATTCTACTACCAAATCCATATTAAGAGCCTAGAGTAGGCATTGTGTTATGCCAGCTCTGTAGAGTTAAAATTAGTGTAAGACTATCTGATCAAGGAAGCAACGACCTAGTTTGCTGGTTCCCAGACTTTGTTGCACATTGAAATTGTTTGGGGAATTAAAAAAAATGTACTAATGTCTGGGTTCTGTACCTCTAGAGATTCTTGTTTAATTTCTTTGGGCTACGGCCTGAGCGTCAGGGTTCTTAAAACTCCCCACAAGATTCTAACATACATTTGGGAACTATTGATGTAGCTAGGAGTTAAAATATACCCATAAAGACTTTTTCAGCGTCTCTTCACCTCACGCTGGTTGTCAGGACGAACTGACTCCTCTCTCCACTATGCTCTCATGTATTTCCACGACATGACGATCTCTTATAGCCACTTACTTGCGTGTGTGTCTCAGTCTTACTGCTCTGTCTGATCAATTTCTTCAACTCTTGTTCTCGGTAGACTTCCTGGTATGCAGTAGGCCCCAAGTAAACATAATTCATGGACTGTGAGTGAGGAATGTTTCCAGTAAGAAATGTTTTCAAATAATGTCACTGTAAATATGTAGGAATCTAGCGGGGGCTGAGGGAAGATAGCACTCTTGTGTCCTGTAGAGGTGGCTGGACGTGGGCACCGGTGTGTAGGGAACAGCATCTGGGGCCCCAAGTGAGAGGCTCTCCAGAGCAGGAAGGAAGAAGGGGCTGGGAGTTGAGGAGCAGTGGGTTAAGCTGGTCCTTGCCCCAGTTGCAAATGTTGAAATCTCAAGACGGTGACTCTGAGGCAAGAGACCAGAGTCAAAAGTCTGATTACTGGACATAGTAATCAGATGTCGAGAGCAGAGAAGGATCCGAGAACCCTGTAGAGCAGGTAAAGGGGAATTGATGATTTGGAGAGAAGGCATAACTCTCAACCCCATTAGCGCAAAGAGTAGTAAGAAACAGCTTCCATCAGAAGTTGGGACAAGTGTCGCCACATGGTTGCATTTTAATCAGTAATTCAGAATATCGCTGGGCCTCCCGTCCCGAAAACCCTTCTCGACAGCCATGAGACCGAGCTTGTTAGCAGCACCATCTCAGTGGGGACAGACGACAACTCTAGGAGTTTTTGGAGTCTTTTTTAGATAGAAAAGAGAACTCCTTATATTCACTTATCTCCTGAGGTCAAGACCTCTCCGAGAGTTTGTTTGAAGATTTATAACTGGAGATGGGGCTAGGATGAGAAAGTTGATTAAAGTAAAATAAATAAATAAATAATAAAATTAAATCATTAAAAATATTTGGATGACTAGAACCTATAATTTATCTCATAATCAGTTCACTCCAAAGAATATTGCTTTCTCTTCACATGCCAGTTAGTAATTTGCTTTACTGATATTTATATGTCTTTCGTGACTAGATTTCTTCTCATTTTATTTTATTTTATTTTAAGATGTTATTTATTTATTTGACAGAGAGAGAGAGATTATAGGTAGGCAGAGAGGCAGGCGCAGAGAGAGGAGGAAGCAGGCTCCCCGCTGAGCAGAGAGCCCGACGTGGGACTCGATCCCAGGACCCTGAGATCATGACCTGAGCCGAAGGCAGAGGCTTTAACCCACTGAGCCAGCCAGGCACCCCTTCTTCCCATTTTATAAGTGTATTATTATGACAAGGGAAGTTTATGTGGTTTTTAATTCCTATAACACTAAGATTACTGGAGTTCTCCCAAACCACTAGAAGCAAAAAATAAGTCGCCAAAGCCTCCTGAATAGGGTATTTAATTCCATGCTCTTTTTATTTTGAGTCAGTTCTTTTTTTAGCTTTTAAAGTTTTTATTGTTTAAGTATCATAAACACAGTGTTCTATTAGTTTCAGGTGTACAAGTGTATGATCCGGCAGTTCTGTCCATTTCCTGACGCTCATCAAGATAAGTCTCCTTTAATCGCCTTCATCTGTTTCACAAGTCTCCCCACCCACCTCTCTGGCAGCCCCCACTTTGTTGAGAACGTCTCATCTTCTTTTTTTTTTTTTTTTTTAAAGATTGTATTTATTCATTTGACACAGAGAGAGAGATTACAAGTAGGCAAAGAGGCAGGTAGAGAGAGAGGAGAGAGGAGGAAGCAGGCTCCCCGCGGAGCAGAGAGCCCGACGCGGGCCTCGATCCCAGGACCCTGGGATCATGACCTGAGCCGAAGGCAGCGGCTTTAACCCACTGAGCCACCCAGGCGCCCGAGAACGTCTCNTCTCATCTTCTTATATTAGTTATTTTTTTTAATTTTTTTTTTTAAAGATTTTTTTTATTTGACAGAGAGAGATTACAAGTAGGCAGAGAGGCAGGCAGAGAGAGAGGGGGAAGCAGGCTCCCCACCGAGCAGGGAGCCCGACGCGGGCCTCAATCCCAGGACCCTGAGATCATGACCTGAGCCGAAAGCAGAGGCTTTAACCCACTGAGTAGTTATTTTTAATATTTTGTTTTGCCAGCTACAAAGTCTTTTAAAACTGGCTTGGAGGATTATTATAAATGTGATCTCTTTTCTGGTATTTTAATTTTGGGGTTAGCTTTCAAAAGAATAAGAACAGTCTTACCACCTAATGCCCCAAATCATAAGCGTTTGCCTTATGTCTCATTACATAACAGTTGCCCTGGCATCTACATCCTGTTTATGTCCTGCTTCTTCTCATCAATCCCAGTCTTGAACTTTAATAGTTAGTAATGGAAACCATCAGTGTCTTCCCTCCCACAGAATGCCCTTTACTGCTGCCTTGCCTTGGTCATGCTGCTTCCTCTGCCGAGAATATCATTTCCACCTTTCTTTGCAGATTCATCATGACACTGTGGCTCGAACTAAGAAGCGTATCCATAAATTTACTGCCTCTGTCACTCCTGTCCACCTATAAGTATATCATGGGCAAAAATAGTACCTTACCAACGTTTCAAACCCCTGTGCATACCCCAGTGAGCTGGACCAATCTTTTACCACTACAGCTGAATAATTGTACTGTTTCCCCAATTTTATAGGAAAAAATAAATACATGGAGAGTATATTCTAAATTTAAAGTCTTTATCCTGTGGAGACTATATTCTAAATTTAAAGTCTTTATCCTGTAATTGTTCTTACACTAACCTTTGTATGTTAATGAGAACTAGCCAAGAATAAGCAAGCAAACAAATACAAAAAAATATTGCAGAGGAGTATAGACACAGTCAGCCATACTTAGATGGGTTTTCTAGATTTGCATCTTGTAGTTTTTGTACCAACGTCACCACTTATGCTTAGCAGAATTATTAATACCTATCATGATGTTACATGGACCAGTGGCTGTGGAGAGCACTGTGACTCCTAGGCGTTCTGATGCTTAAACAAGTATGAGTACCTCTGAATATTATAAGGGAAACTCTTTTCTGTTGTCATTTCAGTTACTAGGTTAGCTGAAAATGTGAACTGCATATTGGCCATTGAGACTGGCATAAATTATTTCTAGAATGTGTAATCAGCAGTGTAACATAGGTACTGAGAAATCTTCAGGCTGAAACTTTTTTTTTTTTAAGTAAAGGTATACTTTGTGCGACTAAACTCTTAGGCTTCCACGTGATTTCCGTCCCTCCCCCAAACATATTAACAATATTCTCATGTGGGAAAACTGGGATTGTAATAACAAATGACATAACCCATTTTTGGTAAGGGGAGTGACAAGAAAAGTGATGATAGTGACATTTTCCTTCTTCCACTTTAATTTGTTCCATATTGCTGTGCTAGATAGATTCATCTAAGACTCCTAATCCATTTACACACTTCCTGTGATGTTTAGCATATTGACATGAAGCGAACACTTTCCGCAGCCTTTCCGTGCAGTTTCCCTAACACAGCATTAATATAAGGTGGCTCCTTCAAATACGTCTCCATTCAAATGTACGTGGCATCAGCTGAGGCTTGCTTTCATTGAGACATCGCTGTGTTCTGTGTAATCTCCATTACTTTTAAATTATTAGAAATTACATCTCTTTCTGTGAAATGCAGTTTTCAAGAGATAGTATTCACGAGGGGTATGTTGTTTTTCCACACAAACCTGTGGGTGAGACAGCACCGACCAAAGGCTAGCCAGCTGCAGGTACGGCCCCTTCAGGGGCTGACTCCCAGGGCCAGAGGGGTAGCAGGGTAGGCTCTAGAGTGGTCTGGGGTGAATGACAGTTTGTTTTTTGTTTGTTTAGTGAGAGAGAACATACACAAGCACGGGGTAGGGCAGAGGCGGAGAGAGAGAATCCTAAGCAGGCTCCATGCCCAGCGCGAAGTTCAACCTGGGGCCCAACCTCAGGACCCTGAAATCATGACCTGAGCTGAAATCAGGAGTTGGATGCTTAGCCAGTGGAGCCACCCAGACGCCCCTGAATGACAGTTCTTTTATACAGCTCAGAGTATGGGCTTCGTTTGTATGACCTCTTCAGTTTTGTGCATATGTTAGTCCATGAACAGTCTAGAGAACCTAAACAATGGCTTAGAGTCTGATTGTCTCTTCACTCTGAATTACCTATGTTCGCAACATTTATGTATAAGTCCTTCAATGTCAAAGTCACCTGAAAACTTTGCAAAAGGGAAACAGATTGTATCTTGAACTTCTGTGGCACGGTGTGAACCATCAGCGTCCGTGTCTGCGACTCGGATGTCACAATATGTTTACCAGATAAGATAATGCAACTGCGCTTTCAGAGAACATAGCACATGTATATCTAGAATGTGTGTAAGTAGCACAATTGTGTTCGGTGCTGCCATTTGAATTTGTGCTAACGTGTCTCAATGAGCAGTAGAAACACAATTAGAAAGTAATACAGGAGATTGGTAGCTTCCAGGCCTGAATAGAAAGCAGAGTAATATTAAATCAGGTGAACCAGAAGAAAATACACAAAAGAGAAGGTAATTAAAATGTAAAATTACTGTTTCTTTCTGTAGAAAATCCTCAAAGGTGAAATCATCAAAAATATTATTAATGGAAAATAGTATAGCTATTGGTCTTCATAAACGGTGGTTACATTAAAATTCCCTTTGTGAAACTACTCTTTCTGCAAAATGATGGAAGATTTTAGTAATTCGATGTAAATATTTTTTAAGAATGTGGCGAAGGACTTAGCATCTTTACCTGTTAAGTTACATAAGCAATGGGGAGGTCAGAAGCTGGATGTCTGCACTTGCCTCTACGGAGAGTGGCTACCTTTTCTCCCCATTGCCGCTTGCCTGGGGAGCATTTGGTCTAGACAAGTGCCTGCTTTTAAGAAAAGACAGAGATTTGGGGCACCTCGGGGGCTCAGGTCATGATCTCAGGATCCTGGGATCGAGTCCAGCATCGGGCTCTCTGCTCAGCGGGGAGCCTGCTTCCCCCTCTCTCTCTGCCTGCCTCTCTGCCTACTTGTGCTCTCTCTCTCTCTGTGTCAAATAAATAAATAAAATCTTTAAAAAAAAAAGACAAGACAAGACAAGACAGAGATTTGAGAGCAACCAGACTTGCCCACAAGTAGATACCTCCCTCTTCCTTGTGACAGAGCATCTGCCATCGTCATATGGGAAATGGTTCCACATCCTAAACAGGGTCTGTGGCATGGATCCATTCCTAGGAAAGGCATGTTCCAATTTTTATTCAAGCAACATAATTTCAACTACAATTTACAAAAGAAAAAAAGGAGTGCTCACATGTATCTGACTGGTTGGCCCACTCTGTTTTTGGATTGAGTCAACAAAAATGTCTGTTTATTGAACATATAATGCTGCAGTGTTTGGTTCTGACTGTCGTTGTTTTGGCAGATTCCAAGCTTGAATTGTTACATGGGAGGAAATACTTTCCATCCAAACAGTCTTCATTGAAGAAATCAAAGCCTTTCGGGGCTGACCTACATTGTCGTGTTCCTTCGCTATGCCCTTTCTGTACCTCCGTAGAGATTTGTTGCGTGTGAAATGAGGTCTTGGGCATAAAAGAGTGACGGGCCAAGTGGGAGTTGCCTGCTTTCTCTTGTGTGTTAAGGAGTTGGATAACTCACCGAGAGCAATAGTCCCCATAAGCGTTTCCAGCAGGGCTGCGTGTCCCCAGCTGGGTTCTTGCGCAAGGAAGGAATTGCCTTTCAAATCCAAAATAATCTAATGATTTATATCACTTGTATTAAAAATAAACAAATAGAGCTGCATAATAAGACAACTAATACCTTTTTAAATACAGTAATGCCTATGTAAAATACTGCCCAAGGGACAGAAAAGGTATGCCCTTTGTGATATAAGACATTTGCTGTCTCGAGTAACTTTTCCATCATGGGATCATATTTTACTATTAACATTCCCAAAATAATTCATTTTTAATGATTGGAGATAAATGGATGTGTATATCCATTTATAAAATGTTTCAAGGAAAAAAATCTATGAATTTTGCATGATTTACCAGAGAGAATGTCCTAAGATAAACTTATTTTTAAGATCAACTAAACTCAGTATGTAGACATTTTATCAAATTGTCATTGATCCTTTATGTTTAAATATTCAGGAAAATGGCAAAATAATATGAACAAATTTGGCCATATATATTGAATTATCTGTAAGAAATATTCAGTAAAACATAACCAGTAGGTGTAGAGTGGACTCTGTGCCAACGTAAATTGAAAGGGACCGTTATGGAAAGTAGGTGTCTGGTTGTAAAGGAACAAGTCTATGATGGTTACAAATGTTTTAAAATTGTATTTTAAAATTCGAAGCAAATACAGGTTAACTGTATGTGTGTAAGAGGTTGAATGGATATGTTCATACAAATGCCCATTAAAAAAATAAATAGAAGGACCATAATGGTTAAAACTGTTATTTGTTTTTATATACAATAAATTTATTATTGTCCATAACAATGATATTTGCAAAGCATTGTAGGGATTTATTTGAAGAGCAGTGACTTATCANTAAAAATAAAATTGTATTTTAAAATTCGAAGCAAATACAGGTTAACTGTATGTGTGTAAGAGGTTGAATGGATATGTTCATACAAATGCCCATTAAAAAAATAAATAGAAGGACCATAATGGTTAAAACTGTTATTTGTTTTTATATACAATAAATTTATTATTGTCCATAACAATGATATTTGCAAAGCATTGTAGGGATTTATTTGAAGAGCAGTGACTTATCATTGAAGGTTAGTGGCTTTTCCTCCTTCTTAATTTTTTAATAGTGATTTTGAGGCCATGGAAGTTCTGACAGTTCTCATTGGAGTACCCAGGGGTCCCTGTGAAGTCTTCTCTGCCTTTTTTTTTTTTTTTTAATAAAGAAACTACAGCTTCCCCCTGACTTTTGGTTCTAGCTGTAGGGTTTTGAGATTCTTCTAGGTGAAACTTGCAAGGCTTGAAGGGCTTTAAAGAAAAAATGTACGGAGTGTATAAGAATCTCAACCCTGAAAGCATATGACTTCCCACCACTCTGGTCTTTGAAGCCATGGCTCCCTGCTGCCATCAGATGCTTATGAAGGATGCCCATCAGAAAATGGAATGGCAGATCCTGTTGCATGTTTAAATCTTTGGGACTTTTAGTGTGTCAGAAAGCAAATTGACTCTCACAGCATCCAGTATGATGGCTAGTTATCACAGTTTGTGATAAGAAGACACTACAGTATTTTATTTTTTTAAATTTTTTATTGTGTATATTAGTCACCATACATCATTAGTTTTTGATGTAGTGTTCCTAGATTCATTGTTTACATATAGCACCCAATGCTCCATGCAATATGTGCCCTCCTTAATACCCACCACCAGGCTCACCCATCCCCTACCCCCCCAAAACCCCCAGATTGTTTCTCGGAGCCTGCAGTCTCTCATGGTTCAACTCCCCCTCTTTACTTTTCCTTTCCTTCTCCTAATCTCCTTCATGTTATTCCTTATGTTCCACAAGTAAGTGAAACCGTATGATAATTGACTTTCTCTGCTTGACTTATTTTACGTAGCATAATCTCCTGGAGTTCCATCTATGTTGATGCAACAGTTGGGCGTTCATCCTTTCTGATGGCTGAGCAATATTCCATTGTATATATGGACCATATCTTCTTTATCCATTCATCTGTTGAAGGGCATCTTGGCTCTTTCCACAGTTTGGCCATTGTGGACATTGCTGCTATGAACATTGGGGTACATATGGCCCTTCTTTTCACTACATCTTTATCTTTGGGGTAAATACCTAGTACTGCAATTGCCAGATCATAGGGTAGCTCTATTTTTAATTTTTTGAGGAATCTCCACACTGCTTTCCAAAGTGGCTGCACCAACTTGCATTCCCACCAACAGTGTAAGAGGGTTCCTCTTTCTCCACATCCTTTCCAACATTTGTAATTTCTTACCATGTTAATCTTTGCCATTCTGACTTGTATAAGGTGGTATAAGGTTTTGATTTGAATTTCCCTGATGGCTAATGGTGATGAACATTTTTTCATGTGTCTGCTAGCCATTTGTATGTCTTCATTGGAGAAGTGTCTGTTCATGTCTTCTGCCCATTTTTTGACTTGATGATGTGTTTTTTGGGTGTTGAGTGTGAGTAGTTCTTTATAGATCTTGGATATCAGCCCTTTGTCGACATTATAGTATTTTAGTTTGCTTAGAATACACATAATATGATGTCCCTTGACAAATGTGACAAGGCTTAGGAAGAGAAAGTTGTACACTTGCTTGATCACAGAGCTTGAACTCCAATTCTTTATTGTGCCTGCGACTCAACCCAAGTTTTTCTGTTCTGTTAGTGTATTCATCAATTCAACCAACAGTTAGTTATTCAGTGCATGTTCACTAATCCTATTAATGTTAATTGAGTGCCTGCCCCATGTTGGGTCTGTGTGAAGTGCTAGGGTTATACGATGAGCAAAGTAAATATGGTCCCTGACTTCTTGAAGCCTACAGTCTAACAGTGAAGATAGATATTAATCAAATAATCATTCAAATATATAGTTACAAAGTAGGCCCTTTAGAAATGAAAAGTATGGTATATGTTTTGATAAATCTTGGACCTATTATGTGAACGGGTTCTTGTTATTTCAATTAATTTAATCTACACTTAGCAGTAATTATGATTTGTCTAGTATGTGTTATGCTTACTTAAATTTTACAAATATATCTGTTCTTTAAAAGCATTTAATAGAATTCGAGCCTGTCTATATGTTGCCAGAAAAAGGAATGAACTGGATTTTTTTTAATTTTTAAGGTTTTGATAATCTTCCTCCCTCCCTTTCCTCCTCCTTCCTTCCTTCCTGCATGGAGAAGACACCCTGCTGCCTTTCCTGCTTCTGAGGGTCAATCTTTGGATTTAATTCTAAGGACCGTGGCAAACCATTGGGTGATTTTGAGCATGGGAGTGAAATCATGCAATTTACATTTTTAAAAGGTTACTTTAACTACTGGGGAGATTGTGTATAAAGGATAGGAAGGAAATAGAATAGTAGCAGAGAGACTAGTTACTGATTTGTACTCTTCTGGGTGACAAATCCCAGTGTTTTGAACTACAGAGGAAAAAGGAATGGATGGAATTCAGTATATCTTGGAGGTGACTCTAGCGCATTTTTGCATCATTGAATGTTTGGGAATACAGATATTGGAGTACTTGCCTTGTCAATCTTCAGTCATATAGAAACTCCTTATTTTTTTTTAAACCTCTTTGGTGTTCTGCTATCAAGCTACTTTAAAGAGTCGAATAACTATGCTCATTGGACTCATTACATAAAATATTTTTTCATCCTTGATGCCGTCAAAATAGCGGATGGCAATTTTTGTACCACTGTCCTTGGTAAATTCCATTTTCCATTTTCCATGGCAGCTATCTCAACTTTTTTTCTTCTCCTCAACCTCTTAATTCCAATTCCAGCGCCTGTTACATGATCTCACCTCCAAGTTCATACTGGCTGGAATTTGCATTTCCACTGAACTTTTCTTAACTGGTCTCTACCTCCTCCCAGCTTTTCTGTATCTTAACTTCTCCTTATCTCTTCTAAGGAGTCCCTCATGTTTACCATAGCAAACCCTTTCATGCTGGTTCATGATTCCATTTTTTCCCCACTCTGCCTAAACTGTAACCTACCAGTTGTCACCTTCCTTATATTTTTGCCTCAGATGCTCTTCTCTCTTCATACTTGCTGTTACCAATTCCGTATCACATATGTGATCTTCCAGGCAGTATAATATGACTTTATCTCCAAGACTAATAACGAACTATGCGTTTCAGGTGGGAGGTACTTCCTCATGATCAAACTTCTTTTCCTGGATCACATTTCTCTTCTCAGCGTTAAGCTTTCCAGACAACTCTGCCTTTGTGCAGAGTTGTGCAATTCCCTTGACCTCACCAGAAGTTGTTTTGCTTTTCTTTCTACCCCTCCCTGAAAGGCACCCCTCTGGTTTTTTTCCTGTTCTATTTTCCCCAGGATTCTGTCCTCAGGGCTCTTTTCTTCTTGTTTTCCACACTTCACTATGCCGACACCATGTATTCACTACACAGCGAAGACACTCCCTTTCTGTCTAGATTCAGATTTCTTGTTGTATACTTTATCCAAAGAATCGTATTATTTTCCAATTCCAAACAGAGTCTTTATTGTCCGTCTCCATGCAGGACTTAGGCAAGAAGACTGTACATTTTGGGATCTCGTCTGTCCCTCCTCATCCAGCGTGTAATGGGTTATCAACGTCTAACTGTGTGATACCTGACGTAGTTTTCTGGGGAGTCCCCTGCCTCCCCTGATGTAGTTCACGCTCTCCCCTGACCAGGCCCCCCAGCAGTGCGTTAATGCGCTTGTACGGCTGCCTCTCACGTCTCCCTCTTAACGCCTTTCTTCACACCCTGCTCCTTTTACAGAAGCACAGATTTGGATGTGTCACGATGCTTGTGAAATATTAAAAATGACCTGAAAAGCACCGTGACTCATTGAACAGACACCCCTCCATCACCCAGGTTTGGCAAATATTAACATATATTTCCAGATTCACTTCAAATCCTTTTGTCAAGGACAATATTACAGGTGCCCTGGAAATCCTCTCCTTTCCATTCCTGCCACCCTTCCCCCCCCCCTTATGTCAGTGTAAATCTTAAGATTTAGGTCCTTGAGATTTATATGAACTGTATTATAGCCCGGCCCCCAGTGTTTGGGTCAGATTTCAGCGTTGACCCCTGTGTGGACACACGTCAATTCAGTCGAGCAGTTTTCCCGCGGGGACCAGGAGGGCCTGTTGAAACAGGCGCAGGTGCTCCATCCCTGCAGTTTCTGATTCTGTGGGACGGGCCCCAAGGGGTTGCATTTTACAAGGTTTCCAGCTGCTGCTGCTGCTTGTCCTGGGCCGCACTTTGAGAAGCTTTGCTCTAGGACACCCATCTTAACAGTGGCATGGCAGGCCATTTTAGGAGATTGCCACAATTTCTGTAACGATTGTCCTGCTGATAAGCATTTTGTGTGTTGCCACAGTTTTGCAGTCACTCACATGCACACACACACACCCCCCCACACCAGGGCAATAAACACTCTTGGGTATGTCTACTTGCACACATGAGAAGAACATGTTCCTAGGTGTGGAATTACTGGATCTGATGGGATGTGAATGCTAAACTTTATGGATATTTAAAAAAGTCTCTCCAAGCTACTTGTACATCTGTATCCCCACATTCCCACACACCGTTTATGAACGTTTTCACTGATCCTCCTTTTCACCCTTACTCAGTATTACCTGGTTTTTAAATTTTTCACCAGTAAGATGGGTGTGTAATCAGTGTTTTCCTGATCACTAGTGAGGTGGAGCACCTTCTCTATGTCCAGGAATCATTCTCCTTACACACTTTGTGCATTACCTGGGTCTGGCCCTCCTTAAGTTTTCCATTGGGCTTTTTTTTTTTCCATATTGATTTCTAGGACTTCCTTTTATGTATTTTGGGTCGCTAATACTTTATCAGTGGTCTCTTCTTCAAGTTTGTGGTTGCCTTCACTGGGATGATAGTTTGTTTACTTGAACAAACAGATGTTTTCAATTTAGTGAGGACAAATAGTTCAGTCTTCTCTTTCATGGCCTTTTTACCTAGAATCTTCCCCATGCTAACTTTATGCAGGCACTCTTTAATAGTTCTCTAAAATGTTGGCATTTTGCTTTTCACATTTAGGTCTCATAGAAAACGTCTCCTTCCCTTCTTCGTACATCAAAACGTCATATCTGTACAGGACTTAGAGTTCCCCTCCACTGATCTAATATCTGTCCCCTATATTAATATTTAGTTGTTTTAATGACTGTAGGATTATTTTAGTTGGGTGCTTTCCCCCTCCAGCCTTCCAGAGCCCTGGGCTTCATTGCCTCTTGTTCAGGTGAAGTGTCATAGACCCTCTTTCTGTGGGGTCGCTTCCAGGGTCCTGAGTTAAGCACAGGTCTCCGTCCTAGCTTCCTGGCTCTTGCAGGCCCCCAAATCATCTCTAGGATCTGTGGGTGTGCTCGGCTCCTTCCCTTCATGCCGGACAGCAGGGCCTGTGTCCCGGGTNGCAATTCCACGTGCTTGAAGAAGGCAGCGCGATCCGCTGTGTTGCTGAAAAAGTCATTTTCTGTGTTTCTTGCAAGAAAGTTTTGATGTGTTCTGTTTTAATCTGAAGGTAATTCAGTTTGGGGTTTTTTTGTTTTGTTTTGGCTTTCTCTCTCTCTCTCTCTCTCT
>LNAC01000025.1:2107666-2135582 GCA_002007465.1 Ailurus styani
CCCTGATCTTCCTCGCCCCCTCCCACTCCATCTCCCAGCCTTCTGTGCCCTTTGGTGTCTCTGTAGCAATTCCACGTGCTTGAAGAAGGCAGCGCGATCCGCTGTGTTGCTGAAAAAGTCATTTTCTGTGTTTCTTGCAAGAAAGTTTTGATGTGTTCTGTTTTAATCTGAAGGTAATTCAGTTTGGGGTTTTTTTGTTTTGTTTTGGCTTTCTCTCTCTCTCTCTCTCTCTCTTTTTTCTTTTTGTGTGGCATTTGCAGTTCTTTGAGTTAGCTCGGCATTCTAGCCTTGTGTTTGTCCACTTTCTCCATCACCCTCTTTCCACTCACATTGGCTTTGTGGAGGTTGTACCTCCTCTTAGGGTATGGAAGTTGGTTCAGTTCCTCCAAGCCTGGGTTTATCTATATGCATATTTTAGCCTCGTTTGGTTTTTTTACTTAAATTACTTTTGATAATTGTAAGCATAATTTTGATATTCTCATTTGTTCAAAGGTTAAAAGATTTACTTTATATTAAAGTGGTAAAAATACTTCCTTGTTTAGTTATACTTTTATTTGTTTATGTTTAAATATTGTGATCTGTAATTTTCCTACATTTTGGAATTTATTAAACTTTTCTATGTGGTCAAATACACATTTGATTATTATAAATGTTTCATCGAAATAAAAGGAGAATATATAGTCTCTATAAGGTATAAAATTCTGTACTGAGAAGAAATAATGAATACATTAGTTTTATATCTCAGGAACATTTTCTAGTAAGTATTATAAAAGATTATTTTTTTTAAGTTTTTTTTATTTTTTAATTTATTTATTTTATTCTTTGCCCCAGGGGTACAGGTCTGTGAATCATCACATCTTTCACAGCTTTTACCAAAGCACAAACCCTCCCCAATGTCCATAACCCATCCACCCTATCCCTACCCTCCCTCCCTACTCTCCAAGAACCCCCGTTTTGTGAGATTAGGAGTCTCTTATGGTTTGTCTCCTTCCCCATCCCATCTTGTTTCATTATTTTTCCCTCCCTACTCTCCAAGAACCCCCACCCTGACTCTCAAGTTCCTCATATCAGAGAGATCATATGATAATTATCTTTCTCTGATTATTTTATTTTTCTATCAAGAAATATATACAAAACTATATTTCTCTCTATAAAACCCTTTAGTGTTAAAATATGGTTTACTAAATAAACATGTAATTATATAATACAGAATATTATGCTGGGAAGAGCACTGAGCTGGGAGTCCAGAAACAAGCAAGTTGGATAAAATGAAATAATTATTTAACTCCTTGAGTATCATATGTATTTGTGAACTAAAGAAATTGGATTTGTTCATGACCCAGGTATTTTCCAATTCTTTAAAATGCTGTGATCATTCCTCTCCTGAAAGTGTATGTTATTTTCACTTAGATGTCAGTTTTTATTTAAAACATTTTTGGGGGCTCCTGCTTGGCTCAGTGGGTTAAAGCCTCTGCCTTCGGCTCAGGTCATGATCTCAGGGTCCTGGGATCGAGCCCCACATCGGGCTCTCTGCTCAGTGGGGAGCCTGCTTCCTCCTCTCTCTCTGCCTGCCTCTCTGCCTGCTTGTGATCTCTGTCTCTCTCTGTCAAATAAATAAATAAATAAATAAATAAATAAATCCTTTAAAAAAACCCATTTTATTTACACTTTTAATTTTTATTTTTTATTTTATTTATTTATTATTTATTTATTTTTAAAAAGATTTTATTTATTTGACAGAGAGACAGCAAGAGTGGGAACATAAGCAGGGGGAGTGGGAGAGGGAGAAGCAGACTCCTTATCGAGCAAGGAGCCCGATGCGGGGCTCGATCCGAGGACCCTGGGATCATGACCCGAGCCGAAGGCAGACACTTAACATCTGAGCCACCCAGGCGCCCCTATTTACACTTTTTAGATAGAAATATTAATGAAAAGAAATATGTCATAAATTATAATTACTCAACAAAAAGAAAAATGATTGGACATGCTAATTTGCTGTAGAATTATTATATGCATGTTTCCTTCTTGGAATGCTAATGCACTTTAGTGAAGCCCACACATGACTTCTTCATCTCAAGGGTATTGTTCATCAGTTTCAACTATCTCAAATACCCTAGCGATGATATTTGCTTAAGTTGGACAATGGTCAGTCAATTTTAAGGGACCCAGTTAATCTGTTGCTTGAAAAACAAAATGGTACATTCTTCCCCACGGTCTCTCTCCTTACCATTCTTTCCAGCGAGGTGGTCTATTACAGAATTTCTAAAACTATTCTAGTCCTCTTTTCGTTACATTATATTTCCTCTGTTCCCAACAGTATATTGTGTGTCTCCGTCCCCAGACAAAGTGGATCTTGGAGAGGGCCGTTGAACATTTATCTGTGATGCCTATGGGCGAATTCTCTGTGTCAGCTGTCAGTTATTTATTATCTTCAAAGGACATCTCTTGGACAAGGCAATTGGTGCCCCAGCAATTTTGTTAATATAAGTCTTGGTTCTGCCTTCTGGCATCATTTTGAGGTGGAACTATGATCCTTCCCTCTTGCATTTCCATGTAAACATATTTCCTAATTCATAGGTAAGAATTTTAGGACTTAATTAAGTTTAAAGATGCTGAGTTCATGAGATCTGACTTGAAGTGAAGTGGCTGGATGCAAGTGTTCTGTTGTACTATGTTTGATTTTTTTTTTTAATTCTATTAAAACTTCAATTCAGTTTCTGCTAATTCAGAATCTATCCTTTCAAGTTTGGGGGGAAAGTATTTTAAAAAATCTTTATTAAGTAAGGTAAGAATATGAACAATATTTAAAAGAAAACCCACAATATTAAATATATCCAGAGAAGCATCATTTTTAAGTACTTGTAAGGCCTTTATTTCAATATGTTCAAATTATAAACAGATAGTATATTAATTGCACATTGCTAATTAAGAAAAAGATAAGACTTCAGTGGCAAATTTACGTGTTAGCATGCCTTATTTAATTCTTTGTGTTTGAAAGCATTTAAGCCATTTTAAGAAAACAGGCTATGGACTGACTCAGTAATTCTTATACAAGTCAGATTGCTAAGGTTTCACAGTATGGGGGACATCTGTTGAGAATCCTCATTCCTTATGTCTTTCTGCGAGATGGAGTTTAGCGGTGCTTGAACCCCAGAAGTGTCACATGGATGACTGTTTGGTCTGACAGGGGAGAGATCCAAATCTGAAATGAAGAGGGCGGACAGGCAGGACTGGAATGGAACACTGCCCATCTCTGCAAACATTAGGAACGTGAACCACCGGATAGGCTTTGGTATTTCTGTGGCGAAGCCTCATACTAGATAACATCTTTAACTGGGAGAGAAAATAAGATGCTGTTTATAGATATATTGTCAAGGGCCATCTTTTTTGTAAGATTTCATTTTGATTAAAATCTTTTGGAAAAGATGATGCATTTGACACCTCACACATTTTATCAGAGACCTGTCATAAGCAATCTGGAATGAAGACAGAGAATGTGTCCTTAAGCAAACAAATAATCTTCTTTTAAGTTGCCAACTGTTCCCCTAGGCGAGAGGCCCACTAGAACGTCGTCCCTTTCCAAAAATGTCACACAGCCATGGAACTAAGGAGGACCTTGGAGACCACCTTAGCTTACTGCAAGAGCTGTAGAAAAGATGAAATGATTTTCCAGAGGTCTTTCAATCTTGACAACAGGGTCTGGGTCTCTTGAATTCTAGTTAATTTTGTCTTTTTCTCATGGTTGCCCCAGTCTTTCCATTTTTTTTCATAATTAATAACATGTATTATATCAATAAACACCAATAAATATGTTTTGGGTACCTTCTCTTTTTCAGGCATCATGCTAAGCCCTGTGTCATACTGCCTGTCACAGGCTAGTGCTCAGGAGAGAAAAAGAAACAGATTGGGAGGGATGTGATAAATGGTATGACAAAAGACAAGCCCAGAATGCTGAGGGTACCTGGAGGAGGCAGAACTCATGTAGAGCTTACCTTACAACACGGGGTAATACAGAGGACTTCCCAGGGAAAGGAGTTGCCTCAGCTAAGTCATTAAGGTCACACAGGCATCAGGAGGGAGGAGAGGAATCTTCCCTGCAGAGAAAAGATCGACAGAGGCATGGAGGGTGGGAGTCAGTGTGACAAGAATAAAGGGTGTAAGCAGGGGGAGCGTGAAATGAGCCTGGAAGACAGGCAGGGGCCAGGTCATAAAGGGGCTCATGTACGTGCACAAGACTTGACCCGTCCCCGGGGACATCAGGTAGCCATTGAAGTCTTTTACGATGGGCATGTTCAAGTTTCTCTATGGCAGTAATAAATATAAACTGTTGAAATGATTAAGATCTTTATTTAATAAATGAATGAGCGAATGAATGAATGAACACAGGTATTTTTTTCAGTCAGACCTAGGCAATGAGCATTGTAAGTAGTATCATGCCTGTGCCTGATGGATGGTGGTAAGTCATACCATCGCCGTTAAAGGTTACGTTGTAATAAATAACCCAGGCTTTGTAAACATTTTTCTTTTACAAAATAAGTAATTTATTTCTTGTATTCATATTACATGTCATTTTCTGTAATACTTTTCATAGATACCTGTTGAACTTCTTGGCACTTATTTTCAGGGTGCAGTCATTTAAAGGCAGTAGTTGTGACCTGTTCTAGAAAGATTGTGCTGGAAGAGATACGCACACAGGTTAGATAACACATGCTGAGTGCCACCTGCCCCAGGAAGGACAGCGTGAAGTTCCATCTTCAGGGAACTTACCGCTTGTGGGGCCGGGCATGGGGATGGATGTTCACGTCAGTAACCATACCGAGTTGTTCCGGGTGCCAGAGAGCGGACGCAGTGTCAGTAAGCACAGATCTCATGCTGCCACGGTTCACAGAAGGAAGTGATCACAACTGATAAAGGATCCTGGCAATCTAGAATAACGTACGTATTCTTTCCATGGTTTGCTTATAAATAATGGAATATGATAAACGTTTGGATGTGATTGGAGAATTTACATGGTTTGTAAGAAACAGAGTCATTCAAATTCAGTTAGTAGGAGGCTAAACATTGTAAGGCCTTATTCAGTGTGTAACTGAGATGTTTATGGCATCCCTACACTTCGCAGAATGCCCTGCTCTACAAAACGGTTGCGAGTGTTTTGTATTAAGGAAAGCACAGTGCAGAGGCCATTGGAGTGTGACGATGCTGAACCACAGTTATTTCGTAAAAATCGTGTAGCCAGTTTGCTAATATGAAAAGTCACGAGCATTATTTTTGTACTCACACTTTGATAATCGAGAGCAAGGAGAATTATGTTTTCTAGATTTACAATACCTGAAACTCAGTGTCATCTTTTGCTCTTTTACCTATTTCTGGAAGTGTAGTTAGGTTTTTATTTACCTACAGTGATTTTTTTCTCTTTGATAACTTAACAAATTTACCTTTGTTGAATATTTATTGAGCATCTGCTATGTATAAAGCAGTAACAGCGTCTCACCCTTTACTGTCGCCGGATTACATGAGCATGAAGGGAGGCTATTGTAATGCCGCTGTGTGTAATTGTGGTCTTCCGTTGCTGAAGAGCTGACACGTTAAGTGAATTAAAGGAAAAGCAAGGATGATTTGGAATTTATCCAAGTCAGCCATTAAAGTCAATCTAGAAACATACTGTTCAGTGTAAAATAAGAATATGTATATTTATACATATAGGATATTTTCTATTCCATCTATAGGAGGTTTAGAAAAATATCAAGGTCTTCATATAAGATGATTTTACTGCAAACCAAGACAGCCGCAGATAGAGCTTTAAATATAGTTGTCATAAAAGTATAGCTTTGAAGGAATAAACACATAAAAAAGAGATTAATATTCTCTAATCTTTCATATACACAATTATAGCTACAATGTATCAATTACTTCCATAGTGCCACACATTCTACTTAAGGGGCACATTTCTTCCTTCTTTCCTTCCTTCCTCCCTCTCTTTCTTTCCCTTTCTTTCTTTCTTTCTCTTTCTTTCTTTCTTTCTTTCTTTCCTCATTCATTCATTCATTCATTCATTTACTTATTTACTTACTTATTTATGTATTTTTTAAGTAGGCTCCATGCCCAGTGTGGAGCCCAGCACAGGGCTTGAAGTCAGGACCCTGAGACTAAGACCTGAGCTGAGATCAAGGGTTGGACGTTTTACCTACTGGGCCACCCAAGGGCCCTGAGGCCCTTTTAGATATAGTGTTTAATTTAATCTTCACGACAGTTCTACTAGATAGATACTATTTTTGTTTTGCAAAAGAAAACCTGAGACTAAAGTAAAAGTAATGTACCAGGTCATGACACCAACCTAGCATTTGAACCTGTGTGTACCTGATTCTTTCCCTCTGTGTGTGTGTGTGTGTGTGTGTGTGTGTGTGTGTGTGTGTGTGTGTTTGGAGAGAGAGGTTGGTCCATGTGAGACATTTGTTGTCTGCTGGGGGAGAAAACTATTCTAAATGACTCTAGGTTTATGTATTTGGTATTTTGGAAAGGCAGGACTTTTTTCTGTGTCAGAAGTAAACCGAGTTTTATTTCAACCCTGACAGTGATAAAGAGTTAGCTACATATCCAGCTGCTTGAGTGGGCCTATTATGGTCACAAAATGCATGCTCCTATTATGTAAAATCCATTACAAAGAATGTAGAAGTTACTCATGCAAGCAAGTATAAATTTACTTTTCCACCAGCAGAATTCTCTGCAATTTATCATTTTAATCTATATCGTTTAGACTTAGATTTTTTTTAAGGGGCCTTCACCCACATTAAGAGAATTTGAACCAATTAAGGATGTTTTAAGAAAACTCCTTACTGTGTACCTATTTCTTTTTTATTGTTGTTATTAGTAATCCTTTGGAAAAAATCATATGAATTAAGAGCCTGATTAACTCTGATCTAAGTAAGTAGTACCCTTAATTAACTAGGATGCATTTTTTTTTTCCCTGAGGAAATAAGGTGATAGAGATTGGTTTGGAGTGTAGATTCAGGATATGTCCGGATTTGGAAGTGCGTTGATGCGGTTCCGGGAGCTGTCCTCAGCCCTGTGTGAGGGGGCAGGGAGCGAGAGCCGGAAGGAGCTGCCCGTGATTTTCATAGCAGCTGCCACTGACTCAGCATTTCTCCTGCGAAGCATTTCACATGCATTACGTCATTTAATTGTAATAACTTCATGAGGCACTAAATTAACCCAGTTTGTCATATCAGGAAAATAACGTTGAATGAGGTCATATAGTTATTCAGTGGCACAGCCAAAATTCAGACTAACATCTGTCTAGATTCAGCCATTTAAGCATTATATTCTGATGTCTTCCAGCCATGGCGGCCGTCCAAACTGGGTGGCTGCCTTAGGACCCAAAAGTAGTTGTAGTTGAAATATTTTGACTTCATTGGTAATGCTTATGTAGAGGAACTAGGAAGCGTGAAAGGGCTCTACAGAAAAGATGGTATCATCACAGTGACGGAGGAGGAGATTGGGGTGGGAATAAGCAGTACGGGAATGTGTGGAAGGAGGGGGGCAGGAGTCACGGGGCTGCTGGAGGGCAGAGTGGGTGTTTAGGAGAGGGACGGTGGTGACCTCAGTGAGGAAGGCAGCCACATAGTGGACAGGGTTCTAAGGACCCGCAGGACTTGGTGATTAACCGTGAACACAGGTTGTAAAGGAAAGAAGAAATCTTGGCGCTCATGTTTTAAGGTTGGCTGTGAGAAAGGTGACTTTGGCAGAGATTTTGGGAAAGGCTTATTTGTGGCTCTGAGGACAGTGATGCGATCTGATTGAAACGCGTATGTCCAAAGGTAGTCGGCGTTATGAAACAGGGTGTGGGCGTCAGTGCGGAAGTCATAGTAGAGCAGAGGCAAGGACTCCCTGGCCCCTTGAAGTACAGCTCCCCACCCCCACCCCATGCTTCGCTGGCTCACTGCGTAACTGGGGCAGACAGGTACGTGTTCAGCCTCATTTTTAAACGTGCGATGCTGAAAAGCTACCTTACATGTAAGAAATATTGAAATTCTTTGATGGGCTTAAATCCTAATTCACTGAAGAAAAAACTTTCATATCCTTGGATCTTTCTGGAACAAGATAGGGTATAAGTGATTTAGTTAGGTAAGAAGTACACTTTTTACATTTAAGTCCATCTCAAATAGTTCTTCAAATTATGTTTTCTTCATTATGAAGAGCTGGAAAAGGAAAAATCATTTCCTTAGGCTTTCTACCAGAGTATTCCATTCACCAGAACAGTCCCATTGTATGATGTCTTACAATTAACTATCTCTTAATATAGATATCAGGCTCCCCTGTTAAAATTATCTTTTCATTAAATGCCATTCAGATACCTTAAGGGAATCAATTCTTTCTGGCTTTGCCATCTTTTCCTTGGAGGTAGAAGTTAATGCTTACCTATGTTAGCTACCCTGTTCTGTTCTCTCATAAAAACAGGATAACATGTGCTTGGGCTTTTCAGTAGAGCCAAAACCCTATTAGCGTGGTCTGTGATAGATCAGGAGGAAGAGGCACACTTGTGTTAGTCTGTAGGAATCAGATCATGAGAGGATGTCCTCTGCAGTGTAATTGAGATTTTTAGTTACTCAAAATAATATTCGTTGGGTATTCTGTACCAACTTTATATTCACTATCTTATGAGGGATTCTATAATGAAGTCACAATTAGAATCCCTATTTAAGAGACTTAGAAAAGGGAAGTTACTTGCACAAGGTCATATAGCTAATAAATGGTAGATTTGAGACTCCATGAGTGTTTGAATATATATTGAATATCTATCTATATCTATATATATATTTACTATATAGATCTGTTAGAGGGGTTTGACCTTAGGGGGCTGGACAAGCAGTCTCTGTAAGGCCACTGTCTTCACATGCCATGCTGGAGCTCTGAGTTCATTGGGCAGGTGCTGGGGAAAGAGATAGAAACGACATGAGAGAGAGTAAGAACGAGCTGGAAATCACAAACATGATACTGAAACCCTTTTCATTTCTCTGATCTTGATGATGTCCTGCAGAAGCCAGGACCCTTGCATTGCATAGGTGGGCAAACACATCTGACTCAGGAGTCAGAGATGCTGAAGAAGGACCAGGGGAAGGCAGACCCACCTGATGCCTCATGCCAACACCAAGAGCTGGCGGATGAGCAGCAATGTGGCTACTGCTTCCCTCCCACCTAAGAATCGATCAGTTTTCCACTGCAACCAGCGACACTGGGGAATGGAATTCTGCCACACTGTTTTACAACCAGCCATTTGCAAAGTCTCCACAACTAGGAAAGAGAAGAGTTTGAGGGGAATTCTTTAAATATGGGCAGTTCATCATCCACATGGCAACATTTCAGAGTGGAAGGGGCCATAGATGTCATCGAGTCTTCTCCCTCATGACAAATGTGAAAGTCTAGTCAAAATTGAAGAGATGTTATGGACTGAATGTTTGTGGCCCCCAAATGTATAGTCCTAACTGCCAGTGGGATGGTGTTTGGAAGTGGGAGGAGGAGGACCTTTGGGAGGTGATTAGGTCACGAGAGCAGGGCCCTTAGTGCCTTCCAGAAGAGACTCCACAGAGCTCCTCTTCCCTCGTGCTGTGTGAGGACACAGCGAGAAGGCTGCCTGCAAACCAGGGAGCAGCCCTCACTGGACACCAGATCGCCTGGTGCCTTGACCGTGGACTTCCAGCCTCCGGAACTGTCAGAAATACTCGTCTGTGGTTTATAAGCACCCTTGGTCTGTGGTACGCAGCCCAAATAGACAAAAACAAGAGGGGAAGTAATTTTCCCAGAGAGCCTGAGTGAGACAAGCCGGTGAGAGGTCAGGAGGCCCTCCGTCCTCACTTTCCACGCTGCTCCCTGGCTTGGGGGGCGTGGAGTGTCAGTGGGGACTCTGGATGTGGTTGGATACCACAGCTCGATTCCTGAAGGAAAGGGGGCCTCTTGCGTGGACTCTTGAATCAGAGGGTGAATTAAGGTAACTCTTTCATTATTTACTTTTCACTAGCTTTAATTTCAAATTCAAAATGACTTCCAGTACTCCTCGTTTATCTCATAATATTCCTTAGAGTCTGTCTTCTTAGTTGTAAGCTGATTATTCTTTCTTCCCTTTGACATTTGCAATTTCTTAGACCTGAGAGATAAATCTTTTCCTGTCTAAAGTATGTATGTCTTCTCTGAGTACCTTATAGTCACCTGATCCTTTTGTGACATTAAGTATAATTGAGGTCATTTCTAAATGCCCTTGGCCCACCCCTGCCTGATTTTCATTCATCTCTTAACCTTGGTTAAGATTTCCCTCTGAAGATTTTCCCCAAGTATATTGTATTCTTCTCTCCCCACAAATCTGGCAGATATTTTACTTTCTTCAGCTTCCAAACATCGGGGAAAGACAAAGGGAAAAGTCACCTTTGACCCTCCCTCTTCACCCCCCCTTCCCACTTCCCATTGCAAATTGCCCTTCTCGCTCCTTAGAAGGGGTTGGTGGTTTCAAGCATCAGTCGGCTGGAGAGAAGCATGTCATTGACCAGCCGCTGATGCTGTTGGCTGAGCAAGAGGGGTTAGAGATAGGAAGCGTAAAAGCAACAAAACTTGGAAGAGGACAGTTCATTTCTCCTCTTAACCCCCTCTCCCTTCCCAGGGGTGTGGATGGAGGACAAGAAAATTCAAAATAATACTTGATGGCGACCTGCTCTGCTTCCCGACTGCCAAAGTACGTGTGATGTCTGTGGAACCTCTCTTCCCCTCCGACGAGCTCCTCGGCCGGGAGAAGCGACACTGCAGAGAAGGGAGAGGTGGAGCTCGGCATGTTCCAAGTTCGGCCCCTGGAAGCTCCACTCGTGAGCCAGGTCCGCATTGGAAACTTCATGCTATTTGAGCTCTTCTCTGCTTCTTGCATGAGCCAAGGCGGAAGGGACCAGGGACTGGAGGGCTAGGCTGGCTTTCCACCTGCTCGTATGTCAGTTACTGGAACACTTCTGCACAAAAGTATCCAGTTGTCAGAACCTGTGTTCTTGCGAAGCAAACTGCTGTGGAGAAACCGCTCTGGATAAAAGCATGTGGGAGGGTCAGGTATTTGCCAAAAGTGGCGGAATAGATGCCTTGCTGCCCAGACCTGTCTCTGGATCATCTAGATTGCAGGGCTTGACTTCTCCTGTCATGCCTTACAGAGGAAATGACGGTTCTGGTTCTTCCCCTCCCCCCAGGCCTTCAGGACTCGGCCCCGTGGCCCCTGTCTGCTGTCTGTCATTCTCCTGTTGTCTTCTGTGCTTCTGGAAGCTCCTACAGTTAGCCTGAACTAACCAAGACCAGAAACTGAAGTGACTGAAATGATTTAAAAAAAAAAAAAATTTGAGCCTTTTGGGATGTAGTGGCAGGGATCACCCGAAGGGGTAGAAAGTGTGGGGTAAATGATTAGAATCGAAGTGTGCCCTCTACCCAAACAGATGAGGTCTTGCAGGCTTTATCTTCTATACCCCTTTTGGTTTTTATGTTTTTCCTTCGGCTGGATTCTCCCCGCAGAAGCAGAGCCAAGGCTTCCTTGCAGATTCACCTTGGGAGCTTGTCCAAGACAGGAGCTCCTGCTGGGAGAGTGACCCAGGGAGGGAGGAAAGTCAGTGCAGGCCTGCACCCTGACCCTGACCCACTGTGAGGCTGGTCACCACAGTCAGCATCGGGGCTTCCACCCCACTGGGACCCTCTGAGCTGTGCCGCGTGAACCTGAGATGTGTCCTCTCCACCCCACTGGGACCCTCTGAGCTGTGCCACGTGAACCTGAGATGTGTCCTCCTGGGTGACTGGTTCCCATTCACCCAGGTCAGGGAGCCACTGTGGGGTCAGCTCCCTGCCCATCCACATTTGTGCACTGGCCAGATGGCGCAGTGGGTCCCCACATATGTCACAGGAGCTGGCAGGAGAGGAGGCTCAGTGGAAAGGAAGGGGCCATGCTGAGCGGTGCTGTGGGGTGGCAGCTGCGGGACCGGCTGCTGTCCCCATGGCCAAGGCTGTAGGCTGACATCACGGCCCACAACTCTTGGCCTCAGGTTTTCCTTTATTGTCTTCTTGAAATGCTTCTTATGCCAAGCAATTCGTTGTGTACAGTCTCCATCAAACTGGCCCCGAGTGTCATCTTCTGGGACCTTTCACATACAAGTGAGGGCAACTTTAAGGCTTGCACAGAACTGTGAAAGCTTTCACTGAATCTTATGCCTTTGCACTTGAGGTTGGTACCAAGGGAGAGAGTGGATACATGAACATTGACCATTTACAAAAAAGGATCATGGCTTCAGTTTTTTTTTTTTTTAAGTTAATATAGGATAGCTTCTGTTTTGGCTGCATCTGTCATTTTAGAATCTCTTTAGAAATACCAGAGAAGAGGCGCCTGGGTGGCTCAGATGGTTAAGCATCTGCCTTTGGCACAGGTCATGATGGGATCGAGCCCCACCTCTGGGCTCTCTGCTTAGCAGGGGGCCTGCTTCCCCCTCTTTCACTGCTGTTCCCCCTGCTTGTACTCTGTCGCTCTCTGTGTCAAATAAATAAATAAAATCTTAAAAAAAAAAAGAAATCGTGAAATGATCAAGTTAGCTTTGTTTTGTTAAAGAAAAATTGGTGGCATATCTGGAGATTTTCAAGGGTTACAGAAAAATGTGAGATACAAAAGCCTGGGCTTTGGAATTAGTTGTTGGCATCATGGTATTCTGAGGTATTAGTAAGTAGCATTTTTTATTGCACTGACTAGGAAAAATATAGATGACTGTATTTATGATCTTACAGATATCAAAGCAAAGCTATAACACCTAGTGAAATGTCTGTTTTCTCTATGAAGTTTAATGTTAGTTGTTTTCCTCTCTTCTCCTGGTAGTTGGGGAGCAATACATTTTGCTTATTATGTCATAAAGTGGTATACTTTAAAAACAAAAGCACATTAATTTCTTGCTCATCATGAAGACTCATCCAGAAAGTACTAAGGCGTAAGTAGAGGCCCCGCACCCACTATTTCCTATCCTTTTCTCTTTCTCCTTCCTTGTATTAAAAAAAACAAACAAAAAGACACCCATTTTTATTGAGGAAAAGTTAACAAAAAAGTGTATATGTCTAAAGTTATAAAGGTTTAAAGGTGTATGCAGTGCTGGGGCGCCTGGGTGGCTCAGTCAGTGAGTGTCAACCCTTGATTTCCGCTCAGGTCATGATCTCGGGGTCATGAGTTCGAGACCTCCATTGGGCTCCATGTTCAGGACAGAGTCTGCTGGAGATTCACTCTCTCTCTCTCTCTCTCTCTTCTTCTTTCTCAAAATGAATAAATACATCTTTAAAAAGAAGTGAACACCATGCTGATACAATACACATATGTACATTGTGGTTGATGACCAAGATCAAGATCATCAACACATCCACACCTCATGTATTCCCTCTGTGTGTGCATGTGTGTGTGTGTGGTGAGAACTTTTAAGATCTTCTGTTAGCAACTTTTAAGTATGCGATGCGGTATTACATGGTCACCATACTGTACATTAGATCCTCAAAACTACTTACAAGTGCAAGTTTGTGCCCTTGGACCTGCGTCTTCCTAGTCTCCCCATTTCCTTCTCTCCGCAGCCCCTGGGTACCGCCACTCCACTCTTTGCTTCCATGAAAACAGCTTTCTTTCTTCCTCTCTTTCTCTCTTTCTTTCCCACGAGTAATGATACTATACAGTGTTACTGCCCGCAGGGACAAGCAGGGGGACCAGCATCCTGCAGGCAGCCTGGAGGGTACTGTCATGGTGACAGAGACATTTATCCCCATTTATAAAGGAATGATGTGTAATTGTTTTGGTGTGTAAAGTTATTTGCATCTGTTTTCATGCCAGTATTTTATTACCTTAGAAAGAAGTGGGGATTTCAGTTATAAACTTGGAAATTTGCTCCAGGATTTGGAAGGGGTTTCTGAAGAACCGCCCGGTGGCTCTCGCGTGTGGAGAAGAGTTAGTGAGGGCCGAGCGACGGCTGTCTGTCGGGAGGCGGAGGCGGCCAGCCTGCGGTGTTTGGAGTGGGTGCAGGCGGGCCCACGAACGTCAGCTGTGACGGGTGAGCTGCCACAGGGTCCACAGCAGAAAGCAAATTGGAAATCGTTTTCCTACAAAGAGGGAGTGACAGAGGTTGGGGAAGTAATTCCAAGATTGCTGCCCCAGACATACTCATGGGTCCTTTGAAATTTGGGGCTTGACGTGTTTATTTTGCAAGTTTGGCCACCCTGTAGGACAAAATATGGCTCTGCTTAAAAATATGGACTCAAAACAAAGATTGATTCATCCACTATGGGTTAAAAAGTGACCTGGTCCAAACTCACAATTTTTTATGTGGTAAAATTCCTATCTTTCCTCAATGCAGCAGTTGAAAAATATAGAGTTTTAATATTCTGTCCTGAATGTCTTTCTAATGTCTTACTTGCTGCACTTTAGGAAATAAGTATTCTTCTGTGAGACGAGCTGAATGAGTGCTGTTTCAGCTCTTCTGTGGCTTTGGAGGAACGCCAGCAGAAAGATTCTAGAATATAACACCATCATTGATTGTTTCATAGAGATTAATGGGATTTATGTGCATTGGAGTAAATTCTAACTTTGTTTAAGGCTTATACCAATGCATAGATTACTAGGCTGTTCTTGGAGACACTGCCTTGTTTAGAATTGGTGACATTTATAATACAGGAGGAAAAAAAAGGAAGGAAGGGTAAATTTTTTCTCCCTGAAACTCTGTTCCTTTTCTTCTGTGCCCGATTGTTAGCTCCTCCCCCTTCAAATCTCAGAGAGCGTTGAGTCATGAGGACACCAAACACCACAGACTTCAGTTGCCCCCACCTGCCTCTTAATACTATATATTGACTTTCAGTTTGTATGATTATTTCGTACCCGTCTTTCCTATTAGAATGTCAGCACCATCAGGGCAGGATTTTTTTTTTTTTTCGATTTTTAAACATTTATTTGAGAGAGAGAATGATAGCGAGAGAGGGAATACAAGCAGGGGGAGTGGGAGAGGGAGAAGCAGGCTTCCCGCAGAGCAGGGAGCCCATGCGATGCTGAGCTTGATCCCAAAATCTGATCTGAACCTAAGGCAGAAGCTTAATGACTGAGCCACCCAGACGCCCCAGGGCAGGGTTCTTTGATTGCTCAGGAATTCACAATGGCCAAAAACACAGCAGAGGCTGGTCATACTTGCCATTATATTGCATGCTTGCTTTGCGGCAGAGCCTGTCACTCTAAGTGGACTCATGTAATCATCACAGCACCCTTCTGTGCCACCTGTTACTGTGCCTACTTCGAGAGGAGGAAAATGAGGCTTAGAGAGGTAAGTCACCTGTCCAGGAGGACAGAGTTAATAAATGGCAGGGCTGGCATTCATGCTGACTGTCTAGGTCCACAGCCTGTGCTCTTGAATATTACATTGGATTGTGAGTAAATATTTGTAGAAGGGAGGAAAGGTGTAATAAAAATATTCAGTCTGAGCTCTGATGATTTGCCGGCATGTGGCCTGAAGTGGAAGATGGCCCATATTTGGGGGCCGTAGTGAAGACTGGTTTGGGGAGCCCATCCACCCATTGCCATTGGTACTGGCTTTTCAATAATTTCATTTTTCTGGGACAAATGTAGGTAAAGATGGCAATTCCAAATGAGGCTTAGGAATGTTTCGTGAGTTGGATGCAACACACGTAGACCTGGAGATTCTCATTGGTTTAATAAGACAAAGAACGATGGCGCACCTGGGTGGCTCAGTCCGTTAAGGATCTGACTCTTGACTTCGACTCAGGTCATGACCTCAGGGACCTGAGATTGAGTCCCACGTCGGGCTCTGTGCGCAGTGGGGAGTCTGCTTGACAATTCTCTCCCTCTGCCCCTCCCCCCTCAAAAAGATAAATAAAATCTTAAAAAAATAAGACAATGAAAGGCAAATAATCATTGGATATATTCAGCTAAAATTAATAGGAATTCTTCATTATATAAGCAGCACTGTGAATTTTTTCTCTGATAGTTCTATTTTATTTATTTGTGTTTTTGTTCTAGTATAGTTAGTGTGCAATTTCATATTAGTTTCAGTTGTATAATAGAGTGATTCAACAATTCTATACATTTCTCAGTGCTCAGCTTGATAAGCAGACTTTTATCTTATCGCCTCTTTCCCCCACGCCGACCCCCACCTCTTCTCTGGTAACTATCAGTTCCTTCTTTAAGAGTCTATTTCTTAGTTTGTCTTTTTTTTTTTCCCCTTTCTTTATTTTATTTCTTAAGTTCCACATGAGTGAAATATTATCATACTTTTTTTTCTCAGACTGATTTATTTCACTCTAGATCCATCCTTGTTGCAAATGCCAGGATTTTATTCCTTTTCATGTCTGAGTAAAATTCCATTCTTCTATCTTCTTTATCCATTCATTAATCTATGGGCATTTGGGCTGCTTCCATAATTTGGCTATTGTAAATAATGCTGCAGTAAACATAGCAATATACATACCTTTTTGAATTACTGTTCTCATATTCTTTGGGTAAACAGAAGTGTGATTACTGTATTATAGGGTAGTTCTGTTTTTAATTTTTTGAGCAAACTCCACACTGTTTTCCAGAATGCCTGCACCAGTTTGCATTCCCATTAGCAGTGCAACAGGGTTCTTTTTAGGGTGTCTGAGTGGCTCAGTCAGTTAAACGTCTGCCTTCAGCTCAGGTCATGATTCCAGGGTCCTGGGATCGAGTTCTTCATCGGGCTCCCTGCTCTGCCAGGAACCTGCTTCTGCCTCTGCCTCTGCCTGTCTCTCTCTCTTTCTCTCTCTCTCTTTCTCTCTCTGTCTCTCATGAATAAATAAATAAAACCTTAAAAAGAAAGAGAGAAAAAAAAAGAAAGAGAGAGAGTTCTTTTTCCTCCACATTCTCACCAACACTTATTATTTCTTGTGTTTTTTACTTTTGCCATTTTGACAGCCAAGAGGTGATATTGCAATCTGGTTTTGACTTGCATTTCCCTGATGAGGGATGTTGAACTTCTTTTCACATGTCCATTGGCCATCTGTACGTCTTTTTTGGAGAAATGTCTGTTCATGTCCTCTGCCCATTTTTTAAATTACATTATTTGTTTTTTAGATGTTGAGTGGTATACATCATGTCTTTTCTGTATCCTATATTTTAGATACTCACCCTTTATCAGCTATGTCATTTGCAAATATCTTCTCTCATTCAGTAGGTTGTCTTTTAGTTTTGTTGATTGTTTACTTTTCACGCAGAAGCTTTTTATTTTGATATAGTCCCAATAGTTAATTTTTGCTTTTGCTTCCTTTGCCTTGGGAGCCGTGTTTATAAAAACATTTATCGTCAGAGAGATTACGTACCACTTGCGCTCTCTTCTAGGATTTTTATGGTTTCGTGTCTCACATTTAGGTCCTTAAGACATTTTGAGTTTATTTTTGTGTATGGTATAGGAAAGTGATCCAGTTTCATTGCTCTGTGTGTAGATGTCCAGTTTTCCCAACAATTTGAAGAGTCTTTTTCCCATTGCATGTTCTTGGTTCCTTTGTCAAAGATTAATTGACCATGTAATTTTGAGTTTATTTCCAGGCCCTTTCTTCTGTTCTATTGATCTATGTGTTTATTTTTGTACCACACTGTTTTGATTGCTACAGCTCTGTAGTAAGTATATCTTGATAACTGGGTTTGTGACACCTCCCGTTTTAGTCTTTTTATTCAAGATTGCTTGGCTGTTGAGGGTCTTTTGTGGTTCCATACAAATTCTAAGATCATTAGTTCTAGTTCTGTGAAAAAATGCTGCTGGTGTTTTGATAGGGATTGCATTAAATCCGTCGATTGTTTCGGTAGTATGGACATTTTAGCAAAATTTGTGTTGTTTTTCATTTATTTCATCAATATTTCATATTTTCAGAGTATAGGTCTTTTTTTCCATAGTTAAGCTTATTCCTAGATATTTTGTTATTTTTGATGCAATTGTAAATGGGACTGTTTTCTTAATTTCTCTTTCTGCTACTTGATTATTACTGTATGTGAATGAAATGGGTTTCTATACATTGATTTTATATCCTGTGACCATTAATTTATTAAATTAATTTATCGGTTCTAGTAGTTTTTTTGGTATAGTCTTTTGGGTTTCCTATATAGCCTGTCATCTGCAAATACTGAAAGTTTTACTTCTTCTTTACTGACTTAGATGCCTTTTATTTCTTTGTGTTTTCTGATTTTTATGGCTAGGACTTCCAGTACTATGTTGATTAAAAGATGTGGGAGTGGACAGCCTTAACTTGTTTCTGACCTTAGGGAAAAAGCTTAGTTTTTCCCCATTGAGGATCATATTAGCTGTGGGTTTTTCATATATGGCCTTTATTATGTTGAGGTATGTTCCCTCTAAACCTACTTTGTTGAGGATTTTCGTTATGAATGGGTGTTGTATTTTGTCAGATTTTTTTTTAATCTTTTGAAATGATCATTCATTTGTATCCTTTCTCTTGTTTATGTGATGTATCATGTTGATTGATTTGTGAATATTGAACCACTTGCATCTCAGGAATAAATCACACTTGCTTGTGATGAATGACATTTTTAATGCATTATTGGATTCCATTTGCTAATATTTTGTTGAGGATTTTTGCGTGTATGTTCATCAGAGATATCGGCCTGTAGTTCTCTTTTTTTTATAGAGCAGCACTATGATTTTTGAAATACTTAAACTTTGGCAATCTGGGATTTACTGGCATGTGTAAGCTATTGCAGAGCACTGTTTCCAAAGTGTGTCCTCTGCATAAAAATGAGAAAAGGAAATGATAGGTCATTCCGTACTTAGGTCCTGGGAGGTTGTCTAGGCAAAACTCTCTTTTTAGAGTTAAAATAGCCTTTATTTTGTAAAACAGTTTTGGTGGTAGATTATAGGTTGTTTGACTGAGGTTTGGTTTTTTTTTTTTGTTGTTTTTTTTTTTAAGGTATATGCTTGAAGGAATACTTGGTGATCTTGTGTTGAATTCCTCAGTTCCCTTTTCATTTTCTGCTTCTACATAAGTCTATACAAAAACTTTCTGAAAAGAAGTTTCACTAACTTGAAATTCATAGGATCAGTGGTTCCCAGATTTTGGAATTTCATGAAACACCACTTTCTTTTATTCTTTTTACAAACAGTCCTGTCAGCCTTATGAGAACATGGTAGCGTCAACAAAGGCCATCCAGCAAAGGTGACTAATAACCATTCCCCAGGGAAGAGTCCTTCTGCAAAACAGAGTTGACCCAGTGGAATCAAGCTTTATATGCTGGTGGTCAAGGCATTAGCATTCATATCTCATGAGGTCTTTAAAATTTGGGGTGATGGCCATAACTACTGAGGGCTGAGTGGTGGCATCCCGAGACTTTGTGGCATTTGTTGGCTGTAAACATTGCTTCCCCTTAGCATCCCTCTAAGTTGATCCCATTTCCTAAGTGTCCTTAGTAGGTCATTGTGTGGTTCTCCTTGAAAGGTAGTTGCAAGGGTGCTAGTATACTTATCCTGTGACATGCTGCAGGTAGCATGGTGCGCGTAACTAGTTTTTAAAATACCTTTTGAATATATAGTCTTTTAAAATATTTTTTCACGTTGATGAAAGTGTAAAGTACAGCAACCATTTGGAAAAGCCTTTTGATAGTTACTATCAGAAATTGAAATGCACATGTCCACTGACCTGAAGTTCCACTTCGAATATTCTGTCTCACAGAAACTTGCAAAGAAGAATGCAATGGCCTATCTTTATTACAGAATTATTTTAAATCATGGAACCTGGAGGCAGTTGGAACACCCCCTAAAGGAATAATGTTTACATAAATTATGATGCGTGTGTAATATGGTGCACCATGACACCAACAGAAAGAATGGAGCAGATTTGTAGTTACTTTAATGGTCGGTATTTTGTAATGTGTTACTGAGTACAGTGTGGAGTTGTGGAACTTTTAGTATGATACCATTTTTGTTTGAACAGAAATATAGAGTGACATGTTTGTATTTATATGTATATATATCACATAAACATACACAGAAATGGTATGTATGTGTGCATAATAATGCCACATTAAAAGGGTCTGGACAAATGTACACCCGAGTGTTAACAGGGCTAACTTCCAGATAGTGGAATTAGGAAGGTGTTGGTAGGGAGGGGAGGTACTTTTATTTTTAAAATTTCTGTACTTACAAAAATAAAAAGCAATTCATTCATAATTTAAGAAAAACATATATTAAACAAAGACTGATGTCAGATAATAATTTGTTAGAGATTGTGTGAACGCACCTTAATAGCTACTGAAAATCATTTGAAGTAAGACATGCTTTACAGATATAATGGAAGACGATAGTTCCTTTGGGTCTTCTCACAAGCCTGTAGTTCTTTTGGATTCTCCAGCAAGCCTGTACACCTAGCGTGTTAGGTTCCATTTTTGTCGGTTTGTGGCTGTGGCTTTCTCAGACCTCAGTCATCCAGTGGCTGCTCACATCCAGTACACAGCTAACTGAGGGAACTCACTGAGTTTGAACAGGATGCTTCAACAAGTTATCAGCCCACATTAATGGGAACGGTTGTTGGGTTTAAAGACAAGTGTCATGGCTGTCAATAGAAAGCAACTGTTTCCTGGGTGAGTTAAATAATGAGTGGCATCTCTGGACCCTGCTGCTTCAGCAAATTAATTGCTAGTTCCAGAGACGAAGACAAATACCGGTGGGCAGGTGGGAGTCAAGTGCTAATTTACTATTTTGAGAAAAGCCAATCACATTTATTTTGGTGTTTTACTCTAACATTAAATCTACTTTTGACCTCAAAAGAAGTAATTGCCTATTTCATAAAATCATTAGTTGTACTGAGTAGCATTTAAAAAATAGCAATATCTCTCAGGATCCTTTGGTACTTTTAAAAATAATTGAAGAAAATCACTGTGTCAACATGCTTTAAAAATATGCTAAGCATACAGTTATTATCTCTGGTTGAGTTTTAATGCTGTAACAAAGAATAATACCTAGCATTCCTCTAAGGAATACTTTGTTCATTATGGGCTTTGAATTGGAGAATGTCCCTTAAATACACCATTTTTCTTGAGGAATAAAGCTAAGCTATCTGTAACTTTATAAAAAGTATTTCAGTGGTTTAACATAAAAATGACAAATTTATGCTTTAACACCTGCCTAGTTTTTGAAACCCTCTGAAATCATATAAAACATATCTTCTTTGTTGTAGAATTTACATTAATATTAATAATTAGTAATGAGATTTCTCTTTAAGTAAGTTTTTTCCTAATTGTAAAAGGAATATATGCCAAAAGATAGAAAAACTGAGAAATATAAATACATAAACATAAACTCTAAGAAAAATATTATAAACAATGTAAAAGTGATACAGTTTTTTAAAAAACGGTTTAAAAAGTTAAAAAAATGCTTTTAGTATATATAATAAAGGGGCTAATTTCCTTTACTATACAGTTTTGATAAATTAATAAGAAAAATATGCCCAATAGGCAGAAAAGGAAAGACTGCAAACAGTCACAGTAAAATAAACTAAATGACCAGGAATCCTAAGAACGCTCAGTGTCACTGACAGTTGAGGAGCCACGCATTAAATGTAGATGTTAATAGACACTTTCATAAGCTTTGATGGACTGTTAGCATATCGACCAGGCACTCTCCTTCAGTGAGGCCAAAACAGAATTCTTTTTATGTCTTCCTACCCCTGCTAACCTACTGACAAGTAGGTGATACTCATCTCGACCAGTGTTGGTCTTGTTTACACAGCAGTTCAAGCCAAAGGTTCAAGATGTCATTTGTGGGTCCCCTGTCCCCCCCCTTGCTTTATATCTAGTTACCGTCAAGTTCTGTCAGGTGTATTTTCAGCACATGCTCTGGGTATGTCAACCCCACTAACACCATCCTGTTTCACCTGCCAACATCCCGGAAGAGGTCTCTCTGTGTTTACACTCATCCCCCAGTAAGCCATATTCTTCGCCTAACATATACAGAGATTTTTTTTAAGCTTAATTAAAATTTAGTCTTATTTTTAAAAATAGGTAATGTTTTTACCTTATTCAAAATTCCACATTTGCAGAAAGATATACAGTGAAATACTTCCTGCCTCCCTCTTTTACCCAGACATCTCCTTGCTTAAGAGGTATCCAGTATCATTACAGTTTTTGGTATATTTTTCAGTTACTTTTTATGCATATTCAACAAAAATGCATATATGCAGACATACACTTTACTTCTCTCTTTAATATAAAAAACAGCATATCTAAATGTTGTTTCAGTGAGCAGAGGTATCCCTGTATCAGTGCATATGAAAGTCCTATTTTTCAGGACTGTATAGTATTCCTTTACATGGGTGGAACATAAGCTAATTAACTTAAATAATTCCCTATTACTGATATTTATGTGGATTTTTACATTTTTCACTTTTATAATGAAAAGCCCTTATGTATACTTCATCTTGCATATATCTAAGTGCTTCTGTAGTGTTAATACCTGGAATCAGAATTAGTGGGTCAGGACTGTATACCTGCGTGATTTTGATAGAGCTGGCCATATCCTCCTCGTCAGTCATGCTATCCCTCCAGCAATCTATGAGATGGTTTTCCTACACCTTTTCCCACACAGTATGTCATAAAACTTCTTGATCTTTAACCATTTGATGGGTAAAATAAATAAATAAATAACCTTTCACCTGCTCTAACTGAATCAGCTTGCTCCCTGATGACCCCATGTGAGAATACATCTTTTCTGCCCCCAGGTCTTTCATCACTGGAAATGTGGTGGTGATCTTCTAGCTTCTCATGGCTGCAGTCAAATCATTCTTGCTCCCTTGGCCCCAAAGTTCTCTGTATTTGAGTCTCATGTAACAAGACTTTCCCACTTACTGTCCATTATGTTTAAAGTTTAATGTGGAAAAAGTACAAGTGTTCTCTTGAATGAAAGTCATAGGTGAGACCCTCCATCATCAAAGTATTTTTTACATTGTTTTGAAAATACTAGCCAATACAATTAGATAAAAGAAAGTAAACTAGAAATGTAAAATTCAAAACAGGTGAAGTTTTCGTTATTTGCAGATGGTATGATTTTAGCTTAGAAAAGTCCAGAAACTATTAAAAACAATAAGAGAATTCAGTGTGAATGCTGCACAAAAAAATAATTTGTAGAAATTGAATAGCCTTTCCATATATAAATACCTAGGTAAGAGATAAAGGAAGACCTGTGTGCACAGAGAGGCTGAGCATCCTCAGGGTTCTTCCCAGCCAGTATCTGGGCACAGCAGGGATCCTAAGGCAGGCCCATTCCAGGGAGATTCAGGACATTTCTGACAGATGACTGTGGCTCAAGTGCTGTCCTTTGGCCTTGCCAAACATTCTTAGAACCACATACAAGTCTAAGGTTGCCTTCCTTCACTCCTTCCTTCCTTCCTTCTTTCCTTCCTTCCTTCCTTCCTTCCTTCCTTCCTTCCTTCTTCACAGGGTTGGATCTGCATTATAGTCAGATGACTCCCAAACATTTATACCTCTTCTAATTTTTAAATATATATATATATATATATATATATATATATATATATATATATATATATATATATATACTATTGATTTATTTAAGACAGAGAGTGCACATGTGAATGAGTTGGGGGAGGTGCAGAGGGAGAGGGAGAATCTCAAGCAGACGAGGGCTCTATCCCATGACCCTAAGATCGTGACTTGAGCTGAAATCAAGAGTCAAGTGCCTTAACCAAATGAGTCACCCAAGTACCCCTAAATATATTTTTTTTAAATGCTAACATTTACATACAGTTAAATTCACTTTTTTGGTGCACAGTTCTGTGAGTTTTTATATATGTGTAGATTCTGTTTACTTCTACCACACACAGGATACGGAACAATTCCAACTCCCCAAAGAACCCATTGGTGTTTTTCTTCACAAGTGTTTCCCCCAATAAATTCCCTGTAGATCTAATCAGACATTGGTGTGTTTCTTAGAGGACCCAGACTAATACGTCATGAAACTGGGTTCAATGTATATGCAGGTGAAGTGTCTTTGAGATAGCAGATCACACTGTGTTTGTCTTTTGGTGATGTGACTTTTTACATTTTGAGGAACATGATATTTGTGGAGGGGACAGTGATTATAATGAGTTACAGTCATTCATTTCTGGGTCTTAATGTCTTCACATCTTTAGCATCAGTTAAAGGTTGATCTAACAAATGGAGCTGTCCAACAGTGTGAAATCTGTGAATGTTCTCATCCCAAGAGTGCTTCAGCTGGAATTGCATGAACCTGGTATCAGGAGTGAAGCATAAAAACTTCTTACATGGGGATATGGATCAGACAAGTTGATCTCTAAGGATCCGTCCACCTGTGATTCTAAGTGCCAGTCCATCTCCTCCTAGTGTTGAGTTTTGGAGTAGATTTTTACCTCTAGGAAATATTGTNCCTAGGAAATACTGTCTTCTCTGCTTTCATTTATTCATTTTACATAGCGTACCCAATCATACCCATTTTTAAATTTTACTTAATATGCAGCACTTTAAAAATGACAGATAGCCAATGAGCACTGGACACTGCAAATAGTTACTTGGGGCCCCTTGTNGAGTTACTTGGGACCCCTTGTTGGGAACATTACTGTGGCAGCTATTGCGGCTTTTTGGGGCGCAGGCTCCCCGGTGCCCTGAGCCACGCCCTGCATGAAGCTGGCCGCTCATGTGCTTTGCAATATATGGAACTAGTAGGTTTCCAGGGCGACCATAGCCGTGCTTTTATGCTTTCAGCTGGATTTCCTTCAAGTGCACTCCCATGGTTGGAAGAGGCAATATTTATTTGATGGTGTACTGGTCAGATTACTGTTAAAAATAAACTTTTGGGGTACCAGATGAACATAAAATAAAAAGTCAGGAAAGCATACGAAGTAGCAGAAAGCTGGCGCATACAACCTCTTAAATATTTCCGTAGTAAAATCAGTGCCTTGTGTAAAACATGGAGATATTCAAAAAAGATCTTTAAGGCACTTAGCTTTTGGATTTAACCTCACTGTCTTAAGAGAGAAGATTATCACACCACTTATCACCATGGAAGTAAACATAGCTGCTCAGGGCAGTGAGTGTTGCCATGGGTTTATATAATTAGGAGTTTAAACATGATGAAATGGTAAGACCCAAGAAAGAAGAAGGGCAAAGACTATGCAGAGGGTGTCATAAAGCGCCACATCACTGGTGATTATTTCTTTTATATTTCTTAAGCCTGAAATGCATATTTTCATAATTTTAGTCGAAGTATTTTATGTATGCTAGAAGATTCAGATACTTCTAGAAATATCAGGAACAGTGTATATTGACCCATTTGAAAGGACACACACACACACACACACACACAAACGTATTTGGTTTTTTGATGGAAAATCATGACCTCATTGGTCTATATGTCACATTTCCTTGACTTTTAAGGGTAGTGTACTGGTCATTAGCCTATTGTACCCTCCCTTATCTGAAAAAAAATTACATTAGTTACTCAAAAGTATGAGCTAAAAGAGCTTAGGAAATAATAGGTTAAGTGAGTTGCTCTCTGTTTTATAAAAAAACCATTGCTGGCATTAATGGTGCACAGCAGCAAATAATGTCCCCTCTTGCATTCCCGTGAGATGCCATGCTAGTTAATTAGCATATGAAACACACACTTTCAAAGTCTGCCTACCTTTGGTTTTCTCCTCAATGAAAAAAATTACAGACAATAGTATTTTTTTTTATTAACAGTGTTAGGGTATCAAAAGGGAATCCTTAAAGTGTATCAATACCAGTTTCAGAAAAATTAGATAATCATATTTACAGATTTTGAAGAGATGTAAGTTTAGCTGTCTTTGGGTATTAGAACAATGTGGCTACTGATATACACAGGACACCAGTAGACAGGAATCTGTGGTCTCAGTATAATTTGGTAACTCATTTGCTATTGTAAATCTGAAGCTGGCTAGATCAATAGAAATGGATTATTTTTTAATATAGCTGTTAAATCCTTTAAGTTAGAACTTTCCATTTTATTTCCAGTAGGCCAAAAATCTCTTTAAATGTACTGTATTATTGCAGCCATCTTACCATAGAGTACTAGATACAGTTTAATCTTTTCTTGGTGACTCTGTGGCACGATTGTGTGCGTTTTGGTTATTGTTACGTGCTAGAGTCAAGGAAGCCCTTCCACAGGAGGTGGGCGCTGGGCCTAAATGCATTCTCATCCAGTTGGCCCCCACGTCACACTCCCTGGCAGCTCACACATGGTCTCCCATGGCTTCCACAGTGGTGCTGTCGTCCTGGTCATGGCTGGGGGCCTACTTTTCAGCCATGTTAATTTGAGGCTCCACAGCCCAGAGTCTTTCCCCTAGTACTTTTTTCTCCTTCAGAAGCAGTGTTTGAATCATGCCCCCTTCTCAAGTGTTGCCCTCTTCTTCCTCTGTGGTCAGTAATGAGCCTGGATCAGGTAGCTACTTACCTCATGGTCTCATGGTTGGTTACTCAGAGATCACACGTGTCTCTGTATTTGCTTGTTCTTAGTCTTCTTTCCCTCCACGACCCTCAGTTTGTTCCTGGGGTGTGCAAAGGGCATGCACCTCAGTGTTCCAAGCTTTGGGTCGGGATGTTTTGTGAAGAGTTTACTTCAAAATCTTTATGTGTTTGAATGAACAGATACATGACTTCTTCACGCTTGCAGTTCTCCTCAATATTTGGCTTCGAGTAGAATTTCAGGTACTAGCAACATTAGAAATCACATCTTGACATTATTGTCCATCATTTCCAATACAAATTAATTTTACTTCTTCTTTAGAGCACCCTGGTCTACAGACTGATTCAGGAAGGTGATATTCAGTGGCAGAAAGATGATATCCCATTACAGGTCAATATTAAACCCATATTGTCAGAGTAAGGTCTGTAGTCATTCATAAAATTAAACAAGTGTCAGTCCCTTGTATATAGAGACAGTGGTAGGTAGTGTGGGAAGAGGATCTTCCAGTTAGTAGACAACATCTTCACCCTGTAGGGTGTTCTGGAAGTCTGCACTCTAGGGAAAGAAAACAGATAATACAGAAGCTCACGAAGCCGAGGCAAGGCTGCATGGGGTATAGTAAAGCTTCTTGGCGTTACCCAGCAGCAGAGGAGGACATAGAAGGCCTGATGAGAAGGGTGCAATTTGGAAAGAAAGTCCAAAAAGTTAGCTTCTTCACTGTTAGAGGAACAGCGGTGGGAAGGTTATTCCAGAGAAAACGCATAGTTTGAAAAAAAGAAATCTTTACAGCAGGAAAAGAGCACAAGCTAGACTCAGTAAACTCACTGTGGCTGGTGTCTGGTGTATGGAGGGAGGCCACGTCAAGAGAGGAGGATGAGAGTGACACGGGAGGGGAAAGGACAGTAGGAAACGGGTTGAGGAAGGAAATCGCAAAGGGCTTTAGATCCCGAACAAAGGACTTTGAATGTCATACTCAAAGAACAGGGTTGCTGCAGATGGTGTTCAACAGGAGTGGCATAGCGAGATCTGCCTGGCAATTGCATCGTGACTTTAGTAAGCCAGGGTTCTGGAAACATTCTATTGATACGAATGTACGATTATAGATGCAAAATGCCCATGTGAACTCATGCGTTAGTGTGTATGTCACATGCTGTAAAGTCCTCAGAGGTAACATATTCATCAGAGACTTGACTTTATAACTGCCTACAGTATCATCCTAAGCAAGAACAGTTTTGTTTGAAGGCTGAGGGACTCACTAGTAGGTATTAGGTGCCTACTGGCTGTTAGTAGGACTCAATGAAATACCATAGAGCAGCATTATAAGAACAGTAAGGAGAGAGATTGTGGTCATCAATGAGTTTTAGGAGATAGGCATCAGATTTTTTTTTTTAAGATTTTATTTATTTATTTGACACACAGAGAGAGAT
>LNAC01000025.1:2135631-2193002 GCA_002007465.1 Ailurus styani
GAGAGCCCGATGCGGGCCTCGATCCCAGGACCCTGGGATCATGACCTGAGCCGAAGGCAGAGGCTTTAACCCACTGAGCCACCCAGGCGCCCGGCATCAGATTTTTTTCACCGTAGATTCTGGCTTTGTTTTATTTTAATTTCTTTAACCCCCTCAGAGAGTTAAATGCACTTTGCCTCTTCACTGAATCTTAGTCTGGAGATGGACTCACCACCTGTCTTTTGCTCAAAGCTGTTGTAATTTCCATCCCAGGTTAGAATCGAGTGCAGGTGGAACCAGACACATTTGGACTTCATCCTTATCTCTCACTTTGACTGGTATAGCATAATCATGGGTATAGGAGGGAGTCTCTGTACCTTCTGTTTGCTTACGTACACAATGAGGATGACAAACCCAGGTTTGCAGCTTCTTGTGGGTAATCATTCGAAGGCACCTGGCATGGGGCTCACACATGAATATAAGAATAGAATGATAATCATCTTCATCATCATCATTCTTATAGCCAGGGTTATCATGTGTGCTAACTTGCCCCTGTTTAGGAGGAGGTTTATCTGGGGAGAATTTTTTTTTTTCTGTGCATTGATTTTTTTTTTAAATTAACATAGAATGTATTATTTGCTTCAGGGGTACAGATGTCTTAATCATCAGTCTTACATAATTCACAGCACTCACAATAGCACATACCCTCCCCAATATCCATAACCCAACCACCCCATCCCTCCCACCTCCACTCCCCAGTAACCCTCAGTTTGTTTCCTGAGATTAAGAGTCTCTTATGGTTTGTCCCCCTTCCCAGTCCCATCTTGTTTCACTTTTTCCCTCCCTACCCCCACGACCCCTGCCTTGCCTCTCAAATTCCTCATATCAGAGAGATCATATGATAATTGTCTTTCTCAGATTGACTTATTTCACTTAGCATAATACCCTCCAGTTCCATCCACATCGTTGCAAATGGCAAGATTTCGGGTTTTGTTTTTTGTTGTTGTTGTTGTTGTTGGTTGCGTAGTATTCCATTGTATATATACGCCACATCTTCTTTATCCATTCATGTGTTGATGGACATTTAAGCTCTTTCCATAGTTTGGCTATTGTAGACATTGCTGCTGTAGACATTGGGGTGCACGGGCCCCTTTGGATCACTACATTTGTATCTTTGGTGTAAACACCCAGTAGTGCAATTGCTGGGTCATAGGGCAGCTCTGTTTTTAACTTTTCGAGGAACCTCCATGCTGTTTTACAGAGTGGCTGCAACAGCTTGCATTTTATCTGGGGAGAATTTGAAGAGTCGCCTCTTCCAATACTAGACATCATTCTGACCCATCAAGTTTTCTTTTACACTGCCTGTTTTCTTTTACAATTAAGATGCTTATTGTTTATTTGTTTTGCTTGAGGAAGATAGCCTATTCATAACGTGCTTAGTAAGATTTAGTAACTTTTGTACAAACTTACATGACTTGTGATTCCTGCAGTATTATCATTTGCCACTTTAGAGAAGTCTCCAGGCTAAGAATTTTACATGAATGTGGTTGTGAACTCTACCCCTAAAAAGAGTGATGTCTAACACTTTCAGAAACACGATGCAGGCAGTGCGTACATGAGTGTACACACACATACACACATGCGCGTGCGCATACACACTTCCTCCCTCCATCTCCTCTCTGCCCTTCTAGTCTTGACCACCCCAGTGCATCTGCTGCAGGCTCCTTCCTGTTCCGCCTTGACCCCTCCCCTCCTCATTTCCCTGTTTATTTCTTCTTCCTCTGTTACTTCTCCCATTTGCCTCCACCTTGGAATCACTAGGTAGACTTTGAAGTCACAATTTTGTTGTATTTAATTTGCTGTTAACCCAGCACGCTGGACTTCAGTAATCTCTAGGTGCCCTTGCACCAGGAAGCCCCCAGTACATACTGAATGAATGGGTGCCTTAGCCCTGGTGACCAGATCATTTGCGCATTTTCAGAGAGGTTTTTTTTTTTTTTTTAACAGTGAGGAGTTTTTGTTTTAATTTGTCGGCCTGCTCTTATGGAATCTAGAATGAAAGCTACTCCTCAGTTAATTGTAACGTGGTTAGTAAAAAGTGGCAAATGAAACATAAGGTAAATAGGATTCTTCATCTTAAATTTACTTTTTTCTGGAGGGGGGTAAATGAAGGATTCTCAGAAGAATTCTTGTAATTAAAAAGTCTCCATCATTTTAAATTCTATTTTGACATTCTCTTTAAATGTGGACAGTCTCAGTACCTTCTTTGCCCGTTATCCTTTCTCTTGTTCCTTTTGCCACGTTGGGACTGTGGTATCGGGCCGACCCACACCCCAAAGCCCAGCTCCGTCCCAATACAGGAAATCCCCTGACCCTGGTGCCTCATTCCTGCCTTGGTTCCCGATCTCCTGATACTCACTTTCTAATCATGACCATCAGACCATCTCATCAGAGCCTGTGCTTGAGCCCTCTTGCCCGGTGTCCCTTAGCTGGGGACTTCTGGGAGCTGTCTAGTCCTTCTTACCCTAGCCCATCTCTTGGACTTCACCCTGGCTGGCATGTTTCATAGTATCAGTCATCACATCCTCAGTCTACCAGATTCTCATCTTTGGATCTTATGATGTGACTCCTGGAATAATTTGTTTTGTGTTTGCGCTGAAAACTTCCTTTGAACATAGTTGTCTTATCAATACTACTCTCAACATTTAGATTTCATAGAATATTTAAAAACAAATAGGATTTATTAGCCAAAAATATATAATACCTTTTATATTGACTTTCCTGTGATTTTTCTGGAAAGCTGTGAGTTTACACTTGGAGGCTTGGAATAAGCCTCCAAGTTTATAATATACTAGTTTTTTATTTTATTTTATTTTAAAGATTTTATTTATTTATTTGACACAGAGAGAGAGATTACAAGTAGGCAGAGAGGCAGGCAGAGAGACAAGGAGAGGAGGAAGCAGGCTCCCCGCTGAGTAGAGAGCCCGATGCGGGCCTCGATCCCAGGACCCCGAGACCATGACCTGAGCCGAAAGCAGAGGCTTTAACCCACTGAGCCACCCAGGCGCCCTATAATATACTAGTTTATAACATACTAGTAAGTATGCGCCCCACTCCATCTTCATTTTTTTTTTTTTGTCTTTAATTAGGTACCTTTTTTTGGTTGAAATGGAATTTGGTGGTTTTTCACTAAAAATTAACCTAAAGAAGTATGGTTGTTTCTAAAAGAAGTGCTCAAACATATTTTCACAATTTATTCATTCAGTATGTGCAGGGGGAAATTAAATACAGATAGGTTACTCTTTCTGACAGGTTAAAGAAGTTAGCTGTATGGAATGTCCTAGCTGTATTATTGGAAAATAAATAAGATGTATTATGCTGGTTTATCTCCCCTTTGTCATGCTTAGCATTAGGTTAAGGTGGATATTCTACCTATGGTGTCACGTTATGTAAATATTTCTGTACTTTGTTCTTTCAAAGGTATTAAATCATTTGAATTATATTGTTCCAGCTTCATATGAGTGGGGAAAGGCCTTCTGTTACTAGTAAAGCAAACACATTGGCAGTCCTAGAGTCACCCATAGTACCTTTAAAATGGCGTGTTTTAATTAAACTTACTGAAAACATTAGGAATTTACTTCACTGTGGTAATGGTGGTTGGAGAGAATGAACTGGTGGGAAACCAAACGTTTTTTCTCCCCCCATAATTTTAAAACAAATACTAACCTAAGTTGTTGTAAATCTGTACTTATGGGGACATTTTAATAGATTAATTTATATTCGGCATTTAAAGAGTAGAGAGTCTTGGTAAGATAGTAAGTTGAGAATGTAAACTGTACTATCTCTAAACTTTCTGCCAACATATGGCCTGACAGCTTGGATCTAGAACGGTGCCTTCCAGGATGGTAGCCATTAGCTCCACATGGCTAGCCAGAATTGAGTTGTGGTGTAATTGTAAAACATGCACCACATTTGAAAACTTGGTACAGAAACCAGAATGTATGACACTCTGTTAATACTGTCTATGTTGATCTAATGTTGAAAATATAGTATTTTGGTTTTGCATAAAACACTGAAATTAATTTCATCTTTTTTTAAACTTTTTAAATTTGGCCACTAGAAAACTGAAAATTACATAGGTAGCTCACATTTGTGGCTTACATTATCTTTCTATTGGGCAGCACTATTCTGAGACTAAGAAAATTACATGGTTGTCTAAATGCCGCACCCTCTGTATTTACGCATTGAAAAATCATTATGTCTAATATCAAGCTTAGAGTTGGCACATGCAGAGTAACGCATTTGGGGAAAGCTAATTCAAATTGTGCTTACTGGATAACAAGGCTGAGAGTCATTAAGTCCTGTTCTTTGGAGCCAGTACTTTAGTGGAATGTGTTTACCTAAAAGACCAAAAAAGTCTGGGACAACATTTACTTGCAAGAAAAAAAAAAAGGAAGGAAGGAACGAATGAATGAACGAACGAACGAAAAGAATTACTTTCCAATCTTTGCTTGAAATCATAGTGCTTCTCTCCATGAAATATCCAGTTCTGGTAAGCAACCTAAAAAAAGAAGTAGAAAGGCTTAAAAGAGTTTTAGGAGAGAGAAAGTGATCAAGGAATTAGTGTCTTATGATAACATATGTGAAAAAGTTAGGACTCCCTGAGTTGAAAGAGATAAAATTAAACAATTATGAAAGGCAGTTGTCAGGTTTAGGAATATTAGTGCTTCCTTTCAGGGGCCTGAGTAGAAAAGACTGATAAAAAATAAATATAAGAACTTATTCTTTAATCGAATAACCATGGCCCAACTTACCAAAACCCAAAATATTACAAGTATGGGTTTCTGGAGTAGCTGGTTACAATGTTCAGGTACTCACTGTGGGGCTGCCTTACAAACGCAGTCATCTTATACTGGGGTTATTTTATGTTTTCAGCCTTTAAATAAGGATCCACACAGGTTTCCATTATGTTGAATTCTTTGTTCTGAACTTCTCTGGGATATTTCCTCAAAATCTACTAAGTTATTCGGAAAATTTAAAGTTTGTCAAGTCTTAACTCCATCAGTTGACAAAGATCAAAAGTATAAATATGTGCTAGGAATGTTTATATCAATAAGGATTCACTAAGTATATATTTTTAGAGTTTTTTCCTGTTATTATGGGAGAAGGCAGTCATTCTATCTACAAAACATTCTCTGTTATCATTGACTTGCTGTGGATCATTTGATCTAACTAAATATGGAAATTCTTTTTACTTAATGTTTTTCTGTACCAGGTACCCGACAGGGTATTAGGCAGAGAGAGAGGACGAAGCAGGCTCCCCACTGAGCAGGGAGCCCGATGCGGGCCTCGATCCCAGGACCCTGAGATCATGCCCTGAGCCGAAGGCAGAGCCTTTAACCCACTGAGCCACCCAGGCGCCCCTTGACAGGGTACTTTTAAAGTGTCCTTTGGTGATGGTGGCTTGTTAACTCCTCTTATATCTAAGGGTAGCCCACAAAGGAGTTGATAGAGCGCTGAAATTCTAATAAAGGGATTTGTTAAGTCAATCGCAAAAAGATAGTGTTCTATTAATTTTAATAATGCAACAAAATACAAAGACACAGAAGTGCCCCCAGATTTGGAATAATATGTCCAAATCTGTATTCGTAGATATGCATAGATCATGCTATTAAAAGACCAGCAGTACATACATTGTTGAATTTTTATACTTATCTATAATTTATAAATTTTAAGAGCGAACCTTATATTTATTTTCATAATTTTAAATGTGGAAAATTTTAATGTGCAGAGACTCAGACCCCAGAAAACACATTAACATCTAATACTTTAGTAAATAGCAAAATATATTTTATTAATCATTGCAATGTAGAAGCAAGTAATTATAAATTGCCGTTTTGCGAAGGGTGATGAGCAAAGCAATAAATTAGAGGGGAAGCGAGAAAACACAGCAGTGATAAAGGCAGAAGGGGCTAGAGCAGTTATTGTAGCTTTTGCAAATGACTATATCCGTAATCACTTCCAACTCTTAAAAAAACTGTGTGAGGGCGCCAGGGTGGCTCAGTGGGTTAAAGCCTCTGCCTTCGGCTCAGGTCATGATCTCAAGGTCCTGGGATCGAGGCCCGCATCGGGCTCTCTGCTCAGCAGGGAGACTGCTTCCTCCTCTCTCTCTGCCTGCCTCTCCCCCTACTTGTGATCTCTCTCTGTCAAATAAATAAATAAAATCTTAAAAAAAAAACAAACAAACTGTGTGAGTGGCTTTGCCTCGTCATAGTACTAAGTAGACTTTATGTTCTAAGCCACGTAGGATGGAAGCTTCACTAGGCTCAGAAATTTGTTTATTTAAATTCCCTGCTGTGTCCGCAGTAACAATGACAGTGCCTAGCAATAGCAGGTATTAGGTGAATCCATGAACGAATGAATAAATGAATGAAACTTTACCCTTCCTAATTTTTTACATCTCTGTTATATCCCAGACGATCAAAATCTTAGGGTCTAGAATCTTTTTTAATCCTTCACGTATTCAGTGTTCAAATTCCCAGTATGGTGGTTTTGTGAAGCGTATATCCCAGCAGCCATTGTTGATCTGCCTTTGGTGGAGAACTCATTTCCCTGTGAGATGCTTCAGCCTTTCTCAGGACAGAGCTGTTGTTCGTTGGCCCTTAATTTAGTAGAACAAAATCACTCTGTAGTTTCCTAGTTCTTTGCCCTGGGGTTATATAGAAGGGATCTAAAATTTCTTCCACATTTAATATTTTAAATATTTAATATTTAATATTGCTCTTTAATATATTTTTTTTTAATTTTAAGATTTTATTTATTTGACAGAGAGAGACACAGCGAGAGAGGGAACACAAGCAGGGGAAGTGGGAGAGGGAGAAGCAGACTTCCTGCCCTGGGACCATGACCTGAGCCAAAGGCAGACGCTTAACGACTGAGCCACCCAGGTGCCCCTGCTCTTTAATATTTAAAGACAGTTATCAGCTCCCTCCTATCCCACCATGCACCCCACCCATTCTTAATGTACCCCAGCTTCCTGGGCAGATTCTTCAATAGTCTGTCTTTTAGCAATTTCAAGTGCTATAGCAGCAAGAATTCTTTTTTTATTATTATGTTATGTTAGTCACCATATAGCACACCATTAGTTTTTGATGTAGTGTTCCATGAGTCATTGTTTGTGTATAACACCCAGGGCTCCATGCAGTACGTGCCCTCCGTAATACTCACCACCAAGCTAACCCATCCCCCCAACCCCCTCCCCTCGAACATCCTCAGTTTGTTTCTCAGAGTTCACAGTCTCTCATGGTTTGACTCCCCTCCCATTCCCCCCCTTCACTTTTCCTTTCCTTCTCCTAATGTCCTCCATGTTATTACTTATGTTCCACAAGTAAGTGAAACCATATGATAATTGTCTTTCTCTGATTGACTTATTTCACTTAGCACAATCCCCCCTGGTTCCATCCTTGTCATTGCAAATGGTGGGTATTCATCCTTTTTTGATGGCTGAGTAATATTCCATTGTATATATGGACCACATCTTCTCCATTCATCTGTTGAAGAGCATCTTGGCTCCTTCCACAGTTTAGTTATTGTGGACATTGCTGCTATGAACTTTGGGGTGAATGTGGCCCTTCTTTTCACTACATCTGTATCATTGGGGTAAATACCCAGTAGTGCAATTGCTGGGTTATAGGTAGCTCTATTTTTAACTTTTTGAGGAAAGTCCACACTGTTTTCCAACGTGGCTGTACCAATTTGCATTCCTACCAAAAGCAAAAGATGGTTCCCCTTTCTCTACAACCTCTCCAACATTTGTTGTTTCTTGCCTTGTCAAATTTTGCCTTTCTAACTGGTATAAGGTGGTATCTCCATGTGGTTTTGATTTGTATTTCCCTGGTGGCTAATGATGTTAAACATTTTTTCATGTGTCTGTTAGCCATTCGTATGTCTTCTTTGGGGAAGTGTCTGTTCATGTCTTCTGCTCATTTTTGACTTAATTATTTGTTTTTTGGGTGTTGAGTTTGAGAAGTTCTTTATAGATCTTGGATATAAGCCCTTTATTTGTAGTGCCATTTGCAAATATCTTCTCCCATTCTGTGGGACACCTCTTTGTTTTGTTGACTGTTTCCTTTGCTCTGCAGAAGCCTTTTATCTTGATGAAGTCCCTTGCCTTTGGAGACAGATCTTGAAAGAGGTTGCTGTGGCTGATGTCAAAGAGGTTGCTGCCTATGTTCTCCTTTAGGATTTTGGTGGATTCCTGTCTCACATTGAGGTCTTTCATCCATTTGGAGTTTATGTTTGTGTATGGTATAAGAGAATGGTCGAGTTTCATTCTTCTGTATATAGTTGTCCAATTTTCCCAGCACCATTTATTGAAGATACTATCTTTTTTCCATTGAATATTTTTTCCTGCTTTGTCAAAGATAGTTGACCGTAGAGTTGAGGGTCCATATCTGGGCTCTCTATTCTGTTCCATTGATCTATGTGTCTGTTTTGTGCCAGTACTTATTCTGTCTTGGTGATCACAGCTTTGTAATATAGCTTGAACTCAGGCAACCTTATGCCCCTACCTTTGTTGTTTTTTTTCAACATTTCCTTGGTGATTTGGGGTCTTTTCTGGTTCCATACAAATTTTAGGATTGTTTGTTCCAGCACTTTGAAAAATGCCATTGGTATTTTGATCGGGATGGCATTGAAAGTATAGATTGCTTTGGGCAGCATAGACATTTTAGTAATGTTTATTCTTCCAATCCATGACCATGGAATGTTTTTCTATCTTTTAGTGTCTTCTTCAATTACTTTCATAAGTGTTCTATAGTTTCTAGCGTATAGATTCTTTACCTCTTTGGTTAGGTTTATTCCAAGGTATCTTATGGTTTTTGGTGTTATTGTAAATGGTATCAGTTCCCTAATTTCTCTTTCTACAGATACATTGTTAGTGTATAGGAAAGCCACTGATTTCTGTGCATTGATTTTGTATCCTGCCATGTTACCGAATTGCTGTATGAGTTCTAATAATTTCGGGTAGGAATCTTTTGGATTTTCCACATATCATGTCATCTGTGAAGAGAGAGAGTTTGACATCTTCTTTGCCAATGTGAATTTTATTTATTTATTTATTTATTTATTTATTTATTTATTTATTTATTTATTTATTTATTTATTTATTTATTTATTTATTTATTTATTTTCTCTGATTGCTGTTGCTAGGAGTTCTGGTATTATGTTGAACAACATGACATCCTTGTCATGTTCCTGATCTTAAGGGAAAGGCTCTCAGCTTTTTCCCATTGAGAATTATATTGAAGAGTTTTAATTAGGAAAGGATGCTGTATTTTGTCAAATGCTTTTTCTGTATCAATTGAGAGGACCATATGTTTCTTGTCTCTTCTCTTATTAATGTGTTCTAGCACATTGATTGATTTGCAAATGTTGACCACCCTTGCATCCCAGGGATAAATCCCACCTGGTTGTGATGGATAATTCTTTTGATGTACTGTTGGATCCTATTAGCTAGGATCTTGAGAATTTGGTATCTGTATTCATCAGGGATATTGGTCTGAAATTCTCCTTTTTGATGGGGTCTTTACCTGGTTTTAGAATCAAGGTAATGCTGGACTCAGAATGAGTTTGGCAGTTTTCCTTCTGTTTCTATTTTTTGAAACATCTTCAGGAGAATAGCTATTATTTCTTCTTTGAATGTTTGGTAGAATTCCCCGGGGAATCTGTCAGGCCCTGGACTCTTGTTTTTTGGGAGGTTTTTGGTCACTGCTTCGACTTCGTTACTGGTTATTGATCTATTCGGATTGTCAGTTTCTTTCTGTTTCAGTCTTGGTAGTTTATAGGTTTCCAGGAAGGCATCCATTTCTTCCAGGTTGCTTAATTTATTGGAATATAGTTGTTGATAATAATTTCTAATAATTATTTCCATTTCCTTGGTGTTAGTCCTGATCTCTCTCCTTTCATTCATAATTTTATTTTGGGTTTCTCTTTTCTTTTGGATAAGTCTGGCCAGTGGTTTAGTCATCTTATTAATTCTTTCAAAGAACCAGCTTCTATTTTCATTTATCTGCTCTACTGTATTTCTGGTTTCTCATTCATTGATCTCTGCTTCAATCTTAATTATTTCTCTTCTTGTGTGTGGCTTACTTTATTTGTTGTTCTTTCTCCAGTTCTTTAAGGTGTAAAGTAGTTTGTGTATTTGGGATTTTTCTATTGTTTTGAATGAGCCTTGGATGGCTATATATTTCCCCCCTTAGGACTGCCTTTGCAGTATTCCACAGGTTTTGGACCGATGTGTTTTCATTCTCATTGGTTTCCATGAATTGTTTAAGGTCTTTGATTTCCTGGTTGACCCAAACATTCTTAAGCAGGATGGTCTTTAGCTTCCAAGTGTTTGAATTTTTCCAAATTTTTTCCTGTGATTGAGTTCCGGTTTCAAAACATTGTGGTCTGAGAATATGCAGGGAATAATCTCAGTCTTTTGGTATCAGTTGAGACCTGATTTGTGACCCAGTATGTGGTCTGTTCTGGAGAAAGTTCCATGTGCACTCAAGAAGAATGAGTATTCTGTTGTTTTAGGGTGGAATGTTTTGTATATATCTATGAGGTCCATTTGATCCAGTGGATCATTCAAAGTTAGATGATCTGCTTAGATGATCTGTCTATTGCTGAGAGTGGAATGTTGAGGATTATCATCAATATGTGTCTTTATTGGTTAATAGTTGGCTTTTGTAGTTGACTGCTGCCATGTTGGGGGCATAGATATTTACAGTTGTTAGATACCCTTGTTGGATAGACCCCTTAAGAATGATCTAGTGTCTTTTTGTATCTCTAAGTGTCCTTCTGTATCACTAACAGTCTTCAGCTTAAAATTGAATTTGTCTGATATGAGAATTGCTACCCCAGCTTTCTTTTGAAATCTGTTGGCATGAGAAATGGTTCTCCATCCCTTCACTTTCAGTTTGGATGTATCTTTAGGTTCAATATGAGTGTCTTGGAGATAGCATATGGAAGGGTCATGTCTTTGTACCCAATCTGCAACCCTGTGCTGTTTCATGGGAGCATTTGGGCCTTTCGCATTGAGAGTGATTATTAAAATTTATGATTTTATTGTCATCATATTGCCTGTGAAGTCCTTGTTTCTATAGATTTTTACTGTAAATTTCTGTTCTATATCACTCTTGGGGTCTTTCTCCTTTTATAAAACCCCCCTTAATATTTCTTGCCGGGCTGACTTGGTGGTCACCACATATTCCTTCAGTTTCTGCCGGTCTTAGAAGCTCCTTGTCTCCCTCTATTCTGAATGAAGCATTGCTGTATAAAGTATTCTTGGCTGCATGTTCTTCTCATTTAGTACCCTAAATATGTCTTGCTAGCCCTTTCTGACTTGCCAGGTTTCTCTGGACAGTTCTGACATTGTTCTGATGTTCTTCCTCTGTATGTAAGAAGTCTATTCCCTCTCTCCACTTTCAAGATTGTTTCTTGGATCTAAGGTTTACAAATATGTCATAGCCTCAGTCTGTTCTCATTGATCTTGGGAGGGGTCCTCTCTGCCTCTTAGACACAATGATTGGACACAACTTTGAGCTCTGATTTGCTCAAATATATCTTCTAGACCCCTCTCTCTCTCCACCCACCCCCCAGGGATGCCAATAATCCTGATATTGGAACGTTTAATTGAGTCACTAATCTCTCTCAGTTCGATCCCTTGCATTTTAATTTGTTTTTCCATGCCGCCTCGGTTTCCTTTTTTTCTGTCATCTTATCCTATAGCTCACTAATTTGTTTTTCTGCCTCGTTTACCCTGGCAGTCAGAGTATCCAGTTTAGACTGCATTTCATTCATAGCATTTTTAAGTTCGGCCTGATTAGATCTCTTTTCTGCCCATGGAGATTCTGTATTGTTGTTAATATTTTTCTCAAGCCTAGGTATCACCTTGATAATTGTTTCTCTGAACTCAATTTCTGACATCTTGGTTATATCCATATCCATTAGTTCTGTGGCAGAGGCTACCGTCTCTGATTCTTTCCTCTGTTGGGGGTTCTTCCTCTTAGTCATTCTGTTGAGGGGTGATTGAGGGAATGTCCAGAGTCCAAAGTATTGACCACAACCCAGGCAAGGTGCACCTGTTTTATAGGGACCTTAGTAGGGTTGTCGGCCTCTTGTTCTTCCACCCTGTCTTCTGGGGGAGGGGCCTGCCTCGCTGTTACTCAGGCAACCCTGTTTGGGCAGAGATGCCCTGTCTCCTCTGGGGGATGGGTGGGCTCTGTGAAAACCGGTTTTGGGGGGCTTTTGTTCCCTGGTGGCATTCCCTAATAACTCTCCCTGGCGGCTTTCTGCTTCTCTTCCGAGACTCAAAGCAGAAGTGACCATATCCAAAGCTCTTCTCAGAACAGAGAGATCATAGTCTGGTCTTCAGTGAGCTCCCCAGGCCACACTGTCTCCTTTTCTGTCTGTGCTGCTACACACCGCAATCTCCTGGGTTGTGTGCCGCTCAGCAGCGCTCCCAACCGTCGCTCCCCGAGCTTGGCGCATCTCTGTCCTTTGTGGTTCTAAAACTGCAAGCTGTCCCCAGTTTGCATGTGTGCCCCTCTAGCTCCAGGTTTCAGCCTGGGGGGCTGCCCAAAAGTCCTTTCTTGCTGCCACCGGTCTGCGAGTCTGTGCCTGGTCCCCAACGCGAGAGGCTTTTGCCGTCCTGGTGCAAGATCACAGAGGCTCCCTCCACCTTCTGTCTATCTTCCCATATCTGCCCCGGGGAATCACGGCTCCCCGCTTCATACCTTGAGACCAATTGCCGGAGATATCCTGTTTGTAGAGATCCACATATGTCTTCTTACATCTCAGGCTGATTTCACGGGTGTTCAGAATGGTCTGGTAGATAGGGACTGGTTGAAATAGGGTCCCTGACTCCTCCATCGTCTTTTTTTGCAAGACCTCTAGCAGCAAGAATTCTCATCATCATCTTGGCTTATTCTACCGAACGTTTTCGTTTAGTGTGGTACTAACTTCTGAACATAATACTCTTAGTATAGTCCGACTGCCATGGGACTTATTACTCCTTTGTAAATGCACCAGAAGACCAGACTAGTTTCCACTGTTAGCTGTATCACAATAGATTTTTACAAAGAGTAATGTCGGTTAAAATTTCTTTGCAATTTTTATGAGTATCCATATTCTACATCGTCTCCATTTTGTCCATACATGGTTGGTATTTTGAACTCAAAAGTAGGACCTTATATTTATCTGCATTAAATTCCATTTAAAGAATTCATTCCAGCCTTCTAGACAGTTACCACCTCTTGGATCTTGATTTATTTATTGCTTTGTCTTTTCTTTTCCTACAATTCTCCTATGATACTGATGGACGTATACTCTATATACTCACCTAATGTATTCATTTTAAAAATTGTGTCAATAGTGCAGGGCATAGATCTCCGATTGGTTGCTGGAAAACTTAAACTTATGCACCCTTTTAGGTAAGAGGCCACAAATAATAATTTTATTATTCTGGCACAAAGCTCAGTCCTTGGCTGGCAGGAGCTTCTCAACCAACATGTGCTGCATTGAATTAGCTGTTGAACTTGCTCGGCACTCTTAGAGTGGAACTCTTCATCTTTATGACACCAAATCCATTAGCAGGGTTGCTATCCAGCCATACTTCCACACATTGGAAACAAGGATATGATGAAAGATTTTTCCAAATGCCTTGGTGAAGTGTGTGTTTCCTACATTTACGGGATTATGAAAAACTTAAGAGATGGTATTCTCTGTTCCGCACTCACAACCCAAATGGCCCTGTGCTCTTTCTAGCACTTGATGGGAACTGAGTAAATGTCGGTTGAATGATTTCAACGTTTTCTTTCAGTCTAGGAATTGTATGCAAATCCTTATGAACAAAGATTTTTCTGGGTGGCAGTCATGATAGCAATAAAAGATATAAGGTCTCTCACTCCATTCAGCATTTGTAGCGTGCTCTTCTTTGCTAGGCATTGGAATTATAAAAATGAAATGTGCAGATTCTGGTGAGAAGAATATTATATTTATTGATTCAGTTGCTATATGTGCAGCAGTTTCTTTATGCCAGGTGTTTGATTAGTCCACATACAACGAGGCAAAGATCTTGCTCTATTAAAGCCTACATCCTAGTTGAGTAACAAGTAAACTACTAAGCTGGTAATATACGAATGACAGGAGTGATAAGGTGATGAGAGAGTGACTGGGGAGACCACTTAATTAAGGCGGCCATGGGAAGACCCTATGCGAAGATGACATTTGAGGTACGATCCAAAGGATGGGTGTGAGCCTTGTGAAGATATGAGGGAAGCCTGTTCCAGGCAGAATGAATGGCAGGTGCCACATTCAGAAAGACTTTGGCTTATTCCAGAAACACAAAGGAGAAGCCAGTGTAAGTGGAGCCTGGAGATCAGTGTTGCTGAGTGTGGGATAAAGTTGGAGGACAGATAGGAACCAGGTCACACAGTCACGTGAGTTGTAATAAGGAGTATGGATTTTCTTTTTTGAGCAGCAGAAAGTCGTTGAGAGGTTTTAAGTAGGAAGTGACATGCCTTTATTCTTGTGTCAAGAGACTCATCTGACTGCTTGTAGTAGGGATAAGTGTAAATTAGAAAGACCTATTATACAGATATTGTTCTTATTCAAGAGAGAGATGATGGTGGACACAGTAGAGATAGACTGAAGTAGAAAAATCCAAGACATATTTTGGAGATAGGACCAAGGGCATAATGATAAGAAGGATGAAGGAAAGAGATACATTGATTTTGACTTCCAAGTTTTTGGCACGAGTCATTCTTTGATGGTGCTACTTATGCAGTGAAAGCTGGAGGCGGAGCAGGTAGGGTGGAGGGAGTCACTGATGACAACTTAAGATAAAGTGTGATAAGTGCTCTAACAGATACCCACCATCCTTTGTACAGGTGTCGTAGTATTCATTTATCCTATATAATCCATGATACCTAACACACACAAATAGTTCTTACTTACCTTACTCAAACAATGAGAAACTAACCAAATCCACCTTGCCTTTAGAGAAAATAGTAGCGTTAAGAAAGAAAAATGAATGAAAAAGAAAGAGGATAGTGGCAGCTATTTTATTCTGCAATAGAACCCACATGAGCAATGGCATATAAAAAAAGTGAAGTGTCACCTTTTATTGAAAATTAACAATAATATAATGCCTTGGGCGTAGGTGAATATTAGATGTTAGCACACACAACCTGTTCTGCACAGGATCACTTCTACCTCCTCAAGACAAGCCCAGGCACATTTCATGTCAGAACACAAGTTGTAGTGGAAAAAAGAGAAAAGCAATGAGAAGTGTTATTTCTTTAAAGTAATTTATCACAGCTGTTGCCTCATCAATACATGTATAAACTTCCACATCATCAGAAAGGGTAGTAGCTATTTCTGTAATCAATCCAGAAATAATAAGCTGGGCATGTTTCTTTATTAACTTCTGTTATAAACATAAAAATATGTATCTGCAAGTATGTCAAGAAAAGAAAAATATTAGTGGTTCTGGTATTTTCTTTCAGCACTAGTTATTATTTGGAGTTGTCATCTTAAGAAATAACCTAATAAAAATATTGATATACAGAAAGGCATTAAGATATATTAGTTACCATATATCCAGAGGTTGCCGATAGGAAGGGAATGTGAGAATAAAACTTGAGCATGATGTTCTTGTGATAGCTTTGTGAAATTCCTAAATATCATCATATACCCTCCTCCTAACTCAATTGTAGTGGATTTTCAAGGGCACATAAAACTTATCATAGAATTTAGTGATTAAATTTTCATACAATATATTATAGGGCAACAACATTTCCACATCAGTATGTGCAGGTGAAGTCAGTGTTCTTTTTTTTTTTTTAAAGATTTTTATTTATTTATTTGACACAGAGAGAGAGAGATCAGATCACAAGTAGGTAGAGAGGCAGGCAGAGAGAGAGGAGGAAGCAGGCTCCCTGCCGAGCAGATAGCCCGATGTGGGCCTCGATCCCAGGACCCTGGGATCATGACCTGAGCCGAAGGCAGCGGCTTTAACCCACTGAGCCACCCAGGCGCCCTGAAGTCAGTGTTCTTTTGTTTACCAGCCATTAGGACTTGCCATGATTTAGAAAATTAATGTAACATTAAGATTTCTTACTCTGTCTTGAGGTTTGTAAAGAAATCCCACTTTCTAGCTAAATAATACCACCAGAAAAAAATTCGTTTGCATTTTGATATCTTTGGAACATTGAGGTCACTTGTTTAATCTGCTTTGTCTGACATAATATTAGAATTCAATTTTTGTATCACCATTTTTATTGACATTATTTATGCCAAACATGAAAATGGAGCAGATAATATTTCAGCTTGAAAATAGTATTCACTGTATTAAGTGCTACGTATCTGTACTCTATATTAAAATGAGTGATCATTCTTTTATATGGAGAAAAGGCCAGAAAAATATAATCATAACCAATCTATTTCCCTCACTACTTTTAAATCACAGTGGACCGAAGAATTTATAAGAACCATAAATAAGTGAGATAAGTGTCTAAAGTCACCATGTGTAGTGAAGTGGGGAAATTGAAAAAGTCATGCAATACTATAAAGTTGTCTATTCTATCCGAGTGCTGGGAGGACACACTTCTATTCTCATCCCCATTCCTCCACAGCCCATATTAACACATCGCCGACAAGGCACCGTCGACTCCACTTATGTGCTACCAGTCACCATTTGCCTCTTTTACCTTTTGCTTTTTTTCTTAGAAACCTACAACTTGTCTTTTTTGTTTAAAAAAGGTTTATTGGGGAAAAAAAAGCGTTATTGAAGTATTTCCTCCTTGTCCACTCTCCCTCTTTCTTTCTCTCCTCCAACCCTTTCTCTCTGCTCTGATTATTAAAAAAACTTAAGACACCATGAATTGTCTGATGTTTTGACTTTGTGCAGTCTGAAACGTCTCTGCCACACACATGATCAAGCAAGGGTTTCTGGCTTGTCAAAGTCAGACAACCTCCTGTTTGTGGGTTGTTTTTTTTTTTTCCTTTAACCACAAAAATAAGGAATCATAGAAGTTTTGTTTCTTTTGAGTTTAAGATGAAGTTTATTTGGTGGCATTTTCCCCATTTTAAAAGCATAACAAGATAAACAGAAGAGTAAACAAAATCACCTGTGATCTCATTGACCTTCCAGGTTGGAGAAGGAGCCAAGTCTGATCATAAGCAGGGATATTTGGGTGCCTTTACATTTAGAATTACTTTTAACTTGTTATGAAGCTCAGCTGTTGTGAAGCTGTTTCAGTGAATCCCAATCCATGATAGCCATCAAGCCTCAGGCTGTCATTGGTAGTATTTGCATGCATATATAGTCTTAAGAGCGTCCTATTTTCCTGGGCGCCCTGTGTTGAAGGACTGACTTTATCTATCTATCTGTCTGTCTATCTATCTATCTATCTATCTATCTATCTATCTATCTATCTACCTATCTATCTATTATTTATTTATTTAAGATCCACTAGGGGATATGCAGAGGCATTCCTTCTCACACTGGAATAGTGATTTTTGCTTCTTTTCCGTAAACACAGTGTTTATATTTGCTCTTTAGATTTTACGGGCTGCTTCTCCCTCTCTTTTAAAGTTGTCTTTTTGCCTGTCTTGTGTTGTTTGCTCTTTTACACCCATGGAATTGGCACACATCACATCACCCCCACCTGCACCAGACTGAATTATTATTTTTTTGAGATATAATTAACATATCGCATTGTCATAGTTTTAGGGGCCACGGCTGAATTCTTAATCCACATTCATTCCCATAGAATGTTCAGGACTTTTCCTGAGTCAGATCTCGATTAAAGACTTGAGTGTAAGACCTGATACCATATAACTCCCAGCAGAAAACATAGGCATTAAGCCTTGACATAGATCTTGGGGATGATGTTTTGAGTTTAACACCAAAAGCAAAGTAGCAACCTTACCTCCAAAAATTGTAGGAGCTACTTCTGTACTTACTTAAAATGAGTCTGCATCATAGAAATATGGTGTCTTTATGGTGCTAGTTTGAAAAAACCTTGCCTGAGCAATATTGAATGAAACTACACTTTTGCAGCTCATTGGTGACCAGTCAAAATTTGGTGGTTCTCAAAAAGTCAAACTTAGTGTTACCATATGATTCTGCTGGTATACACCCAAGAAAAATAAAAACATACATCCACATGAAAACTCGCATATAGTGTTCTTAGCAGCATTGCTTATAGTAGCCAAAAAAGTAGAAACCACCCAAATGACCATCAAGTGATAGATGGATACCTGTGGTATATCCATACAATGTAATATTATCCAGCCATTAATAGTAATGGAAATATAGTATTATATGCAAATATATATCAATAAAAAAAGTAATGAGGTGCTAACACATAGTATGACATGGGTAAATCTTGAAAATATTATGCTAAGTGGGAGAAACCAGACCGAAAATCCACGTATTTTATTAATCCACTTTTGTGAAAGACCCAGAGTAGACAAATGGAGAGAGAGAGAGAAAAGAGATTCATACGTGTCAAGGGCTGGGGAAACGAGAGAATGGAGAGTGGCTGGTAGTGGGTAAGGGGTTATTTGGGGAAGATAACAAAATATTTTGGAGCAAGATAGTGGTGAACAACTAGAGCGGTTGTACAACTCCGTAAATTCACTAAAAACTAAATTAAAAGTGTGAGTTCTGTAGTATATTAAATTTCAATTAAAAAGATCAATCTGTTTTAATCCTGCAAGAAAATCAGAAGTTTTTGTGAATTAACAGTGTGAACTCATATTGTTGTAATACAGTGAAAAGCGTAATAAAATTTCTGGAAGCCCCCTTCAGAGGGAGGTGTAGAACTTCTATTATGGCAGATGAACCTTTCATAAGAAGAAACAATTTGCTAAATCTTGAAATTCACCTTCTAGATCATCCCCAAAGTGTTTGGGGATCTAAAACTGAAGGAAAGCAGTAATTCTATAAATAACAAAAATCAGGTAATACATTTGCTGGTGTCAGAGAAGGACGAGATGCTAGAGGAAAGCTAGCCCACTTCTTGGAGGCGCATGTAAGCTTGCACATGATCTGACTACTCCACTGGTTTTTCTTTGTTCTATTTATGGAAGTGGTATTTAGGAAGGTCATTTAACATGCAAAGAACCCTATGATACAGTTATCTTTGGGGAGGGTTTTCCCAAGCTCTGGAAGTGTTCAGGCGGGCATCCTCTCGATTCTGTGTCGAGGGACACACAACATGGGTGTATTACACAGACGGAGAACGGTAGACAGTGTGAAGGTCACTGCACACATCAGCACACGGCAGCAGCTGTGAGAACACCCAGCTCCAAGACTCACCTTCTGATTTCCTCAGTGTGTTTAGTGGAGCCACAAAGATGTTAACGTTTATTAAGAAGGGGCTGGGGAGAACTTTTACAACATTCATTTGTAGGTAAATTTCTAATTTGTGACTTTGAAAGTTTTTTGTACTTAACATGTCTAAGTGTTATATTATTGGGGCAAATGCCTAGATTTTTAAAATCAAAGTTCAGTTTTTCCTTAAAACATACACGTTTATGATAAATGATTAAAATCTTGGAACAGGTGAATGAAGGGATTTGTCTTTTCATTCTGAGTGACTTGCAGAGTTTTGGTAGCTTTTAGTTTAGTTAGTTTAGTTTTGTTTTTATTTAGCTATTAAAGTTTATCAATATATGCATATAATATTGGGTTCCTGATTCCCATTTACAGAGATACAGTCAGTATGGATTAAAAAGACTTAAAGTGAAAAAAACAAGAAGCAACCTTCTGATTTAATATCAGCAGGTGTTCAAAGTGAAAAGGCAAACAACAATTTCATTTTTCTAAGTTGGCACGTACGACACCAGGATTGTTCAAATCCTTTATGTTCAAAGTACTTGTCAATATAAGTATTTTTCAAAGTTTAAACATTACCTCATGTTCACATCTCAAAAAAGGTAGGTAAGTCCTGGATTAAAAGAAAGAGTTGTATTTACTTTCAGCCCAGAATTTATTTTTATTTTATTTTCTAAATGTGCTTTATGGAGTGCCAAAAAGTAAAAACAGAGAATACCCCAGAGAGTAAGGACGAAATGCCTAAGACAAAGGAATGATAGTCAGTGTTGAGAGCTATCAGGCTGTAAAATTTCACCCTCCTTGAAAGCTCGCAAGTTAGGGTGCCACGGTTTCATGGAAGCTGGTAGATAGAATATGTGAGACTCCAGAGTCAGGGAAAAGGATGATTGCTCACAGCAAGAGCAGTAACCACATTACCAGCGTCCCCAGGCCCCGTCCCCACAGGACAGTGGAATAGGGCCGGTGCCACCTGCATACACAGTGGGTGGAGTTCATGGACCAGAACCCGGAGCTTAGGGAACTCCGATCTTTTGTAACACAGTACGCCTACCTACTCTTTGCTCCAGAAAGAGATACTCTCTGTCTTCTATGGATATTTATGATGCAAATGTCCATGAAAAGATAGTCCAGCTCAGAGGGCAGTGAGGCAAGATGACAGAAACACAGAAGATCCAATGGAGAATGATCTCCAACAGAAATATTTGAGTTAAATTCTTTTTATTTTTACTTGTACAATGTTAAAATTGCAATGATTTAATGGAAAACCTTTTTGAATAATCCTTACAGAGAGTTTGTATCAAAGCAAGTACTGACATGTTCAAGGATGAGTCTTAAACTTATCAGACTAAATAAAGTTTTTATTTGACTCCTGATCTTGAACTTCAGGTGTTTAGCCTTAAAATTATATGATGGACCTAAGCTATTTTCATTCAGTGTTAAAATCTGGGAATTACTCTGCCATCTGTCAGAGCACAGAGAGGTTATTACAGATGAACTTCCAGAACAGTGTCTGATGAGAAGGCAGGAGACACATTAGCTTCTTAACCTTGAAAGCTTATGTTAGAGGAGGCTGTGTGTGTGTGTATGTGTGTGTGTATCTGGACACACATATATACACACAGGTTTGTCATAAAAGTCAAGTCGTATTCAAAACCAGTTACTTCATCTGGTTTTGAATATTAAAATATTGTATGTTCTTTTTTTTTTAATTCAATTAGCCAACATATAGTATATCATTAGTTTTTGATATAATGTTCAATGACTCATTAGCTGCATATAATACCCAGTGCTCGTCACATCACATGCTTCTTTAATTGAAAAAAAAGAAGAAAGAAAGAAAAAATTTAACATACAATCAACTTTGTAGTGCTATTCCAATGTCAGCATCGTACCAAAAAAGCAGTATTTTCTGTTTCCCTCTTTTTTCAACTTTCAAAATGTGCTATCCTTAATCATTTCATTTTTTTACTGTAGTTACTTAGAATAAATTTAAAGTTTATATTCCTTAAAGTTTGTATTCATTTTACCATTCCAGAAAGCCTCCTGAACTTTATAGATGACCTTAGATTTCTTGAATATGTTTGGATTCCAATGTTAAAAGTGCAGTTAAAATTTAAATCATTTATTAATAAATATGGCAAAAAAAGTCAAGTTGAAATGAAATAAGGCTGATGTTTGTGATAATTACATCAGTGTACAGAATTGAACTTGAGATGCCTTTGTGAGAAACCATGGACAGTCATACATTTGGTACCCAATTTAATTAACAGTACACAGCCGCAAACCAAATGTTGGCCTCAAGTGTAATTCATAAGCATGAAACAACTTTCAGAATATCGTACCATTCAGAATGTACACATGTAGATATTTTAATAGTTTTCTTTTGAAAGTATTCAGGATATTTTTTGTTAGTTGACATGTTGTCTGAATATTGAAAGATGAGTTATTTACTTTGTCCTTTTGTGCAATAAAAAATTTAGCCTGTTAAAAGTTTCAAGGAATACCTCCAGAGTTCTCAAAATTATTTGAGATGCTTACTGCTTTCTGCTCATTACTGCAAATATATCATCCTATAGAGTGGCATCCTTGTGACTAATGAAAGCATCTTGTTTTTTTCTTAAAAGAGTAATTATTGGGCGCCTGGGTGGCTCAGTGGGTTAAAGCCTCTGCTTTCGGCTCAGGTCATGATCTCAGGGCCCTGGGATCGAGGCCCACATCGGGCTCCCTGCTCAGTGGGGAGCCTGCTTCCCCCTCTCTCTCTCTGCCTGCCTCTCTGCCTCCTTGTGATCTCTCTCCCTCTGTGAAATAAATAAATAAAAATCTTTAAAAAAAAAAAAAAGAGTAATTATTAAACTGTGACTTTTATTTATTGCAAAAAAAAATCTCTATCTGAATCCCTCACTTATTTTTCTATACCTGCCATAAATTTTCCTTTATGTCTGAAATATTTGGAAGCCCCTCCAGCCCCCAGCCACTCCCTCTTCTCTTCTCAGAGCATTCAATAGATTACATATGATACAAACCCTAATATAACATATTACACTGTAATGCATAATTCTGTTTTAACATCTCTGCCCCAGGCTGTGTTATTCATTTCTGCAACATCAGTTTCTAGCACTGTGCCTAGCACATAGTTACTTATTCAGTAAATATTTGTTGAAAGTATGAATGAATGAATTTTAATGTCGCCAGCAATTTGGTCTTAATCTTATTCATACTTACTTTAGAGTATATGGAAATTAGAACAGTGTGAGTAATTTGAACAAATTAGATTTTCTATATTAAACGTTGAAATGTGTGTCTTCTCTTTTTTTTTTTTTTTTATACATTACCACTATTCTAGGTCCTTAAAAATCTTCTAGGTATAGCAACTGTGGGATATTTAACCATAAAACCTGACCACAGTCTAAAAACAAACAACTAAATGCAAAAGGTGGTGTTTAAAAATTTCTTAAATTTCTTTCCATAATCCCAGGCTTCTATAATGGATAAAAATAGTAATGAGCACACATTCATTTATTTGCTTATTAAGAAACTGTCTTTTTCAAGTACTTTAGTAAATGGTGGATATAGAGATTTTTTGAAAGGTGTTAGGGGAGACAGCTTATAGTATTCAGATTCTATAAAATTCGCCCATTTAATCCAGTGGTTTTTAGTATATCCACAGACTTGTGTAACCATCAGCACAATCAATTTTAGAAGACTCTTATCACCCCCAAAAGAAACTCCCTGCCCTTTAGCAGTAACTCACATTTCTCTCCAAACACTTAACCACTGCCACCATACCTGATCACTAATATACTTTCTGTGTCTATAGATTTGCCTATTCTGAACATTTAATGTGAATGGAATAATGCAGTTTGTGGTCTTTTGTAACTGGTTTCTTTTACTTAACATTTGTTTCATTCACATTGTAGTATGAATCAGTACTTCATCCCTTTTTAATTACCACAAAATATTTCATTGTATGTAGATATCACATGTATGCATATATCTATCAAGCTACTGCTTGGCTATTTATAGTAATGCTGATATGAGCAATCACGGACAGGATTTAACATGGACATATGTTCACATTTCTCTTGGGTATATACCTAGCGGTAGAATGACTGGGTCATGTGGAGACTTTATGTTCAATTGTTTGAGGAACTGCTGAACTATTTTCCAAAGTGGCTGTACCATCTTACATTCCCACCAGCAATGTATGAGATTCCAATTTCCCCCACATCAATAGAAATTGTAAGAGGTGCCTGGGTGGCTCAGTTGATTAAGTGTCTGTCTTTGGCTCAGGTCATGATTGCAGGGTCGCAGGGTCCCAGGGTCACACCCCACATCGGGCTCCTTGCTCAGCGCAGAGCTTACTATTCCCTCTCCCTCTGCCTTCCGCTCTGCCTCCTTGTGCTCTCTCTCTCTTTCTGTGTCAAATACATAAATAAAATCTTAAAAAAAAAAAAGAGAGGGATTTGAACAAATATTTCCTGTGTCTGGCTTGAGAGCCTCTGTATTTGAATAAACACTCTATAGTGGTATATGTTGAGTGGTACATGCTACTGGTTTAAATTTTCACTTGAAAGTTAGCAAATACATTTGAAAATGGAATTTTATATTTAAATTTTAGGGGCAAAGTTACAGTGTAAGTTTAGGTCTGTGGGACAAAGATTTCAGTTTATTGACTGACCATTTTTTTTAACCATTAATTATGATTTATGCCAAGTCAATGGAAAATATCAGATGTGTTTTATATATATTATATATCATATGTATTAATTATATATTATATATAATGTATTAAATATTATATATATTTATAGTTATGCAATATAATTGTATTAATATTAGTACTGTCATTTACTGAGTGTTTGCTGTGTGCCGGGCACTCCTCTAGATGTTTCTTGTGTACAAGTCAACAGTAGTATGGTGCTGGCTTTGGAATATTTTAGCCTAAATATTTTTTTTTTTTTTTAGATTTTTTTTTTTTTTTTATTCATTTGACACAGAGAGAGAGATTACAAGTAGGCAGAGAGGCAGGCAGAGAGAGAGGAGAGAGGAGGAAGCAGGCTCCCTGCTAAGCAGAGAGCCCGATGTGGGCCTCGATCCCAGGACCCTGGGATCATGACCTGAGCCGAAGGCAGCGGCTTAAACCCACTGAGCCACCCAGGCGCCCCCTAAATATTTTTAACGCATTAATCAACAGTCGATGTTAGATTACAAGGAGAACATTTACTTCTTCCTTTCTTTACTCAATACAAATTTAATTATATTTATTTTCTTCAACTTAAAAACTAGTGAAATAAATTTATTTTAGTATCACATGGAAAATTTATAGGGAAAAAAGTTAGAGATAAAGACTGTAAGTTGCCCTTCCCCAAAACCCCAAAAAACAAAAAACAAAACAAAAACCTAACTAAGGGTAATTCATATTATTCACACACCTAACAAACTGTCCCATCTCTGGGAGAGAAAGAAATAAATTGTTAACACTTAACATCAGAACATGTTTACATAATAGTAGCTTTTCCCTAAAATGGTACTTCTGAGGAACTCTTTCTGTTGTTGGTGGTGGTGGTTTGGTTTTTAGATATCTTTATAAACCTCTTTTTGATTGAGGCAACTAAGACATGCAAAACTGTTTGAAACTGTTTCTATACAAAAGAACAAAGTAAAATTATATGTGGAAAATATTTCACCTGCAGTTAAGCAAACAGAGAAACAAACCCTTGAACCTGAGGATCGTGTGATCTCCAGAGATTGTATCCGAAGCCCTAAAAATCTCTTTAGTTTCACAATTGACTCTAAATAGGATGACATTCATTTTGTAGTTTGCGTAGTTTTGATTTCTTTGTAATAATCAGCTTCATTGTGATTTTAGCTTCCATTTCTATTGGAGTTAATAATATTCAAATTGTTTTGCTCATATATAGCGTAAAAATATTTATTTTGAAAAATCATGTACTTTCTTGCATATTTTTAAGTTGATGTAAAACTTTTATTACAGGTTTAAATAGTTGTATTGTCATTAATATTAAGGTTTAAGTGATACAATGGCAATTTTAATATGTCTAATAGTATGTTAAAACTATAATGATTTGTTCTTTATTATGATTTTAATAATACATGAAAAAGCATATTTTAACAGTCAGATATTTTACATATATATTTTTTCAAACTTGTTTTCTATTTCATTTCCCCCAGTACTTGATCTTAATGTAATACAGTCAATCCTTCTTAGGCATGGATTCGTATTTCACTTATCTACACATTACAATATATTTGTAAGCCCAAAATCAATACTTGTGGCACTCTCCTGGTCATTCACAGACATGCACAGACTGGCGAGAAATTTGAGGCACTCCATGGGCAGCTTCCCAGCTCCGGCTGAGCAAGGCGCCTCTCTGCTTTCCTGCTTCAACTCTCATACTATAAACAGATGTCCTTACTGTGGTCTATTTCCTGCCATGTTTCTGCATTTTTGTGCATTTGTTGGTGACTTCATTGTTTTAAATGATCCCCAAGTGTAGTGCTGAAGTGCGGGCTAGTACTTCTAAGCACAAGAAGCCTGTGATGTGCCTAATGGGAAAGATATATGTGCAGCTTTGTTCAGGCATGAGTTTGGTTTGCTGTTTGCTATGAGTTAAGTGTTAATAGATCATCCATATATATTAAATAAGACTCTTTAAACAGACACATAAAACAAGGTTACGTATTGATTGGTTCATGAAAATGTTGTGACCAGAGGTTCAACGGAACTTATCTTTTATTTCTTCTGGGAGTAAAATGGCTCAGTTTTTGTGAATTTGATGTTAGTGGTAATTTTCTATAACAAAACTGGACTTAAAAATATTTATGCATCACCTGAAATACATATCTGCAAGAAAAACATGTACAAAAAATTGAAATTTAAGAATGAGACTGAGGAAGATGGCAGCAGAATAGGAAGGACACTAGGCCCACCTCATCCCATTCATACAAAACATAACTCTCAAATCATCCTAAATGCCCCAGAAACTGACCTGAAGACTGGCAGGACAAGCTACAACTAAAGGTAGAGAAGAGTCCACATTGAAGGAGGTAGGAAGTTTGGAGATGTGTTTGGGAGAGAAATGGATCAAGGCTGCTATGGTGGGGAGGGAGCTGCGGTCAAAGAGAAGGGTGAAAGACAGACTACTACGGAGGAGAGAGCACAAGAAAAATGAATCTCCATAGTAATTGGATTGGAAAGTGAGAGGAGCTGAATTTCATGAATTTTTGCAACCGGTAGGGCTTAACGTCTGGTGTTTTAAAGTCAGAGGGCTTGGTTCAGGGAGAACTTGGTGGACATGGGGGCTGTTCTTGGAGAGAAGGATGGGCAGACAACCCACAGACATACAGCATGGAAACAGCAATCTGAAGAATGCCTGGGGTACACAGTGGGGAGGTTGTTTGCTCATCTTGGAGTGTATCTCAGAGAGGTGGCATTCATAGAGAGAACCCCTCTAGGAACAAAGGAACTGGTAGGCAGCATTTCCCTCCCCTACCCCCCAGCATAGACACAGGACCACTGGCAGAAACCAACACAGAGCCAGTACTCACTACCTAACTTGCATACACCAAGTCCTATCCCTTTATGCCTTGGTGGAACTGCCCTTCTCTGTCATGCTTGCCTCAGTCCCACCATGGCTGGTCCCCTCCCTGAGAACACCAGCCCAAACCTCTAATCACACTGTGTCTTCTGTCCTTGGAGTTCTTCTTCATAGGGCCATTACCTTCAAGAATAGGAGAAGTAGCTGACTTTCCTAACCTATAGAAGCAGGCACAGATACTTCAACAAAATGAGAAGAGAGAGGGATTTACCCCAAATGAAAGAACAGGGCAAGGCCATGGCAAAAGATGTAAGATATAAGGAACATGTCTAATAGAAAATATAAAGTAGTGATCATAAAGATACTCACTGGACTTGAGGAAAGAGTGGAAGGCATGTGTGAGACACTTAACATAGGGATGAGGAATAACATAGCAGAAATAAAGTGCTCAATAAATGAAATGAGAAACATGCTTGATGGAATGAACAGGCTGAAAGAAGCACAGGAATGAATTAATGACCTAAAAAACAGAGTAATTGGAAGTAATCAAGTGGAACAAAAGAGAGAAAAAAAGAATTATGCAAAATAAGGGCAGACTTAGTTAGGGAACTCTGTAACTCCAACAGACATAATAACATTCACGTTATTGGAGTGCCGGAAGAAGGGAAAGAAAAGGGAGCAGAAAATTTATTTAAGAAATAATAGCTGAAAACTCCCCTAATCTGGGATAGGAAACAGTCAGATCCAGGAAGCTAAGAGAACCCCCAATAATATCAACAAGGGCAGATCCATACCAAGACACATTAATGTAATTAAAATGGCAAAATATAGTGATAAAGAAACTGTTTTAAATGCGTCAAGACAAAATAAGACAGTTACATATAAGGGAAACCCTAATAACTTATCAGGGGATTTTTTAGCAGAAATTTTCCAGGCCAAAAGGGAGTGGCATGATACATTCAGAGTGCTGAATGAGAAAAATCTGCAGCCAAAGATGCTCTGTGCAGAAGACTATCATTCAGAATAGAGCAGAGATAAGGAGTTTCCCAGACAACCAAAAACTAAAGGAGTTCATGAGGACTAAGCCAGTCCTGTAGGAAATACTAAAGTGAACTCATTGAGTGGAAAGGAAAGACCCAAAGTGATAGTATGAAGGTAAAAAACACAAAAGCAGTAAAAATTAATATTTTTGTAAAATATCAGCCAAAGAACTCACAAAATAAAAAGATGCAAAATATGACACCATACACTTAAACATGGAGGAAAGTAAAGAATGAGTTCAAACTTAAATGACCATCAACTTAATATAGGCTGCTGTATAAAGAAGATGTTATATACAAACTTTATGATAACCACAAATCAAAAACCACTAATAAAGAATAAAGAGAAAGAAATCCAAATATATCACTCAAAAAACCCCAGCAAACTATGAAAGAGAAAAAGTCAAGAAAGGATCAGAGAAAATCTTCAGGAAAAAAACACAAAATAAGTAATAAAATGACAATAAATATGTATCCATCAATAATTACTTTGAATGTAAATGGGTTAAATGGTCCAATCACAGACATAGTACTGACAGAATGGGTAACAAAACAAAACAAAACAAAAAAACCCTATTGTCAATTAATATTCAACAAATCCAAAAAGAATATCCAATGGAAAGAAGACAGTCTCTTCAACAAATGGTGTTGGGGGAAAAAAAAAAACCAGCCACGTGCAGAAGAATGAAACTGGACCACTTTCTTACACCATATACACACACACAAAAAAATTCAAAATGGGTTAAAGACCTAATTGTGAGACATGAAACCATAAACATCCTAGAAGAGAACACAGTCAGTAACCTCTTTGACACTGGCCATGCAACTTCTTACTAGATATGTTTGCCAAGGCAAGGGAAACAGAAGCAAAAATGAACTATTGGGACCTCATCAAAATAAACAGCTTCTTCACAGTGAAGGAAGATAATCAACTATCTAAATGGCAATCTAGAGAACTGGAAGAAGGTATTTGCAAATGACATATCCAATGAGCGGTTAGTATCCAAAATATGTGAAGAACTTACAAAACTCAACACCCCCCCAAAAATAATCCAATTAAAAATGGGCAGAAGACACGAACAGACATTTTTCCAAAGAAGACATCCAGATGGCTAAGAGACGAAGGAAAAGGCGCTCATCATCAGTTACCATCAGGGAAATGCAAATCAAAACTACTATGTCACACCTGTCAGAATGGCTAAAATCAACAACACAAGAAACAGCAGGCATTTGCAAGGGTGTGGGTAAAACGGAACCCTCTTGCACTGTTGGTGGGAATGTCAACTGGTCCAACCACCATGGAAAACAGATGGAGTTTCCCTAAAAAGTTAAACATAGAACTGTGCAATCCAGGGATTTCACTACTGGGCATTTACCCAAAGAATACCAAAACACTAATTTATAAAGGGGTACATCTACCCCTATGTTTATAGCAGCATTATTTACAATAGCCAAGATATGGAAGCAGCTCAAATGTCCATAGATTGATGAATGGATAAAGAAGATGTGGCATATATTATATATAATGGAATATTATTCAGCCATAACAAAGAGTGAAATCTTGCTATTTGCAAGAACGTGGATGTAGCTAGAGAGTATAATGCTAAGTGAAGTAAGTCGAAGAAAGACAAATACTATATGATCTCACTTGTATATAGAATTCAGAAAAGAAAACTGATGAACATAGGGGAAAAAAAGAGAGAGAGACAAACCGCGACACAGCCTCTTAACTATACAGAACAAACTGCTGGTTACCAGAGGGGAAGAGAGTGGAAGGAAGGGGGAAAGGTAATGGGGCTTAAGGAGTGCACTTGTCATTATGAGCAGCAGGTGATGTATGGAAATGTTGAATCATTTTATTGTACACATGAAACTCATATAACACTGTATATTAACTAACTGGAATAAAATAAAAACTAAAAAAAAAAAAAGAAATTTAAGATGTATTTTTAAAACCCCTGGTATCATAGAGCTTTGATACTAACAATTTTTACTGGATTGTGATATCGACAGATAATTATTAAACATAAAATTATATTGGAAATGCATCTCTCAATTAGGCAGATTGGGTTATTTTTCTAACTCATAACATGTATCTGTAGATGAATTTTACTTATTGCTAGAATGAAGTAGGTTCATCATTCTTTTTATTTTTGTAGTTCTAATAAGCATGTGGGAATAGAAGGAATTTTATTATAAAAATATTACTTGAGGGGCGCCTGGGTGGCTTAGTGGGTTAAAGCCTCTGCCTTCGGCTCAGGTCTTGATCTCAGTGTCCTGGGATCGAGCCCCGCATCGGGCTCTTTGCTCATCGGGGAGCCTGCTTCCTCCTCTCTCTCTGCCTGCCTCTCTGCCTACTTGTGATCTCTCTCTCTGTCTGTCAAATAAATAAATAAAATCTTTAAAAAAATATTACTTCATTTTTTAATACATTCAAAATCATAATATGAGAAAAATACTTAGTAAGACTTCAATACAGTTATTTAAGTGACTTATCAGTTTATGACCCAACTGAGTCCATCTTTAATTTTGTTGAAAGTAAAGAATTTGAAATTACTTACTGGGAAAATAATTAAATAGTCATTCACTTTTTCAGTTTCTGGGAAGAGTATGAAATAGATGATACCAAGATTTTTAAAGCTCATTATTAATTTAACTGCCATTCTTTCATTTAGAGGGATTTTGTTCAGTCTGATAAATTTAGAAAATATTGGGAAAATTAAAATATTAATTTCAATTCAACTTTGCCAATACAATATTTATGATTAAATGTTTTTATCTTTATGTTTTTTATCAAAGCCTTGGAGCTGTGTATAAATTCTTCTATTTATGGAAAACAGCTGCCTTTTAACATGTTTGGTAAAACTAGGCTTTATCAAATCAGCCAATAAGAATTAGTTTGTCAGAACAAAAATCGGCTCAGACAGCCATCTTGTTATAATTGAATTCTTATTCTGCGGTGGGTGTGTGGCTCTCTGGTTGTATAAGAAGCCGTCTAGCTGGCTGAATGGGTGGATAGGTGGATGGGTGGGTGGGTGGGTGGATGGATGGATGGATGGATGGATAGATGGGTGGTTAGGTTAGGAAGGGAACTTTGACAGCAATTCATTTCTTAAATGAAATAAAGGCACTCCCACCTTCCATGTGACAAAGAACAATCTTAACTTTGCTATTCTGAGACATTCCCTGAGGAGGAATTACTTTTTTGGCAATACTGAGGAGGCTGAAGAGCTGGACAGTTACATGAACATTATCATTCCTTGTATTCCTCGTTAGTGTGTATCTGAATTTCTACCCACTCAATACAACCCATGTTGTATAACCTCACATGGCTGAAAGTACCCTGCTTCTGGTGTCAAACCTTGCCCTGCTGTGTAAGAAGTGAACCTCTCCTGGGTTTAAAAGAGGCCTCTCAGTCACCAGTAATTCTGGTTATCCTTTTCTGATGCCCTGTGGTAATGTGCCAGAGTGAAATTGGGAAGGACGCATGCTATATATTTCTTTGGTACAGTGAGACTATGTTGATTTTGAAGAAAAAGTGGGACAAAAGATTATTAGGATGCCTCATCCATTAACGTGTTTTTGGACATGTCAGTTTTCAGGAAGATATGTGAGGAATAGAAAGTGGAAGGATTACCTTCTTAGACCCTCAGGGTAGTATATAGCTCCGTGTGAAAGTCACTGACCTAAAGGAGAGGGGTTGAGGACACAGGTTCTAACAACTGCTTTTTTCCTTATAAATTTTGGGTAAATCATTTTGCCTTCTCATACTTCTATCTATTCATTTTGAAAGTAGGAATAGTAAATGCTGCCCCAATTATCTTTCAGAGCTATTGTGAAGATTAACTGGGATAATGTCTATAAAAGCATTTTGAAAACTGAGAGCTCTGTCTAAACAGATGATATCATTATCTGTATCCTAAAGTCACTTTGGATCAATTACTGTGTACCACAAAGCATAGTGAAGTAGAACTCCATCTGAAAAATCTTTCTTATTGAAAGAGAATAAAAGGTAGATTTTTTTGGTTACCCAAAATATTAATATTGTCCAAATGACACAGTAACCACAATTTAAAGCCATCATATATTGGGCCTTAGATAAGAACTAATAATTGTTGGAACTTATAGTATACTAGGCAGTTTTCTATATTCCATATTTCATTTCATTTAATTCTCACGACAAATTTATGAAGCTGGCACTGTTATTATCTCTTCTTTTACAGAGATAATAACTGAAGGTCAAAAACTGTGACTTGGTTACACAGTCTGATAGGGTCAGACCTAGGGTTTGAATCCTGGCAGATGGTTCCACAGTCCATGGTCTTTAGCCATAAGACACACCTCTTGTTATACAGATTCTTTTTTTTTTTTTTAAAGATTTTATTTATTTATTTGACACAGAGAGAGAGATTACAAGTAGGCAGAGAGGCAGGCAGAGAGACAGGGAGAGGAGGAAGCAGGCTCCCTGCTGAGCAGAGAGCCCGATGTGGGCCTCAATCCCAGGACGCTGAGATCATGACCTGAGCCGAAAGCAGAGGCTTTAACCCACTGAGCCACCCAGGCGCCCATGTTATACAGATTCTTAATTGTGTTTTTCCTGCCTCCAAGTCTCCATCTCCCATACTATGACTTCTGCTAAATAATTAAAGAAGAAAATGGTAGAACTAATCAATGAAGAAAACAGTGTGGCAGGGGGAAGAGAGAGAGAGAGAAAGAACAAATAGGAAGTCCAGTGGGGACTCCTTTGTCAAAGAATCATAGTGTTTGCCTGAAGGCTGTGGGTGACGTCTTTGGCAGTTGCTGTTGGATCGGCCTCCTGGTCTCTTTCCCAGTGAGGAGAGTAGGAAGGGCTCACCCTTCTGTTTGTCTGTACTGGGAGTCTGGGAGCAGAGGGAGCCACACACTCCAAGTCTGGTTAAATGAGGTACTTGTCACCTCTCCCAATTCAAAGATGGGAAGGAATAGGTGGGTGCAGAGTGTGATTTTTAGCCTTCTTTCCATCTCAAGTGATCACAACATATTTTGTCTTTGAATCTGTGTGATACTAACATTGCCATTCCTGCCTTCTTATAATTATTTTGCTTCACTTTTTTTGTTGTTGTTCATTTACTTTTTATTTTTTTATTTTTTTATTTTATTTTATTTTATTTTTGTGTTCATTTACTTTCAACTATTTGTATCTTTATATTGAAAATGGAGCTTTTGTAGACTGTATATATTTGGAGCTACTTTGTTCTATCTATTTTGAGTCTCTGCCTTTTAATTGGAGTGTTTATTCCATTAAAACTTAATGTAATTATGGATATGGTTGAGTTTGGTTCTGCCATTTCATTCTATTTTTTCTCTGTTTTTATTCCCCTGTTTCTCTTTTCCTGTCTTTCTGGAGATTCAGTACTTTTTAGAAGGCCATTGTAATTTTTATATGCTTTTTAACTCAACATGTTTATTCACTTTGATTTTTACTCTAGGAATTATAATGTATATTCTTAATTTTTTACAGTCTGTTTGTTGTTGATATTACACTACTTTCCTCCAAAAATGTGGAAGGCTTAGAGCTAATAGGTCCATATCCATTCCCCTATTCTTTATACTATAGTTGTCATACTTGTTGTATCTGCATGTGTTTTAAACTCCACATGACTCTATACAGCTCTATAGTATGAGGATTGTAGGAATTGGTCCTAGGAAGTAGATAACTCCATGGACTCCCATCATTCTAGGCATGGGTCGAGGGAGAGTTGGATTTTAAGAGAAGACTATAAAGTAAAAATCATGCTGAGTGAACATTTCCTATGGAAATATATTGAATTGCACATGAATTATGTTGCACGCAGCTTGGGTAATACAACCTTGGGAGAACACTCAGATACAAAAGAAGAGAGTCTAAGTAGACCCTTGGGCACTCTAAAACCAGTAAGTCCAACACAGGAAGAGAACCCAGTAGATGGAGCTAAGAAAGCATGTCCTGTGTTGTAAGGGGAATGGTGCGGTAGCACATGCCTGAGAAAAGAAGTATTATAAGAACAAGAATCTATCGAATGTCTCTGAATGGTCGAATATGAGAAAAATAGATGTGGAACCATTGAATTAGAAATGTGGAGGTTATTACTTTACCGAGAGTAGTCTTCAAGAGTGGGTTCACAAAAGGATGCAAAGTAAATCAGCGGAGAACAGGACTATGAGAAATTCACAGTAAGGCTTTCTGTGCAGAGAGGTGGGACAGCGCCTGAAGGGGAATGTGAGCACAAGGTCTGTCTGTCTCTTTACAATAGGAGATTCTAGTCTCAGTGGTCTTTCTTAGAGGTAAAGAAGAAACTGCCTCACCGAGGGGTAGTTAGAGATTTGTAGGGGTGCTTCCTGGTCACCCCACCTGCCAGGGGTGCTCCTGGTGTTTACCACACTGTAGCTGCAGCTAAACATCCTGTAGAGAGAGCTTAGGGTGTTCTTTCTTGAGGAGGAATTGTCTTACCCTAAAAACACTGAGCCTGTTTTTACACGGATGACAATAACCTATCTTGGCTTCTGTTTGTATTTGATTCTCTCAGCAGAAATGTCTGGGCCTCACATGGTGTTCCATGCCATCCAAAGCCAAGCCTTTGACAAATCTAGACTGCTCTTTGATTTGTCCACCATAGATCACCCCTTCTAAGATCTCCAGGAAATGCATCACTGTGACTAAGGGAAAGCCAGGCACTGACTGGTTTATGCCCCTCCTTGAGCCCGTCACTGTAACAAGGAGGATGAGGTTCTGCTGATTAATAAGAGTCCAGTCTGGACTCAAGGGAGAGAGTGGCTCACCCCAGCTAAATTCCATGACTGCTCTCTGTGTGGGAAGTAGAATGGCTGTTTTCAGGGTAGGCTGGATCCCATAAGTACCATCGTCTTTGGATGGAATAATAGGAATGAAGAATGATAGGAAACTACTATAGATGTAGCTCAAGCATTTCTACCCCAGTCAGGCAAGGCAAAGAGCATAGCCTCGAGAGAAACTACCTGCCCATCACCCAATAACTCCTTCCCTTTTTTTCCTCAGTTACTTTCTTACCCTCTGGATCTTCTTTTTTAATTTTTTAATTTTTTAATTTTTTGCCCCAGGGTACAGGTCTGTGAATCATCAGGCTTACACCTTTCACAGCACTCAGTATAGTACAAACCCTCTGGATCTTCTGAACACTGGTTAGGGATGGCACCAAAATGAGTGTGGGTGTGTCTCATTATCTTTTTCTTCACAGTGCATTATGGTATTTAGTATTGATTATTAACATTATTAACATTATTGATAGTGTTAATTGCTATAGTATTTATTTCTGATGCTATTATAGGTGTCATTGAAACCATGCATTCCCAAACTTTTAATTTGTAGTTAAATCTCAGAAAAGGAGACAAGCTAAATTTTTTATCCTGGTCTCTTTGTTCCTGGGAGTTTTCTGTCCATCGTGAAGAAGGGCAGAAACTGGAAAAATAGGCTACTTTATTTAGCAGGTACCCATATCCCATTTAATCTATCTTAGTTACAATATAAAGAATGGATGCCACTGTAATTAGCATAGCTCCTTTGGGGACTAAAATTAGGGAACTGTTTTTGGAGTACAAACTTGCCCCTGTACTAAGAGTACAGGTTGTGTACCAAACGACTCTTCCCATAATTTCCTGATGCATCCATAATCGCAACAAACCTTTCGTAATGGGGCATTTAAGGTTGCACACATTATCTCCATTTGGCAGGCAAGGAGCTAAGAAAAGGTGACCCGGTAATTTGTCCTAAGTCATAAAATTATCAAGTGGCACAACCAGGATTCCGTTTTCTCTTTTCCTGGCTCTAAAGATACTCTAGTTCCTGTGACTTTTCAAGAGGTGGTGGAGGGACAGGCTTGGGTGTGTTCCTCTGCTCCTCTCTTTCGGGAGTCTTGGCGTTCCGGGACCAGGACCGATGGGACATGACACATTTCTCCCACGTCCCAGAAGTAGATAGAGACCCACCACCAAACACACTCCTGCCACTAAGCACTGGTCATTTCCCACATAGTGGCACTTGATTATTGGTGATCCGGTCCCTTGAAAATGTTTGTTCTTATCCATGACCCTGTTTTAGTTTGCCTAATACCTGCTATGCATTTGATCAGCTTTTCCATTGTCAGCCCCTACTGTATATTTGAACTGCTGCTCAAAAAACTTCATTTCTAAAGGATCGACATGACTTGTCCAAATCGAACTTAAGTTCAAAAAGTTTAATTTTTCGCTCGTAGATACAGAGAACAGATTGGTGGGGGATGGGTGTGGGCAAAATAGGTGAAGCGAATCAAAAGCTACAGTGTTCCAGTTATAAAATAAATAAGTCCTGGAGATGTAATGGGCAGCATGGTGACTGTAGTTAATAATACTGTATTACCTATTCAAAAGTTGCTAAGGACTAGATCTTAAATTTTTCATCCGGAGAAAAAAAGTAACTATGTATAGTAATGGATTTACTTACTATGGTGATCATTTTACAATGTATACAAATATTGAATCATTATGTGGTACAATCATTATGTGGTATAAAACTAATACAATGTTATTTACTCATTATACTTCAATTAACATTTTTCTAAATAGGGAAAAAAAGTTTAACTTTTCTACTTAGAAGAATGAAAAAAGCCTTTAGATACTAATGCTTTGAGTTGTGGTACAGAATTCTCTAGTATGTTTTTTGCAGCTCTTTTTCGCTTTAATGTGGCTTGTTTGTTTTTATAATTCTTGTCCTTAAGATGGAATCCCCATAATTGAAACCCCTGGAAAAAAAACATCAACTCAGGACATCCTGGAATTTTTACTCCTTTTTTTAGTTTTAGTGACTTTTGCATAGTCCCCAGCTGTTTCTTCGCACAGTTCCCCTCTATGGCATTCTGCTTTAAAAACAAGTCTGTTCACACGATTAGAAAATCGTATGTAGAACTGGGACCATACCTTTTGTCCCTTCTTGCCCCTTGTCTCCTATCTTATCTGATGAATTGGTTGCCTTATGGTCTCTGATCTGAGGATTCTGGGAATATACCCCAAGGGCTTCCAATACACGTTTATTTTTCCTCCTCTACTTCAGTGGTGTCACATGACATCTACTTAAAAGTTTATCAAAAGCACCTTTTCCTCTGTAATTTTTTTTCATCAGTTTTTTCTTTTTTTAATTTTTATTTGGAACACTTTTGTCATTTCTAGTCCATACCCCTTTCCTATGTTTTTGTACGGGGTAAACTATGTCGGGTTTTTGTTTTTATACTATCGTCTGTGACACCTGCTCTCATTTTGGTGTCATTTTTATTTTATTTTGTCTTATGATCATTGTTCATTATTCTTTGTTCTTAGCTCTTCATCGAAGCTTTTATTTTTTAATCCCATTTTCTGCTGCCAACCTGGATAGGGAATATCAGAATTATTATTAGAATAGAATTCTAGAATAGAATAGAATTATTAGAAAGCCTCTTTGCTGTTGTTGTCTTTTTTAACCTAAGAAAAAGGAATGTGGACTTTTCTTTGGAGAATATTTTTGGCAGCTTGTTATACTAGAAATGGAAAGGAGTTTAGAGTTTGATTGAACTGAATTTGAGTTGTGATTCCATTACAAAGCAGCCGATATCCTTAGAAAAGTGATTACAATTCTCTAGGACTCCATTTACTATTCTATTAGGTAAGGATAATAATACTGACTTTACCAGGTCATTGGAAAGCTTAAAAATAGTATCTGTAAGGACAATTCTGTCACATAATAAGTGTTCAATTATTATTGGCATTGCAATGATTATTTTATTATAATCATTATTCTGTGGGCCATCTCCTATTTGAATTGACAAGTAGTAAGTGATAATGGTACATTTAAAGGAGATGCAGGGCGCCTGGGTGGCTCAGTGGGTTAAAGCCTCTGCCTTCGGCTCAGGTCATGATCTCAGGGTCCTGGGATCGAGCCCCTTGTTGGGCTCTCTGCTCAGCGGGGAGCCTGCTTCCTCCTCTCTCTCTGCCCTCCTCTCTGCCTACTTGTGATCTCTCTGTGTCAAATAAATAAATAAAATCTTTAAAAAAAATAAGTAAAGGAGATGCAGCAGAAAATCAGCTGTAATGGCTGGTCTTAAGGAGTTTATCAACTTTTAAAGAAGGAGAAATATATACCCAAAACATGTAAGTCATATACAAACATTCATTATTTTTGAAGGTAATTATGTGATAGTTGTAAACACTGTAAATATTACTTAACACATCATAGAACACCCTCTGTGGCTTATTTATTGTGACAATTAGGGAACTAAGAGTTAAAGCGATAGGAATACGACGTTTACCCCACCTGCTCCCCTGGGAAGGGACCTACAGGGACTTTGGCAATAGTATGAGAGGGTCATGCTCCACCCCCGGAGGCCCTTAAGAGTGGGGCTCGGTCTTGACTGGGCTGATGGTGAGAGGCCTCTTGGAGGAGGAACTTGTTAGGTGGCTCCTGTGGTGAACAAGCTTTCAACAGGCGGCGGTGAAGAAGGGTGTGGCGAGACTGGGTGCACAGGCGTTCTGGGAGCATTCAGTGTAGCAGTGCGCGTGCGGGGGCTGCTGGAGAAGCTGCTGGGATAGAGGTTTGTGCCAGATGACAGGGGCCTTGGGATTCTCTCCCCAGCAGACACGGTGACACTTTACAGGATTCGAGGGCTATGCCATGGTCAGAGCTCTGGATTGAGAAAGCTTGCTCTGCAGAAAGATGGAGGACATTTTGGAAGTGAAGAGAGAATTTTTTAATTTTTTAATTTTTATTTATTTATTTGACAGAGAGAGAGAGAGAGAGAGAGATCACAAGTAGGCAGAGAGGCAGGAAGAGAAAGAGGAGGAAGCAGGCTCCATGCTGAGTGGAGAGCCCGATGCGGGCCTCGATCCCAGGACCCTGAGATCATGACCTGAGCTGAAGACAGAGGCTTTAACCCACTGAGCCACCCAGGCACCCCATGAAGGGAGTGTTTTAAGACTCCCGTTCAGAGGCTAGTGCAAGAATCTAGAAGAGATGGACTGAAAGTAGTGACAGAAAGCGCGGGCAGGGAAGGACCTGCGTCGGTGACACTGACAAGTCACAATGGCCATCAGCCGCGTGGAGAGGGTGTGCAGAGAAGGCAGGTCCCGGTGTCGGTCGTGAGGGGGAGGCGGCTCAGTAAGAAAGATGGTGTCCGCAGTTTCAAAATAAAGGGAGTAAGCATCACCTAAGTTCCAGGGGAGCCTTTCGGCGGGGTCACCCAATGTCTACGGCTCGGGTGGGTCTTCTCGCTTGTCTGCCACGCAGCTTGAGTGGTTTGCATCGCTGCACCGCGGGTGTAGACATAAGGCCTCCGACGTCTGTGATGACGGGGGGCACCGAGGAGGGAGTGCTCCTCATTCCTGCAGGCTGCTGGAGCCGAATCTCTGCCATCCACCCCCGGAGTCTCACGCTTCCCCTCTAGCAGGTGTTCCGAGGGAGCCCTCTGTTTCCCAGGACTGGCGTCCAAGGGAGCGGTTGTGTTTGAGGGTCACTGACTGATGTAGGCGAGGGAAATCCCCCAGGGAAACTCCGGTTGTCTTCCAACGTTGCTCCATAGCGTTCAGTCTGACGCTACAGGTGAAAGCAGATGCACGCCATTCAGGGAAGCGCCCACCAAAAATGTTGCTCCTGCCGCGTCCGAGCTTTGAGTAATACTCCGTTTCCCCCTCTCTCCCAACGTCCCGGTCAGTGTTCGTCAGGTTCAACTCCAGCCACGGTTTCCCAGTGGAGGTCCAGTCGGACACCAGCATCTTCCAGCTCAAGGAGGCAGTTGCTAGGCGACAGCGGGTTCCAGCTGACCAGCTGCGTGTGATTTTCGCGGGGAAGGAGCTTCGGAATGACTTGACAGTGCGGGTGAGTGTCCCCGGCGCGTCGTTCCAGGGCTGCCGCCGGCCCCACTGCTCGTGCTGCGCACTCTGCCACGCTGACGCTCCTGCCTGAGATCTAACAGAATAAAGAGCGCCTGGGGGTTCCTTGAACTTTACTCCACACCGCTTCATTAATTCTGACCTTCTTAATTATGCATTAAAACCGCAAGCAGGAAGGGCTGGAAGAGCCAGTCCGAGGGAGGGGGAGAGAGAGCGAGAACGCGCGGACTGGGCTGAGTGAATGAATGTTTACTGACTACAGGGGCAGCAAGGCACACGTTCTGAGTCTGTTCAGTTTCTACCTTACGGGTTCCATGTGAATCTTAATGAAGAGGGATTCGAATAAAGTGTGCCCGATCAGGCTGCCCAGTCACTGCGCCCTGAGGAACTTGTAACCCAGCCGGGACCCCGGGAGCATAGTGGTAAGTGTGCCCGGGGGCTCGCGCCGGGAGCCCGGGGCCTGGGGCCAGTTCCCAGTTCCCGGCCTCGTCCAGACCCCAGTTGCCACGCCAGTGATGAGGGAGACAGAACCCTGCAGAAGTCCACCTTTCTCCTTGCTTTCTCTAGGCCTCAGGAAAGTCGTCCCCAGAACAGGCCCCGAAAGGTGAGATAGACAGTGAGCGGCGCCTGCCCCCTCCCGGCACCATGCTGCTCCCACCGCTCTCGAAGCTTCGGGCGCCTTCCATGCGGTGTTTGTGCCAAGGGTGATTTCTGGAGGAAGCAGGGGAGCGCGGTGAAGGGAGTGGTGCACAGCGCCCTCACCTGGACGTGGGGCCCTGTCCTTTGTGGGGGGAGGGCAGCAAATGCTGTTGAACGTGGATGGAAGTCGACCGTCGTGAAAGCAGGAAGGACCGGATGCTTTCTGTGGATGCCCGGGGGATGCGGGGGGCCCCTCAGACGCACGCTCCCCGCTTCTGAACCAGCACCGACTCCTTGCACTCCCGTTTGTAGCTTCGTGGGGGCCCGCGGCCGTGCACGGGGCGGGGGGCTGCTGGTCGGGGAAAGCCCTTCTGGTATTGACACCCTCTCCCTGTGTCTCCTGATGATGTCGACCACTGCTTCGCGGAATGCTCTCAGAATTGGGGTGTACAAAGGAAGCTATAGAGATGCAGATCGTCCCCCTCCTGTTGCAGAGCATCTTTGCTGAGGGCTGGAGGCACGGGCTCATTGTGAACAAACTGCTGCGCGTTGCTTTTAGGCAGCTTGTTTTTATAAGGGAAGTGCTGGTGCTAAAACGTGTTTCGCCTTTTTTTTTTTGAATTTCAGTCACCTAAAAAGCTTTTTACTGTACCTGCCAACCTCTAAATCCAAGAATGTTCCCTTCGCAAATAAATGATTTTAAAACAGCTCCTTGAGCCAAAATATTTTATGTTACCAGGCGTTTTGAAGTTTCAGGTTCTAAAGCTCTTCACCTCTACTGTTTATGCTGATAGGTTAGACTAATTGCCACAGATGATTCACTTGACAAACATGGATGTGTATGGTCTATATTGATTTAGATTCTTTTTATTTTGACCACACTCCCAGTGTTCTGGGCTTCCCAGGGGCTCACACACACACACGAAAGGCGAAACTCATTCCTACTTTTGTGGTGACTCTATGTAGGGGGCTTCAGAACAACAGAAGTATTAGGTTGAACCATGTGGCATAAAACAATCAGCAATTTCATGTGGTTCAGCCTAAGAATGTCAAACATGAGTGGCCCCGTATGGAAACTGAAATGTAAGTAGCACAAGATTTTAAAGGTGGAGAAACCACACCTGAGAGGAAGTCACCGAGACTTTCTGGATGAATCGAAACTCGAGTAGGATTCCGTGGAGAATGAGCATGGAGTGTGCTTGCCGAGAAGTATAGGTCCCTGTTCTTCTAGAAGCTAGAAAAGATGTTGAAGACTGGGCAGGAAAGGAGCTTAGAGCTGTGTCTTACAGAGGTTTCATGCATGGAGAGCAAGAGCAGAATAGGGGGCCTTGGAGGGAAATGGGAGGCTGCAGATCCAGGCTGGTTGTAGGGAGGACAGGGAACTTAACCTGCACAATAAGTGACTGCCAAGGGAGGTCCGTACGGTGATGTCTAGCGGGCGTTTGAGAGCTTCGCTGTGACGCTTAGGGGCTCACTTTATATTGAAGGACTAGCTACGTAGAGGTAAATAGTATAGCTCTTGGGTTAAATGTGATCGCTAAAGGGGCCAAGGGCCGAGGCATGAGCAGGTCTTTTAGGCAGTGAGGGGAGAAGCCAGTGAAGGAGGCATCATCCATCTAAGTGATGCTTTTGAGGATATTTTGAAAAAGGAAATTACTGGTAAAGAAGTATACGTGCTATGAAAACATGACAGAGGATGGGAAGGAAAGAGCCTTTGAACTTGGTGACCGCAGGGATGACTCCAGTCCAGGATTGTGGTTAGTGAAAGAAAGCCAGACGACTGGGTTGAGTGTGCACTGGGGACTGTAATGCGGAGGCTTAGCTCGTCCGTGAGGTTATATAATCTTCATTTCTAAGTGCGTGGATTATACTCTGTGGAGTGTTTATATCATCACTCTTAGGTATTTAGGGAGTACCTAGTTTTAATACTACGAATTAAGGCAAGACAATTTTTTTTTAAATGTATCTTACATACTTAGACAGTGTGGCCTCTCTGTATTTCAGTTTGCTCATTTGTAAAGTGGGACTAATACTAGTGCCTATCTCATTGGAATTTTGTGAGGATTAAATTAGTTAATTTATGTAAAGCTCTTAGAACAGAGTGTGACATATAGTAAACACTATGTAAATGTTAGCATTTATTAGCAGCCTCATCACCATGATTGTCATCACCATTATTAGGGACTACTTCAGAATCTAAGAGATCACCTTAAATAATACAAGGCTACTTTCCATCATGAGTTATGATGAGGATATCTTCAGTAAACTAAAGAGTGAATGACAGTAGGGTACATATGTGGCTGGGGCAAATGTATCTGTATATATTGTGTGTGTGTGTGTGTGTGTGTGTGTTTATGTATGTAGTATTTATACATTTTAAGTAAATTGTATAATTTTAGTTAAATTAAATTTTAGGGGGCACCCGGGTGGTTCAGTGGGTTAAAGCCTCTGCCTTCGGCTCAGGTCATGATCTCAGGGTCCTGGGATCCAGCCCCACATCGGGCTCCCTGTTCAGCGGGGAACCTGCTTCCTCCTCTCTCTCTGCCTGCCTCTCTGCCTCCTTGTGATTTCTCTCTCTGTGTCAAATAAATTTAAAAAAAAATCTTAAAAAAATTAAATTTTAGTTTAGTTATTTAAAAAGAACTCTCTGGAGTTTGTAATGAATCTTTGACCCTTACATGTATAGGTTTTACTTACCTTAAGAACAGTGGAATTTGAGGGGCACCTGAGTGGCTCTGTTGGTTAAGCATCTGCCTCTTGATTTCAGCTTTGGTCCTAATCTCAGGATTGCGAGATCAAGGCCTGCCTCAGACTCCGTGCTGGGCGTGGAGCCTGCTTGAGATTTTCTCTCCCTCTGCCTCTGCCCTGTCACCTGGCATTTACTCCACACTCTCTATTAAAAAAAAAAGAAAGAATAGAATTTGAATTTAGCAAGCTTAAAAGGACTTTTTACTCCCTCTGACAAATTTAGTAAAAAGTAAAACCCTATAGCCTTAGTGTTTGGAAAGACCCATAGGTTCTCCCTGGTATTATTGCTTTTGAAAAATATTCTTGTAAAGTGATTGTTTGCCACGTACTTTGTTAAAAGCAAACTGTAAGGAGTTGGACAGGTTTTTTTTCCTACTTCATAAACAGTGTTTCTGTGCATGCTTTTATTATTTTCCTTATACCTACAAGTATGCGATATAAAACTACTCTTTGATTTAGTATTCACAGTCGCTTGGTGTTTTTTCTCCATGAAGAGTTCTTGTCAGCTCTTGTAACACAGCATTCAGCTCCCATTCAAATGATGTGTCTCCCTTTTGCTAATCCCAAATCTAACCTGCTCCATATCAAAAATCTCTGAAATCACCTCTACATGATTTTGAATTTGTTTTCCAGAATTATACATGGAAAATAAGGTTCTAAAGTAGTTGTATGTATCAAATTGTATGAACTGTGTAATTAGATTAACTCACAATGGCAGGGATTTGAGAATTTATCTGAGATTTTGTTTGAGCAGAATTCATTGTATTCACATGAGCTGTATTACTATCATTAGTATCAGTATAGGTTAGTATAGGTTTATTAGCCCATGTATTAGAGTTCTGCAAAGAAACAGAAACAGTAGGATTGATCCATCCATCCATCCATGCATGCATCCATCCATCCATTCATCCATCATTTCTTTTTATCTATCTATCTATCACGTCTATCTATTTAGGATAGACACATAGATACATAGATAGATTTATTAGAAGGAATTTGCTCACATAATTATGAAGGCTGACAAGTCCCAAGACCTGCAGTCTGTAGCCTTAGTGCTGGTCTCCGCCTGAAGGATTGAAAATCAGAAAAAGGGATGGCATGGTTTCAGTCTGAAGGCTGACAGCCTTGAGACCCAAGAAGAGCTAATGTTTCAGATCAAGACCAAAAGTAGGAAAAACCAAAAAGCAAAAACCCTCAAACAATATCCTTCCTAGAAGACCATCGAGAAAGTGAAATTCCCTCTTATTCATGGGAAAGTCAGTCTTCAAAAAAATTTTTCTCCCCAGGCCATCAACTGATTGGACAGGGCCCACCCATACTGGGGAGAGCTTTTTGCTTCACTCAGTGTACTAATTCAAATACTAATTTCACCCCAAAACACCCTCACATACACACCTAGACTTATGCTTGACCAACTGCCTGGACACTCCATGGCCCAGTCTATTTAACACAAAATTAGTCATCACAGTCAGGAAGTGAGAAACTTTATTATATTTAATTAAAGTTATGAGTAAGTTATGCTATGTGTATTCTTTTGTTAATAATTATACTTATAAAATAGAAAATAAAATGTCAATTTTAGATAGAAATTTGTTTTATAAAAAATTCATCTATTTGGATGTTCATAAATTCCTTTAAATACTCAATCTTATGATGTTTAAAATATAGATACATATTTGGAGACCATCATTGCATAAAATAGATTATTCTTATAATAAATATTAAAGGACATCAGTTTATTACTCTTGTTCTTTGAACTAAGCTTTATGATATGACATGATCTGAGTTTGGAAGATGAGAGACACTTAGACTTTACTAGCTTAGGTTGTAAATATCAAAGATAATAAATGACCCTGAAAAGCCAAATTATGTAATTGGCTATATTTTTAGCGATATATGCTGTGTTTGTTTCCAAATTTATTGAGTAGTGAAAACCCATGCTAACTGACAAGGTAAACCGTATTCAATGGCTAAAGAATTCTGTGTTTTGAAATCTTTAAGAAAATTTACCTGTTATTTTCAGAAACACTACAGATTATTTTGAACATATCTGTACTTTAGTTATCCTGCTAAATTTTGAAACTTTAAAAACTGCACAATGATGTTGTGTATACCCCATATGCTCCTTGAACCACCTCTAACATAACATTTTTTTTAACTAAATTCTTGATAGTTGGTGATTCCTTAATGTCCTTTAAATTTTTTCCCACATTATCATTTCCCTTTTAATATACTTAGGCCATATTTTTCTGATGAAAATTAACATATGATAGTTAGATAAAAATTGAAATGACAGCAAAGAATATACCAGCAGGCCCCTATAACTCATATATTTTTAATAATTAAGAATGATTATATGGTAATAAGTATATTATCACTTATAATCTTACAATTTTTCCTTTAATTCTACCAAGTTGCCTTACATTTTACTTTATTTTATATTTAGAAATATGAGTCCAAGTACACCTGCAGATATTAAAAAAGCCAACTCAATATTTCTGGAACTTTAATTATATCATAGTTTAGTGATTTAGATATTGAGAAACTGATAAATTGTTTTCACGTCAGAGTTTCACTGCAAAGATTAGGCAGTTGCACATTTATTTGCAAGTTTTATTAAGATGTACCATTGGCTGAATATTATTAATATTCTTCCATATTAGAACACATGTTTACAACTCTAATAGCTACTGTTTAGTTACCCTTTATCATTAGAGATGCTGTGCTTTACAGTGTAAGTATGAAATGTGTAATGAGAAATTAGTGCTGAGAAAAAGAAAATAAACCATGCTTATGAGCTACTCCATGTGTCCACTAACGAATACTGACCAGACGTCACGGTGTACTGAGGAGAAGGTGGAGTAGCAAAGGTGGCGTATACACTTGCAGGGCTTCACTTTTGTTTTTATTTATTTATTTATCTTTTTATAATGATCATAGGTAATGTGATCATTATGTATCCTCCTATAAAACTGGATGCTTTTGAGAATGAAAGAAGGCTCTATTAACAGTTATTTCAGGACAAGAGGTATATGCTGGCAGTGTCATGGGCAAATGGAGAGAAGTGGTTACCCAAGGTATTGGACAGTATTTCTCACACTGAGAAGTCTCAACTTCTTTTAGAAAGAATATTTTGGTGCCTTCCCCCAAGCACTCATAGAAAGGATAGCTTAAGAACACAATCTTATTATGAACTTTTTCTTTTCTTTTCTTTTCTTTTCTTTTCTTTTCTTTTCTTTTTTTTGGGGGGGTAGCAGAGAGACATAGGGAGAGGAAGAGAGAGAATCTTAAGCAGACTCCCCATTGAGCGTGAAGCCCGACACAAGGCTTGATCTCATAACCCTGAGATCATGACCCTAGGTGAAATCAAGAGTTGGATGCTTAACCAACGGAGCCACTCAGGCACCCTTTATTATGAACATTTTTAAATTAAAAAAAATGGTTTTATCTTTTTAACTGGCAAAAGACACTTTAAAGATGATAACCTATTATCAAAATTTTAAACAATTTTGTAGGATTCTCAGTTCCTAGAGGTTATGTTTACAGATGTGTTTGAGAAACTCTGTTAGAGTATAATCATTTTCTTTATATATTAATATGTTCTTCCTTGTTACTACCAAGATTTTAAGAACTTTAAAGAATTAAAGAAAAATTGATAAAATATGGATGTCAAAAAATGAGTGATCTGGCATAGGCTTTGTTTCTGGGAAGCTGGAATAGACAGACTTTTATTCTGCCTGCCAAGTACCCTAAAACTCTGGATATAAATGCATATAACATATATAAACATAGGAAGATTTGAAAGGTGACAAGAAAAATGTAGACTAGTTAGGGACCTCAAGACCCAAGAAATAATACAGGTATGAGTTCCTTAGGTTTTCATTTTACCAAATACATCCTAGACTTGGAGCTAATGAAATTGACAACCTAGAAATGCAACATGTAAAGACCAAAAAAACCCCAAAACCAAAAACCCTAAAAAGCCTGCTTTCTATCCAAAAAACCAGAAACAGAGTAGCCTAGCAACATAGAAAACTTTTAGACAATAACCATACTTTTCCAGCTAACCAGCACAGAAAAATTGTGGCCCCACCCCCATCCCCACCAACAGTAACAAAAGCTGATGGAGAGTGTAGATTACCTCTCTTGTGAGGCTATCATGAATACCTTACACATCCGCTTCCCTGACAGTATAATAAGCTACACCTCTCCCTCCCTGCTGCCAAGGTAACACAAGGGCCCTAGAGGTGAGCTGGGATTTTCACTGTTGCTAAGTTGTAACAGAGCCACCAGTATCACAGTGCCAGTGGAGATCGTGTGTAGCGCTGGAACATCTTCCCATCCAGCAGTGATGAGGGCTCCCCATTTCAACAGATAATGAGTGGAGACCTTGCTTTGTTTCCATTGGTAATAATGAGGTGGTGATCCCTTTTCCTGCAGGAATAGTGTCCGAAAATCCAAGTAAAGGAGAAGGTTTAAATAAGATTCAGAGTCTCATAATGAGAAAATGTTCAGGTTTCAAAGGAAAACCAGCAAGAATCAGGAAGATCTCAAATTGTGTGTAAAGACTATCAGTAGATGCTAATATTGAGATGACAGAGATGTTAGAATTTATCTGATATTTTAAACAGCCATGGTAAAATGCTTCAATAAGCAATTACAAACATGCTTGAAATAAATTAAAAAAAAATAAGCCTGAGAAAAGAAATAAAAGATATAAAGAAGAATAAGTGGAAATTATAGAATTGAAAAATACAATAACAAATAAAAACCTCACTGGATGGGCTCATGGGCTCAACAGAAGAATGAAGGGCATAGAGGAAAGAGTCAGTAGAACTGGAAGACAGAACAGTAGAAATTACACAATTGAACAGAGAAAATTTACAAAAGAAGGAAGGAAAGAAGAAAGGAAGAGAAGGAAGGAAGGAAAGGGAAGGGAAGGAAGGAAAAGGAGAGAGAGAAAGAGAAAGAAAAAAGGGAAGGAAGGCAGGAAGAAAAAGAGCAAGCCACAGAAATATGTGGGTCTGTAAAAGAACATTTCAAAATCGTATCATCAGAAAGTTGGAAAGAGAGGATAAAAGAAAGAGGAGCTAAAAGTACTTAAAGAAATAATAGCTGAAAGTTTCCCAAATTCTACAAGCAACATAAAACTGCAAATTCAGGCAGCCGAGGGAATCCAGAGTTTTGACATGGTCAAAGCAATATGCACATCCTAACTAGACTTCTAGAAACTATAAAAACAAGGGAAAATATCTTGAATGCAGCTAGAGAAAATGTACAGGCATACCCCAGAGATGTTGCTGGTCTTGCTCCAGACCACCACAATAAAGCAGATATAACAATAAAGTCCAGTGCACTTTTTTGGCTTCCTCCTGCATATAAAGTTATGTTTTCACTATACTGTAGTCTATTAAGTGTGCAATACCATTACATCTTAAAAAACCCCAATATACATATCTTGATTTAAAAAAAAAAACTTTGGGCGCCTGGGTGGCTCAGTGGGTTAAAGCCTCTGCTTTCGGCTCAGGTCATGATCTCAGGGTCCTGGGATTGAGGCCCGCATCGGGCTCTCTGCTCGGCAGGGAGCCTGCTTCCTCCTCTCCCTGTCTCTCTGCCTGCCTCTCTGCCTACTTGTAATCTCTCTCTGTGTGTCAAATAAATAAATAAAATCTTAAAAAAAAAACTTTATTGCTAAAAATGCTGCTATCTGAGCTTTCAATAAGTCATAATCTTTTTGCTGGTGGAGGGTCTTGCCTCAGTGTTGATGGCTGCTGACTGATCAGAGAGGTGGTTCCTGGAGCTCGGGGTGGCTGTGGTAATTTCTCAAAATTAGACACCGATGAAATCTTCCTTTCACATTGCTTCTGTAGCTTGTGGTGCTGTTTGTTAGCATTTTATCCATAGAACATCTTTCGAGTCGGTGCTCTCATACTGTGCCACACTCCATCAACTAACCTTAATGTCACATTGTCAGTCCTTTGTTGTCATTTCAACAATCTCCGCACATCTTCACCAGGAAGATTCCACCCCAAGAAACCACTTTCTTCACTCAGAGTAAGAAGCAGCTCCTCATCCGTAAGTGTCTGTTATGAGATTGCAGCAATTCAATCCCATCTTCAGGCTCCAGGTCTAATTCTAGTGTTCTTGCTGTTTCCACCACATTTGCATCTCCTTCCTCCACTGAAGCCTTGAACTTTCAAATTGTAAAAAATGCAATATCCGTGAAGTGTGATAAAGCGAAACACAATAAAATGAGGTATTCGTGTACATCTTATGCAAAATGGAAAAGCAATTTGAATAGCAGTGGATTTCTCATCAGAAACCATGAAGGGTGGAAGAAAGTGGCACATTTTTCAAGTGCTGAAAGAAAAGAAGTGTCAATCCAGAAACCTATAACCAGAGAAGAGATCTTTCAGAAATGAAGATGAAATCAATGTATTTTCAAATAAAAAACAACATCAAACCAAAAGAAAACTAAGATAAATTGTCATCAAACAAACTTCCCTCGAAGAATGGATCAAGGAATTTCTTTATCAAGAAGGGAAATGTAAAAGGAGGAACTTTGGAACGTTAGGAAGGAACAAAGAATACAGTAAGCGAAAGTATGGCTGAATACACAGACTGTCCTTCTCTTGAGTTTTCTAAATTATCTTTGAGGGTTATAAGGACTTGTAACGATATCTGCTGTGGTTCTGAAGGAAGGGAGAGGAAATAGTTAAGACAAATATAAATGGAGGTAAAGTGACATAAAGGAAGTAAGGTTTCTATATTTCACTTGAAGTTGTAAAACGTAACTTGTGTGGTAAGTTATCACTGATAAAGTAATAACTAGAACAACCACTAAAATAGCTAAGACTAAAGTATCAAATGGTGATGAGTGAATGCTGGTGAGGATCTGGGAAGACTGGGTCACTCCTATATTGCTGGTAGGAATAGAAAATGGTGCAGTCACTCTGGAGGTGAGTATGATGGTTTCTTTAATACTAAGCATACACTTAGCCTGCAGCACGGTAGTCACACTCTTAGGTATTTATCTCAGGCTTGTGGTAACACAGAGCCTCAGACATGGATGTTTATAGCAGCTTCATTCACATTAGAGAAAAACTGGAAATATCCCTGATGTCCTTCAGTGGTACATGATTAAACCAACTCTGGTACATCAGTATCCTACTCAACAACAAAAAGGCACAAACCATTGATAAACACAACATTGTGCGTGAATTTCAAGGGAATTATGTAGAATGAAAAAAGCCAATCCCAAAAAGGTCACCTGCTGCATGATTCCATTTATATGGCATTCTTGAAATGGCAACATTGTAGAGATGGAGGACAGATGAGTGGAAGGGGGTGGTGGGAGCAGGAGGTAAGAGTGTGTGGCAATAAAAGGACAATAAGATGGCAGGAGGAACCCTCGTGGAGGATTTCTTGCATCTTAACTGTACCTATGCTGATAGTACAATTGTGTCGTAGTATAGTTTTGTAAGATGTTACCTTTGGGAAACTAGGGAAAGGAAACCTAAGATCTCTCTGTATTGTTTCTTACAACTGCATTTGAACTTATAAATACCCTAAGATAAAATCTAATTAAGACAAAACAAACAGAAGCTCTGCCATCTTCCACAGAGGAATAGAAATGATCTCTTCCTATAGAAAATAAATAAGCTTGTTATTTGCATCTGTTTTAATGAGGCAGTATTTCTTAATAAGTGATTTGCAATGTGAGAAACTAGAAAATAATATAACTGTTTCTTAGAGACATTTAGAGACTAACTCACACTAAAAGTATAGGGCCAATACAACATCATACTTATGGAAGTATTAAGACTTCTTTCTTGAATTCTTGAACAGAATCATTAGCACCTTATAAGTTTGAATGGAGATGGTTAGTATTTATATTTAAAGCTTTTACCAAATTATAAGAGAAACAAAAATAAAGTTTTTAACAATTGTGTACTGTAGCTATACACATTTTCCAAATGGATTTGAGAGTCGTGCACTATAGTTTTAGGAAATAAATGAACATCTCATGTAACCATTGTGGTTATGGTGGTTAGAGAAAACATTCACTTGGAAAAATTGTTTCTTCTTTATTGGTATTATACATTTATGTAATAGAAAGAATTTAGGGATGAAATAGTTTCATTTATAAACTAAATGTATTTAATTTTTTTAAGATTATTTATTTATTTGACAGAGAGAGGGAGAGATCACAAGTAGGCAGAGAGACAGGCACAGAGAGAGAGGAGGAAGCAGGCTCCCCGCTGAGCAGGGAGCCTGATGCGGGACTCGATCCCAGGATCCTGAGATCATGACCTGAGCTGAATGTAAGACAGAGGCTAGATTAAATTAGAACACAGAATGCACTTCCACCATGATTTTTTTTGTTGGTACATAAAAGAAAAATTCGGCAAATGACAATATAAATAGCCAAGATGTTTTATTTAAAGTTCATTTTTTCCCTCTGATTGTAAGACAAAAGGAAGCCAGGTTACATACCATTATACTCAAAAAGCAGTGATTTCTTTGTATGTAAAAGTACAGTTGTGTAAATGAGACCTGTAAACACTTCAGGAATAATGCAAGCATTTTTTTCCAAAGGGTTGTCTTGCTAATGGAACGTCCAGCTGACCTCTTGCATTTAGGTAAATGTAGATCCCCTCTTGAGTTCCTTCAACGTACTGGTGTATTATTATGGTAGCTGATAAGTCCTGCAAACTGTTAGAGTCTACAATCAAAGGGTAGTAATCTGTACAGAGCAAGGGCTCACTTCCAGACGTCCCTTATTTAGTCTGCTTCTGTCTGCTGTTTATATGTGTCATTTGGAAAAAAAAAATCTCTGAATTACTTATTTTTTGCATAATTCAGTACCCTCAGAAATGTTGTTTTTCTCTTGAAAGGAAGTCTTGACATTTGTGTGCCCCTGTGGACGTATAAAAAGTCTTTGAGGATTGCCATGAATAAATGCAGACTTGAAGGGGAAAAAAAGTTGAGATTCTTTTAGCTTATAAGAGGCTGAAGATAGAGTCTGTAGGGTTATTTAATAGGCTCCTGCCTCTCAAAGATGTTTCCATTGTCCTTATCGTGCTCGTTTTCCAAGGTAGGCGACATGTGAGGGAATAAAAGTCTGCAGCAAACCAATCCCCTAAACCTTAACATAGGATGCGTTTTATTAGAGTATGTAAGGGGAAAGCCTGTCTCATAGGAAACTTGACAAGTGAAAGAACGAGTACACGATGTGAAATTTTATTCACTGAAGTCCTCGTTTCAAATAGTCTATTCTGTTGTCTCTGTTATTGGACTCAGATTCCATCATGCAGTGGGCCCATTGTGTTTTAAGATTTAGAATCAGTCATTATCCTTTAGCGAAGGAAGAATCCTTTAGAAGAAACAAGAATTGGTGCCTGTACCATTCACCGTAAAGCTTCTTCTTCTTCTTCTTCTTTTTTTTTTAAGATTTAATGTATTTATTTTAGAGAGAGAGAGAGCGTGCATGAGCAAGGGGAGAGGCAGAGGGGGACCGAGGATCTCAAGCAGACTCCCCACTGAGCCCGGAGCCTGGCACAGGGCTCCATCCCAGCTCCCCGAGATCAGGACCGGAGATGAAATCAAGAGTCTGGTGCTCACCCACTGAGCTACCGAGGCACCCCAGGCCTCAAAGCTTTTAGCCCAAAAGTTTGCTCTCTCAGATTCTGCCTTTTCCTTCTTCCCTCTTGCCATGTAATTGTAATAAGCCTGGGATTATTGTCAGAGAGCAATGAAAAATTTTATATGAAAAAGCTCTTTAAAGCGTTCGTACCAAACTCACTTATGACTGATAAACATGAGACTGTGTGTTCCTCCTTTTCTCTTTGTGGGTGCACTTGAGCCTCCGCTTTAATTAATTTGTAGCTTAATATTGGTAAACATTTGCTCTGCTCCCTTTTATTTTCTTTAGGTATGAATTAAAGAGGACATACAGTTAAATGTATAATAAAATAATTTATTTTAGTTATACTTTCAGTGGCGCCCATGAGACAGAGGAAAGGACATTGAATGGGACCAGGAGAATTTTACTTTCCTGTTTTAATACGTTATATTAATTTTCCCTCCAATTATTAGGTTTAACATTGGTAAGAACACAATGCTCATAAACCGCTTGACAGTAGACATGGAATTCAATGAAATTACCATTGGGTAAGTGGGTGTGGCCATACTAGCCTTTCTGAGACCCTGAAGGATGTGCTAAGACAGCGTTCTTTGGCCATGGGCTATAAAGCAGAGGATACACAAACCCATTGGGATGGAAGCGATACCTCAAGGATCCCTGATCTGTGGTGCAAACTCTTAATTATAAACTTAGTGTCTGTAGTGCCACAGACTCAATGATTTGTGGATTTTTAAAAGACAGTTTTGTCCATACGTTTCTTTACTCAGATAAGCACACGTTCATTGGGGGACGCAGTTCTTGGGAAGAAAATTGTAAATTTTGTGGGTGCATCTGTGTAATTGCATTTGCGGTTTTTATTCTGTCACTGGATTTTATTTTACCCTGGAATGTTTCCTCCCTGTTGTTGGATCTGGTCAGTTTGCATTCAGATGTGCACAACTATGTCATTTAATATATAGCCTAATTAACAGCACAGAGCTGTGCTTTTTAAGTTGTTAAAGCATTCTGACATTAGAGAGAGAAGTGAGGAATGTGAGAATCGACTGATGTCTATGTTTTGGAGTACATCACAAACTTGAGTTCAAATGTGTGGGCTTTTGAAAGCTCAGTACAGGTTTTGCCAAGGATATTTTCTGTTCCTTTTTACATCCTTAAGTATTTCAAAGGGAAATGGATCTGTGTGTTTGCATTCCATTTATGCATAATTCATCAAAACATTGTTCTGAAAGGAGAGAAAATAAAAACAAAAACTTACTAAGATATTTCTATTGTTATTTAAAACTTAGACACTAAGAACTTCAGAGCCTGCAAAAGGAGATAATACCCACTGCCTTTGTTTACCTGTTTTGCCCCTTGGTTCATTCTCATTTGGAGCAGAATTGAGTTGCGTGCTGGTCTATAGAAGTCTAAATGACTGATATGTATATTACAGGGGAGTTTTATGGTATTGTCTCCACTGCATGCTTGTCGCCATATATAACAGAGAAGTTAAAACTTCGGGAATGTCATATGCTGAGTGAAGTCATTTTCTTAGGATTCTACTTGACTTTCTAGTACACAATTCTATGAAGAGTGGATATGAAGTGGACGTGAATCTCTCTAAAGTCAGACTTTCTGGGATGGGCAAGTCTTTTAAATGTTTCTGTGTCTAGTTTTCTCATCTGTAAATTGGAAATAGTACCTGTATTTTTTTAGGGTTGTTTTGAGTTTTAAATGAAACTATACCTACAAAAGGGCTGATGCGGAAGCAAAATTGTAATTATTATTAATTTCGTTTGATGAGTAATTCACAGAAGCAAAGAAAAACCATTTATTTCCAATGGGCAATTGATTCACCCTGAAGTTTACTTTCTTTTCAATCTCTCCAAAAGGAAACAGGTTTACCCCATGCCAGATTTCCTATTTCATACTCGGGTTAACCTCAGAGTATCAGACCTCAGTATGTCTTACTCGTCGGGGCTCCTTCTACTTAAGTCTTAGGATACATTTTTATCTTTAAGCCTATCCTGTTCTAATGGAGTTTACCTTTCCCTTTAGTGTGGTGAATATATCTGGACACATCATTTATTCTGGGAACAATCCTACAAGAGTACTTACTATTCAAAATCCGTTTATTCAAGATTGCTCCTAAGAGTTTGTGAGTCACTCAAATTTAAAATAGAGGACAAGAGGGTTAGGCAGAACTCTGAAGAAAAAGCACATTATATGGCCCACGTCAGTGACTCATTCGTCACCTCTGTAATTTAAAAGCAGAGTGGAAACGCTAAATTTACATAATCTATTATTCTGTAGTCCATTTAAAGGTAGTGGTATGATTCTTGTTGATTAAATTAGTATCTTTTTGTGTTGGTGTCTTTTTTGAGTGCTTTAAAAGGAAAAGGTTGGTTTCTTACCTGTCAATCTTCACATACTGCTTGTATCATATAATGTTGTACATGATTGTTGATTTCATCTCAGTCCTTTACCTTTACCATGGTCTTAAAAATATGTATATAAAATTTTCTATCAATTATTCAATCCTATTCATTGCTAGTAAGCAATTTTTAAAATAATCTGTTCCGCTTACTGTAAAGGAGTATATGAGCTATTAAAAGGCTTAATTAGTTAATGATAAAGTGGGAAATTCTTCTAATGATTGATTTCAATTTATTAAAAATGTGTCATCGAATGTTTAGAAAATGTTTGAATATGTAGAAAACGAATATCAAGGAATATTACTGTTTGAAAATGGCAATAAATTCACTAACTACTTCTAAGACTTGGTTTGACTGGAAACACACCTCTAGATTTTGTATTATGAGTTTGGAAAATACAGTAAGTTTTGTGATAATCTTTGAGGGTTTGCTATTTGACTTGGTATTTTCAACTTTTGGCTCTCTTGGAAGAATCTTGCAATGGACTATCTCCTATTCAAAAGTGTTGGATTGGGTGCCTGGGTGGCTCAGTGGGTTAAGCCTCTGCCTTCAGCTCAGGTCATGATCTCAGGGTCCTGTGATCGAGCCCCGCATCAGGCTCCCTGCTCAGTGGGAGAGTGCTCCTTCATCCTCTCTCTCTGCCTGCCTCCCTGCCTACTTGTGATCTGATCTCTCTCTCTCTCTGTGTCAAATAAATAAATAAAATCTTAAAAAAAAAAGCTTCAAAAGTGTTGGATTATCTTTAGTTTTTCTATTATTTTGGTTTTATTTATTATTTTTGACTTAAGAAACTGATGGGAGAAATGTTATCAAACTACTTCTTTGAATAATTGAGTTTAATCTATACATAGTATTTTTATAGATACTAGAGAAATACAGAAGCAAGCACAAAAGATTGACAAGTGTTTCTTTATCACATTCTGTCCTCTCATGTGTACTGATGATTTATATTCTGCTTACAATTTCCATGTCTTCCCCTCTCCAGCATCTCAATCACTACCCGCCCTGTACAAAGCAACGTCCTGGATTTCTTCAGCAGCACTAATAGGTTAAGTATAGGGGTGTGCTTGTAAACTGGTCTCCAGAATAAAAAGTCATGCTGGTAGCTCTGGTGTTTCCGTGGTGTGGACCTTCCCACCCTGATCTTACTCACATGATAACGCTGAACTCAGAACTGGAAAAGATGCTTCGCATCTGTTCTTAGGTGTAGGCGTGGGTTTGTTCAGCCAACCCTGGACTCTCTTGTCTTGTCTCTCTGTTCTTCCACCTTTGGGCTTGTTGTTGCTCTTTTTAATCATAAGAAACCTCTGTTTACAAAACCTCTGCAAGTGTTTGAGGATAGTTGTTATGCCTAGAAAGTCTCTCTCCTTCTATCTTCACTTCTATTTTATTTTACCTACATCTTGGACAAGCTCCCCTTGGCGATTTTTGAACAGTGGGACGGACCCTGGACTCTGGGACTACCTGACCCCTGCTGGAAAAAGCCAGTGCGTGTCCCTTAGTGCAGTTTGCTAGTAACGTGGCCTGTACTTCCTCTTAGGATCAGTGATGTGGCTTCTGCATTCACACAGTCAAAAGTAAACCACTAGCTCTTCTTCACTAGTCTGTATTTGAGCCAGTTTTCTCATTCTGCATTTGTACAACTGTTTTTTTTTTAATTCCATTCATTTAAGATTCTTTCAATGAGAACCCATATGTGGCACCAATAAGACATGGACCCTGCTCCCAACAGCCTTACAAGCTGGTGACAAATATACGCGTCGGTCACAGCGCATGGGTTACGGAGACAGACTGTGTGGCTTCGAATGCTGGCTGTCATCTGTTGGTTTTGCCAACTTTAGAGCACTGGTTAACCTCCCCTAAAATGAGAAAAAGACATTGCCTACCTTGCAAGGTTGTTACAAATATTAAACGAGTTTGCTCAAGGAAAGGACTTACAAAGTGCCGGCCCCTTGCAAGCACTCTAGCCTATCCTCGTCCTTATCATCACTGCCGCTCAAGTGCCCCCGGACGGACAGAACAGTCTACTCTGCCCAGAGCTGGCAGGGAAGGTGGCTCCGCTGGGGAAGG
>LNAC01000025.1:2193017-2224815 GCA_002007465.1 Ailurus styani
GGGGGTGGGGGGGAGGGGGGCGGGAGGATCAGAAGCTGAGACTTAAGAGATACCCGTACAAGTGTCCTGCAGTAAAAAGGGAGAAAGGCATTTTATGCAGTGAAAATAAAATATGAGAAGACATTAATGTCAGAAATAATTTAGAACTGCAGTTATGTGCTATGACAAATCAGTGTAAGAGGAAGAACAAGAAGGTCAGTATCATGACAAGGGTGGACTGGGGTCAAGCGCTAGGATGCCTGGAGCACAGTACTGAGAAGTTTAGGGATCTCTGATTCTTGTAACGAATCAGCATGGGAAACGGGACAGGTGGGCCCCTGCTCTCAGCGGGTGTTCTTTCTTTTTTTTAATAAAGATTTATTTATTTGTTTTGAGAGAGAGCATATGAGCAGAGGGAGGGGCCGAAGGAGAGGGAGAGAGAGAATCTGAAGCAGACTGCCCACTGGGAGCTCAAGGACGCCAAGTCCATCATTATTTTTGATCAAGCCATTTTAATCAAGTTAATAATAAGCAGTATAAGTGCAATTGCATCAAGAGCCCCATATTTCACAGGTTCAGATTGTTTTACATTGTCTTTAGTTGTAAGGCGTTGAAGGCGGGACCCAGTCTCGAATCTTCTTTCTAGTGGTAGAATAAGGTACATATTGTTCTGGGTGCCACTCACATTGAACGTGTGGTTTGTCCAGAGAATTTACGAGCAGTAGGTGGTTTTGTTGTTGGAGGATCATCAGTCAGAGAGTGAAGCCAACGATGCCGTTTAGGGGGCACCATGCTTCGGTCCACGTCCCAAAAATGTGTTTTTGCCATTTAGTTCAGTAGTATACATAACCCATTGGTGATGGCCAAAACTGCTCGTTGTCTTCATAGTATTTGTTTCCATATTTGTCTTCCCCCACTAAGGTACCAGCCCTCACATTGTTTGCCCTGAAGACATGGGGCTTGATCCCAGGATCCTGAGATCAGGGCCAGAGCTGAAATCAAGAGTCGGACGCGTAACTGGCTAAGCCACCCAGGTGCCCCTCAGGGAGTGTTCCGTTGAGGGACTTATCCCATCCGTTTGTGTGGAGGGTGTGATAGAATGGGGGACGAATAAGAAGTGGGTGCCCAGGCCCTTAGGAGACCGTTGCCGGCTGAGAAGTGCTAATGTCTGAGCTCAGGCAGTGATGGCAAAGAAGGGCATGAAGAAAGGGCTCTGATGAGAGGCCCAGCATAGAATCTACAGGGTCAGTGAAGGGGAAGGGATGGCTGTTGTGTGTGACTCCTAGGATGAAGGGTGACCCCCTAAGTGGAGGACTTCTGAATTCCAGGTTCATTGGTTTATACTAATTCAGTGCATGTGGATTGAGCTATTAACAGGTGGCTTGTGATTTGTCCAGTGGCAGAGGAGATGGGCTGGGTGTCTGTCCTCATGGAGTCGACGTCCCATGAGCAGTGAGAGGCGATTAAAACTTTTTGTCAGGGGTGCCTGGGTGGCTCAGTGGGTTAAAGCCTCTGCCTTCAGCTAAGGTCATGATCTCAGGGTCCTGGGATCGATCCCTGCATCAGGCTCCCTGCTCAGCGGGGAGCCTGCTTCCTCCTCTCTCTCTGCCTGCCTCTCTGCCTACTTGTGATCTCTCTCTCTGTCAAATAAATAAATAATATCTTTTTTAAAAAAAAAAACTTTTTGTCAGGGCATCACGAAGATGAAAGGCACATGTTGAAAAGGACAGAGCAGAAAGATGTGCCTGATGGCCTCATGGAGCCCAGGATCAGCCCTGGACAGCTTTTGTCTAGACTTCCTTTTACCCGTGAAAAAGAAATCCCAATCCGGTTAGGTTTCTGTAGGCAGGCTTTTGCCACATGCAACCAAACTCAGTCCTAACTGTTAAACAAATGACAGTGGCCCATTTCACATCATTTTAAGTGGTGGGAAGAACAGAAAGTGAGCCCAAGACAGGTGATTCTACCTTACATTGAAGAAATTCGGGAAAGGCCTCTCTTTGGTGGTGATACTTGAGCGGAGACCTGAGGCAGCCTGCCCTGGGAAGATCTGGAGAGAAGCGTTCCAGAGAGAGGGAGCAGCTCTTGTCTCCACCTGGAGTGGAGTTCCCGAAGCCTGCTTTGGGGCCACAAAGAAGGTACCTGCGGCTGGGGCATAGCAGAGGCAAGGAGATTAGTTAGGAGGCTGAAGTAGTTGTTTTTCGGGAGATACTGGGACTCATCTAGAGCGCTAGCAGGTGAAACAGCCTCAGTGTACAGATTTGTGGTGTTTTAGAGGTTGTTTCAGTAGGGCTTGCTGCAGAACTGATATGAGAAAAATGGAAGATTTAAAGTACGACACACAGATATTTGGCTTCAACACAGGTTCGGTGTCGATGCCACTGGGAACAGGGCAGAGTCGAGGAAAAAGAGGGATGCCATGGGGGGAGGGGGTTTAAGGCTTTAAATAAATTTTAAGTGGAGCTATCTAGGGGGAATTTAATTATGTGAGTCTTTTGAGGGGACAGAATAGGACAGAAATATAAATTTGGGACTCAGCGTTCAACACTCAGTCAGAAAATAATATATAGTAAGACACATTCTTCAATTAAAGTTTATTTGAGAGTAATCACGTGTACTCCCGGTCCAGATGAAGTTAGATGGAGAATCTAGAGAACTGTAATAGAACTACATGGAAATTGTATTAGTGGCTTCGAATTTGATTAGTATTCTTGTTCTCTTGCAGGGCCTGACATTAGCAATATTGATTTCCTTTACAAGTCAAATTTCCATTACAAGTCAAAGACGAATGAATGGTTTATATGTAAACCATTGTATCAAATTCGGAGGGGTTATGCATTTGTAATTGTTATTGTAAAGTACTTCAGGAATGCAAAAGAGTATGGGGATAATATAACAAATACCAATATACCCACGATTCAGCTAAAGAAAAAAATGACAACATTGAAACCCTGAATATACTTCTCTCTGTCTGGTTCTGTTCTCCTCCTTACATCCCCAGAGAGGTAACTTTTATCCTGGATTTTGGAATTTGCTTTTGTCATCCGTGTTTTTAATACCCTTTTTATGTATGCATTTACCATTCCATTAAGTATATAGAATACTAGTAATTTGTGTGTTTTTGAGCTTTAAATAGATGATATTACATTAAGCTCTCTTATGCAACCTACAAGCCATATTTTGAAATTATTTAGCCATATTTTAAAATTAATCTGTATTACTAAGAATTAGCAACTGTACAAATAAACATATGAAAAAACCCCAGGATTAACAGCTAAAATACTTTTAATGATTTTGTTTCAAATATGAACAAGATGTAATTATTTATGATACTGCTTAAATCACCAAGTATGATTTTGTATATGTTCTCCAAAAAAGGTTCTTTGGTTCTTGTTGTCTTATTTAGAATTTGTAATACTTTGCTAACTCGTGACTAGATTTGTTTCCTTGAACAGTATTATAGAGTTTGAAGGTTAATCAGGTAAAGTATAAAAAGTTCTGCTCTAAAATTAGTTAGCAAAATCTTTTATGTTTCAATGCTTTTGCCAGATACCAATTTGATTTTAGTTATTCCTCTTTAGGGACTATGTTTGAAAAAGTAATGAAATTTTGGGTCCAAGTTCACTTGTTATCAGGGCATACTAGATTCTCTAATGAAGGTCAAGAACTTTTAGATATGAAATGTATTCACTGGGGTCTTTGAGGGTCCTTCGTATATAGTAAGTCAAAGGCATTTGATGATTTTCTTATATCTGACGTGGAATCATCATTGAATTTACTTGGTCAGTGTTGCCATATTTTATTATTTCACAGCTAATGCCACGTATCTGGGTCTGTTACATTGTGTTGTATATACTCACAAGCAGCCTTTTCCACCAACAGCAAGACACTCTGGTGGAGGAGGAAGGAGGTGTCCTATCTGGCCCTGGCTCTTCGATCTGTCATCTGTTTAGCGTGGATGGCAAGCAAGGTAGTTAAGGTCCCTACAGCTCGGTTTCTTCACTTGAGAAGACAGGGATGACCGTATTGACCGTGCAGTTCTTGTGAGGGTTAAATAAAAAGGTTTGCAAAGCACCTCATGCACACAGTGCCTGACACAACAGAGGCACTCAAACACTTCTTCCTTCCTAATAAATCGTTCGTCATCAGTCACACATTGTGTATAAAAAATTTGCCAAGTGAGTAGCCTTCCTCCGCTACTAACGATTGCCTGCAGGTGCATTAAGCAGGTTCTCTCTGGCCATCAGTTTGGGTTGTAAGAAGGCCTGCGGTGGGGTCTTGCTTGCAAGTGTGTCCTCGCAGGGAGACAGTGGGAGGGGTGCCAATTTTTATTACAATGAAGTAGGGGATTTGATCCCATTTTTAACCTAACCTCAATTATGTCGTTTGGCTTCAGTTTGCAGTTTTTGTAAATTTTCAAATTTAATAACGGGAAAGAAGAGTATATAGGTAGAGGATTAAATCTGATTAGCACCCAAATTTCAGCCATCTCAGATTCTGTCCGGCTCTAGAAACGTGTTCAACTGGTTTTCTTCTACTTATCTCTTAGCAGCTCTTCATTTTGCTTACACTTTTCATGACTCAAAACTACGAGGTTTATTCTGTTTAATGTTCCCTAAATTTTAATACAGTATTTTTGGATGTTTTCTTTTCAAAATAATAAGGATACCAGTTTTTTCCCCCCAAAATATTTGCCATAGGCTGCCTTTATCAGAATCTCCTGGAATAGAGGTGGGAAAGGTTGTTGTAAATGCAGTTTTTTAAGACTTGCAGGGAATGGGTGGCCCTCCTCAAAGCTACCTGAATCTCTGGCAGGTGCGTGAAGGTCCCTAACCAGCTACCCAGGTGACTTTGCAGGCCACAGGTGCATGCTCAGTTTGGGACCCTGGGATCTAGATTTTCCTTCTCACAGCCATCCTCAGGGGCAGTCTCTCAGCAGCACAACTTTTGACTAATAAAACATAAGGGATTCAGTGTGATTTAAATTTATGCCTAAAATTTTGACCTCTCACTCTGGTATTTTAATGGTAATGCTTCATACTCTAATTTCCTAAAAAATTCCAAAGTTAGGAGGGCCATAAGCAGTTATTTCTTATTGTGCAAAAGTAGTCATTTTTCTCGCTCCTTCTCTGTCCCTCTCTCTCATAGAGGTCCTAGCTGTTTACATAAGAAGTTTGAAAAGGACAAAAGCATGAAAATGCAAATGAAAATCACCTATCACCTCGCCTCCCAAAGGTGGTCGGTCACACGCTGGGATGCTGGGGCAGTGGGGCTGTGGGGTTCCAAGGTTAAGAGCCAGGCTTGGGGCCCCGATGGCCTGTCCCTGCCCCGTGCAGGCTATGCAGCTGGGGAATTTGCTTCATCTTTCTGTGCCTCCGTTCCCTTGTCTGTACAATGAGAATAATGACTGTGGTATCATTATACATTTGTTTATCTACACAACCTCATTGTATTTTTATAAAGACAGAGCAAATACGTATAAAATGCTTTAGTTCTTAGTATGTAGTTAAGTGCTCAGTTTTATCTCTTATTAACTTAACTTTTATTTTGGTTATTATAAATGATGCTGCCATGGTATTTGTGCACTAGTTTTTACGTGGACCTATACTGCAGTTTGCCTTCGGGATACTTCCAGTTGCAGAAGTACTTGGTCACGTGGGAACATGTGGTAACATATGTTTGCCTACACGAGGGACTGCCAGATGATTTTCCAAATGCCTATTGGTATTTATATTTATTTTGTTTCATATCAATAATCAAGAGATTGAAAGAGCACAGAGAGACTACTAAGGGGATGATGTATAGAATATAATTGTCACTTTCATACTTCAGGTTTGGACTGCCCAGTGTGTGAATACTAACGCTTAATTTCTACATCAAAGATCTGTGCACACTTTCATAAACACGGGTGGAAACAAAAAGCCGTCAAAGTCAAGGGCATCATCTGGCGGGAACGCTGTCAGCGTCAGGGCACTCTGCGGTTCCCTGGTATGTTCCATTCGAGGGTGGGTGCTTTCACGGCAGACGGCACCGTCTGGCCCCAAGTGTTGAGCAACGTGTGCCTCTAAAGGCCAGCCCATGGTCATCAAAGTGGGTCGGACACATTTCGAATTGGGAGACATTACTCATTGCTCCTCGGTCATATTTCCCGCCCCAGCACGCGCCAGCGTGATTGGTCTGATGGGCTTTGCACAATGCGATCCCGTCCCGGAAGGCGTGGCAGCCGACAGGTGTAAAGGCCACCCAGACCGACCCTGCATCAGTATGTTGATTCAGAAGACTGTCGGAACACGGGGAGTCCAGAGACGACCGTGCTGTGGTTTGGTTTCGAAGTTGGCATGTTTTCTTTTGGACTTTTGAAGGGAAAAAAAAAGAATCACTACTTTTAACTACTATAGGTAGTTTGTATCATAAGAATGGCACCGTTGCCATCATTATGAAAAAAACAAATAAAAATTCCTTAGAGTTTCGGTAACATTGTTTGCATCTATTACCCTGAGATGTTTGATTTTCTTCACAGCCTGCATCTGCTTAATTTAAATTATGCACATGTCTCTCTGGACTGTAATTTCTTTCAGCTGTTAAGATACTGGAGCGAAGAGCTACATGTTTAAAACAGCTGCTTAACTTGGAGAGCTGCTTTGTGTTTAGCTCTTAAAACTGGACATATATCTTCAAAGACTTCCATCCTTTTTAAAAATAATTTATGTTGTCGATTCTTTTTTTTTTTTTTTAAGATTTCATTTATTTATTTGACAGAGAGAGCATGAGAGGGGAGAAGGTCAGAGGGAGAAGCAGACTCCCCGTGGAGCTGGGAGCCCAATGTGGGACTCGATCCCGGGACTCCAGGATCATGACCTGAGCCGAAGGCAGTCGCCCAACCAACTGAGCCACCCAGGCGCCCTATGTTGTCGATTCTTAAGTTGATTCATTTTAGTGTATGTAGAGCTTTTCAGTCTTCTGTGTCCAGAATCTACACACAGAGGATGGCTCATTTTTACTCAATTTGCCATTTTGAAAAGTAGAGAGTATGCCTGAGATGCTCTGTGGAAATGTAAAATACTTTCCTCAGTCTGGTCTGAATAAGTACTCAAATTATTAGGAATAAGACCAGAAAAAAAAAAATGAAGTAGATTTGAAAATACAGTCAATAAACTTTTCATCTACCTACAGGAAAAGTCTGGAAATCCAAACGTTAGAAAAATTGATTGATATATTGCCCACAAACTACACACACAAAATTTTCATGCCCGAGAGCAGGATTAATTTATCAAAATGCTTCCAAATAAAATACACTTATTCTGCTGCTTTTAAGGTGTGTAACTGTGAAAAGGAAATGAAACAAATACTTTAGTGATATTGCTTCCAACTACAGCCAGAAACATAATTTTCTTCTCGGCACAGATTGAGTGGACTTGATCAGATAATTAACCATCCTCAGTACTTCCTAGCACAGCACAGGCTCCTTCAGAGCTAGCTGGTTCCGCTGGGATAATCCTCGGTGTCACCGGCTGGGGGTGCTTGGGGCTGAGGGAATCATACATACGGTGTGGAAAATGTAGAGTACTTAAATCAGGATTTTTAAAAATTAATTAATTTTTAAGATTTTATTTATTTATTTATTTGACAGTGATTGAGATCACAAGTAGGCAGAAAGGCAGGCAGAGAGAGAGAGAGAGAGAGGAGGGAGCAGGCTCCCTGCTGGGCAGAGAGCCCGATGCGGGCCTCGATCCCAGGACTCTGAGATCCTGATCTGAGCTGAAGGCAGAGGCTTTAACCCACTGAGCCAACCAGGCGCCCTTTTTTTTTTTTTTAATTTAAAAATATTATTTAGAAAAATAGAGCAGAATGTGCAGATACTAGCCCTTAACAATTTTGTTGTGGTTCTTAGCTCTTGTGTCAATGCAGACCAAGGATCTTTAGCACACAGGTCCAGCCTCGCCAGGCAGGTAATTTAAAGTGCATGACTTTTGAGATAAAATCCTGGAAAGTGATGGAGCCTTTGGGGAATAAGAGAATGCACGCCCCATTTAAAGGCATTCCTTTTTTTTTTTTTTTAAATGTTTAGAATTCAGTTCCTCCCAACAACATGAGCCAGTGTGTTGCCGTCTCTCGAGTGAAAATATGTCCATTATCGCTGTTCTTGAATTTAATTCATGAAGACCTTTCATTACTCAAAATGTTCTGAGTGATATATTCTAAAAATACCTTTCCTCTTTAAGTTAAATTTGAGAGATTTTTTTTCTAACCTCTTAATTAAGCTACACATCACTTGGTGTTAAACAGCTACTGTAAAAAGTAGGAAGCTTTTGACATAAAAATATTCAGATTTGTGAGTGATAGTCATTCATGAGTATTGTTTCAGGGTAGCCTTCACTCCAACTGTTGCTACCTTTTGAAAATGTGGCCACTCTGACTGCCTTTATTTAATCCCCCTCACTTGCTGTGAAACTTGATTGCCTGCACACAATTGCTTTGTATCTGTGCTGCATCTCTGTGTCATTTGCTTGAATACATTTAAGCAAGAAGAAAATGAGATTACTCTTATGTTAAAATTTAAATATTTGTAGTGTTGCAGATGCAACCGACTTTCCATTTTGCTGTTTTCCTCTGTGAGACCAGGTAATGGCAGCCACATTAAACCTCTTCTTCTGCAGAATGGCTGGCAAGGTTTTCCTCCCCTTGATTGGCGGCCACATCCTCAATTTCAGAAACATTAAGAAGAGAAGAAAATAAAATAAATGAATATTTTTAACTATTTCTTTGAATCCAATATCCTTCATCTTCTGAAACACAACAATGTAGTTTTTACTGCTATGTAAAATCAGAAGTTTAGGAACAAACAATAATCATATGGAGCATCTCCACTGATAGAAAATCTGTTGCTTTTGAAGACAGCCTAATTCGTAGATGGGCATCAGTAACGGTGTTAAGAATGCTCACTCTATCTATATCTATCTAGTATACTCTTCACACTTTCTATTCTGATTATTTCCCTCTGTCTTATAAGATAGTATTATTTTAAAACATCAGATGTTCACTCGAGAATGTCATGTTTAGGATAATCGTAATAGTTTTGTCCTAACAGCGGTTCATACCTGCTTGCCCTTCCCTATTACAGAAACCATCTTAAGGTAAGATGATTTTTAAATTTTAAGTGTGTATTACAGAACAACAAGCTCCGCCCACTTCCTGTATCTGAACCGGACCTTCCACATGTTCCTGAACCTGGCCCGCCCCGCCCCAAAGCAACTAACTCAAATGTGTAGACTGTCCCTAGCTCATATCGGTGGCTCCATAAATGACATCATCTTGCAAGCTGTGTGTTGCACTCACTGAAGCTGATGGGGATTCTTGGTTTGTTCTGACTCCCAGATATCAAGGACTAAAAAAAAAAAAATGACAAGGAAATAAGCTGCGCAGAGGTGTTTCAGTTTTTTAACTAATTTTATAGCCATGAGGTCTAGAAATACTTATTTTGACATGACCTATAGACAGACCAGTTTTTCCTAGTCTTCATAGGCAAGAATCCCCAAATACACATATTTATGAAAACTGTGCTTATGAAACATGTTAGCCATTCTGTCCATGTTCTCCTGGTATCAGATATTCTACATGAAAACATCAAAATATATCACCAGTCATACATTTATTACACTCTGATTAAGTGACCACCAGTCCCTTATTCTCTCATAGATTTTTAAAAAATGTTCTAATCCAAAAAAGTTGATTATTTTTATTAATTCCATGTCTGCAAATGTGTGCATTCCATCTGTGCAAATATAATCCAAATATGGATACCTATAGTTACTGCTCAATGCATTAGTTACCCACTTGTAAGCTTATGGTTCCCCATTTTTCCTTGTTGGACATAAATAAAATATAGGCAATACAATTTAATTTGAAATTCAGCTTTGGAAAGAGGTTATCTATCAAGTATTGGCCTCTGGAAAGCACAGCTGTACTTAACACATCATTGTGAATGTTTGTAATAGTGAGAAAGGGCTTTTTAAATTGTCTTACCTTAAGGCATTCAACACCAAGGGGATGGATTCTCTTCTCATTATTGCTAGAATTCTATGGGAAGTCAGGTAGTATAGGTTAGGTACATAGATTCTACCCCACTTTGTTCCTTTGTTGTTCAGACATGCACCTGCCCTGACAGTGTACCTATGTTTATTCCATAGAAAGGTGGTGGTATATTATTACTCCACAGTGAGTGCCACACCTCCTTCCTGTTCTGTTTATTATTCATTATTTTCCAGAATCCTCAGCACAGGATCCACTTTGGATGAAGTCTTAGTCTAGACACACTCTCTTCCAGAGGACATTGTTCTAGCTCAGCATTTTGCTTCGGGAGAGTTCAGCTCCAGAAATTTACTTCGAGCCTTGTAGCGTGTAATTTATTGTTCAAATATTCTGACATGGATTTTAATAACTGCTAATCATTTGTAGCCAGTGGTATGGTGTTGCTCTTTAGTACGTTCAGCTTCCTCCTCTGTTTTTAACAAAATTAAGATCTCATCTCATAAGCAGCTTCCTTTCTATGATCGTTGCCTTTTAAATCAGAAAATATGCATCTCAGCTGTGAACAAAAGAAGAATATAATTTTCTTCACAGGAAATTTCTTGCTCAATAGTCAAACATTCGGTTTAATTTAAAGCAAAGGGAATTCCACGGTCTAAATGAATGGCAGGATTAACAGATTCAGACTACCAGTAGAGGGAACAGTTTTTGTGTTTTTTAAAGTAATTCGAACATAGGTAGGATGGGCCAGGGAAGTGGGAGTAAAGAGGTTGTGGAGTGAATATGGTCCTTAAAATAAACTCACTTTGTATCATTGATTGTATTGACCCTACTCTCCTAATAATGTAGTTAATGAAATTGATAGGGTTTTTTTAAATTACATTTAAGTACAAAATTCCAAGCCTTGATTATGTATTTTTTCTTGATTGTATATATTTTATTACCATACGTATTTTTTTCTTGTAGGTGGTATTTAAATGATAGGGATATTAAAAAGGATTATTAAATAATGCTATATTTAGCTTCTGTAATTTATTATCCACATTCCACAGTTGACAACTGTCATCTCAAACTGTATTACAGTCCATTTTGGGATAGAGAAAAGGAAGAACCCTAACATCTGTTACGTGATGTTAAACTTCATTAAAAAATATATATGTATCTTGTTTCTTATACAGTTCTATTTAAACAGTCGTCTTTTGTATTAAACTACATTTGTATTAAAATGTTTCCTAAGCACAATTAATTAATAGTCATTCTGGTATAAAAGCCAAATACACATGTTTCAAGGTTTTGTATTTTGTTAAGATATTTTGTTTTCCTGGTTAACCTAGTCATATCTTTTTTTTTCTTTATAAGATTTTATTTATTTATTTGACAGAGAGCGAGCGAGAGAGAGAGAGAGAGAGAGAGAGAGAGAGAGCACAAGCAGGGGAAGTGACAGGCCGAGGGAGAGGGAGAAGCAGGCTCCCCACTGAGCAGAGAGCCCAAAGACATGGGGCTCCATCCCAGGACCCTGCTATCATGACCTGAGCCTGAAACAGCCGCTTAACCAACTGAGCCGCCCAGTCGCCCCAACCTAATCATATCTTTAAAATAAGATCTTTGTTTGAAACACATTTTTAAATACCTAGCAGATTTTTTTCAATCGTCTTATAATTTTTACCTCCTAAAATATCCCTGAAAGATTAACTTCTTAAAAACAAATTTCACAGTACTTCTCTTAAAGCAGATAGATTTAGAATTTAAAATCATGTGTGGCTTTAGGTAGGTTATTATAAGAAAGACCTCAGAGGGCTATATAAATATATTCATTTCTCTCCTTTCCATGTTTGATGACTCTGTGATGATAGACCCCACATTTAAGCTCCCCAGAATTGTTGTTTTCAGCTGTGTTTGGTTCAACTGTGAGCCAGGCCAATGTATCATTTCCTCTCATTCCCTCTTTTTCTCCCAGTTCCCCTGCTCTGGAGCCTTAAATTCTGCTGATTTGGGCAGAGAACTGGCTTCCTTGAATCTTTACATGTCTCAACCCCGCAGGGGAGGACAGAGCCAGACGCCAGGATAGCTGAGCAGATCACTAAGGAAAGGATTCCCGGCTCGGAACTGGCAAAGAATGTGTTTTGAAATGGAATCACAAAGAGGGCGTGATTCACTGAGAACTCTTTAAATGACAGGGGAAAAAAAATAATCTTCAGTTTCAATCACCCCTGCTCTCCTGTTTCTTCATTGATATGCACAGTGCACTCCGCCGAGGCAGGCTCTCTGACAGTAAAAAAGAAAAACAAAAGGAGAGTTTTTAGCAAGGGGGACAGCCACAACCCTAGCTTTCAATCAGGAGCCAAATTGGAAAGGGCATTCATTCCCTCCGCGAATGTGGGAAACAGCTCGGTGCAGGGGATGGTCTTTCCATTTGAATAGTTACTTATAGTTTAGTTACAGCTTTGGGGGGCCATATTTTTCAGTTTATTTCTCAATTCAGCTCTGAAAGCTATCCGGTTGAGATAAACTTTGGTCAGGGCGTGGGACCCGGATGATGGGTTGGAAGAAAACTTCCTGGTGGCCAGGGCAGTTCCCACACCAACTGATCTCCAGCTGGATGGAAAAGAAGAGAAAGAAAGAAAGAAAAAGAGTTTATTCTTTGCAAGTCGTCTCTGCGGGAGCAGGACCAGCAGGGAGATTATCTTTCCTGGGAAGCATGCATTCATGGCTCTCTAAAGGCAGAGTGTTAGAGAAGTCCTTCTGAAAACAAAATGCCTAGATTGTGCGGCTAATCTATTATTTTATTTTCATCGGTAATGTTACTTTGTTAGCCATGCTGAGTCGATGAAAGCTGCTCTATTGAAAACTTTCTTCACTGGTGGAAATAAAATCAGCTTATCTTATTTCTCCCCTTTAAAGCAGCATGGTTGCACATAGCCTGTAAAATGAAAATGCCACTGCTTCTTTTGATCCCATGTGACTGAACCCTTGGAAAAGAAGTTGATTTTGCTTGCTGTGGGATTGATTTTAAATTCTTCTTTGAGTTATCTTCTCTAAAAGCTGTTTCCAGTCAGGATGGTGAGAATCCCAGTTGGCCTGTGAATTTTGCCCTACATATGCAGTTTAAGCAAGCAAAATATTTTATGCTCTGATTTGGGAGAAGTAAATATTAAATTCATAAGCAGTAATAAAACTTTAAGTGACATACTTGATAAAAGATTGGATTAGGTCGGTGTTATTAAAAAAATAATACACGTTGAACCTCACGAGTTTGCTACTGTTCCACCACGTGTAACCTACAGAACCGACAGTTTCAGATGGTTTAATGTGGCTAGTTACACGAGCAACACTGGGTGGGATGGGGGTGCGTCAGCGTAAAGGGAAGAGGTTATTACTGTTCCCGGAAGAGGGGAAGAATGGAAGGTAGGCCACAGCAGTTGATGTAAGAAAGATGTTGGCGTTCAGAGCCACAACCAAGAAAGATATCTTGAGATGTCTTTGGTGCAAAAAGATGGTTTTATTAAAGGGCGGGGACAGGACCTGTGGGCAGAAAGAGATGCACTGGGGTCATGAGGAGTGACTGATTATATACTTTCAAGTTGGAAGGGTAAAGTTAGGGATAGCGTGAGTCTCTTAAGTAATTTTGGAAGCAAGGTTTCCAGGACCTGGAGGGGGCTAGCTATTGTTTGGAAATGGTCCTTTATTACTGTCTAATAAAACCTTAGTCATGAGACCCGTCAGATATATATCAGTGGGTCATTTGCTTGGGGGATGGTTGCCCATTTATATCTTGGGGACAGAGATAAAGGACGTTTCCAAAGGGATTTGTTAAGTAGACTTACAGGGTCCTGGGGGTCAGGCTAAGATTGTCTTTTGCCCTTAGCAAAGTATCAATATTGAGGTAGCTGAGTTTCTAGAGGAATACCATTCTCCTGTTTCAAGGACTTATCAGTGGGGGGGATATTTAATTTTTCTTTTGCCTTTGTTTCCTACATCAGAAGTAATGTAGGATGCATTAAAGTCCATCAAAGCAGATTACCACCTTTATCCGTGAAAAGAGTTAAAGGGAGCTGACTTGGTGAAATAGAACCAGATGTAGTTTTTGGAGTGTGGTGTTGGAGTCTGGAGGTGACAGCCAAAAAAGAATTCTTGAGATGTCTTTGGCACAAGAAAGGTGATTTTATTAGACCATAGGGATAAGACCCTTGGGCGGAAGGCTGCTGCACCAGGGTTGTGAGTCCTGGCTGGTTATATACTTGGGTGTTGGGGGAGGTGGGTGTCCAAAAGGACTTTCATATGCTAAGGAAGACCCTCAGGACACTGGAGGCCTTGCTACTGTCAAGGTTAGGCAGTTTATCCCTCTATCAAAGCATTAACGTTAAGATAGAAGTTTCCTGGGGGAATGTTTTACTCTGCCTGTCTCAAGTATTTGTCGAGGGGATGTAGGTTATAAGGACATTTAATTTTATCTACATTTCCTTCTGCCTTTGTTCCCCACATCCGAACCTATAGCGTTGGTGTGGGGGAAGGAGAGAGGGTGAGAATTTTACTGTAGGAACTGAAGTGAGAACCAAGTAAAGTGAAAGGGAAAGATGCTAAAGCAGGAATAGATGATCAGGTGCAAGGTTCAGGTGAGGCATCAGCTTCAGATCCTTGTGGACCATGTAGATCAGGCTCAGATACAAATAGTAATCTACTAGGTCTTTGCATAAAAATTAAACTGTCCGCTCTGAAGTACGTTTGCCAACCTATCCAAGACTTTATAGTCAGCTCTATTGCTAAATAGCTTCCATTAGACCTTGTTCCACCTTACCCCTTCAGTTCAGGACAGTAGTGTATGTGCAAATTCTGGCTAGAACGGGATCTCGAAGGCCTTTAATGACCTACACATTTGCAAATTGCCTACTCTGCTTTAAAGATGGATTCTAAGTGTGGCTTTCAGGAATACGTCTCACTCTTAGTAGGTCCTCTTGGTATCATAGTGAGGGCATTTCACAGATGCCTCTTTGAAAGAATCCATATTTTTAAGGCACTTACTGGTACAACTTTTGCCAGACATTCTTTCAACAATTTTATTTTCAATTAAGTAGTTGCTTAAATTTTGTTTTCTCAATACAGATACTCTCAGGGAGATTTGCATGTTCTCCTTTTCTGATAATGGTTGAGACTTTGTCTTCTTAGTTTTTTACCCAATTTCTTAACTAGTACTATATATATTTTTTTCTTTTCTTTTTTTTCCCTAATGGAATGAGAGAAAGAGGATGCTAAAACTAGTTAAAAACACACCTGAAAACAGTGTTGGGCCGACGGGGTCCGGGGAACTGAGGAGGCCACAAGACGGCGGCTGCCCTACTGTCTCACCGCCCCGCCCCCCTCTCATCAGCTTCCACTCTCAAAAGACCGCCAAGGCCAGAGCTTCGGCGGGAAACCCGAGGGCTGAACTCCATCCAATCTCCTACCAGTTATGGTCATGTTCCCCTGTTCCGCCCACACCCCATAAAAACCCGTGCGCATCCTCCCCAGGTGCGACTTCCCCGACTCCCTTCTCCGAGTCGCGGAACCTCGCCCGAGGGCATCTCTATTAAAAATCTCCCCTCGTGCGTATTCGTCTGGTGCTTTGTTCAATCCGCCGTTACTGGGAGGGCTACCGGGAAACCTTACAAACAGGAATTTAAATAGGGATCAAAAATGTGTGCTGTGATATTGGGGATGCATTAGAAACCATGCTATGTAATAAACCATGCTGAGTAGTAATCTAGCTAACCATAGGGTTATCATGTGACAAACATGCAAATCATAAGAATAAGAACTCTAATTGCAAGAAGTGTGAAATGTCTGGGTGCTGAGGAATAGAAAACATAGTAAATGTAACCAAGTCCTATTTCCCTGGAGAGTCAGAAGATAACTTAGTGGGCATAGGCTCTAGCGTGACATCAACAAAGCACTGAAGTGGTTTTTGTTTTGTTTTGTTTTCCCCCCTTATTTTCAGTTTTGAATGTTTTTTTCTTAATAGTAATGTCATCTATTTTCAGAATTAAAATAATTCCTTCAGCAATATGCATAAAACTGTATTTTATAGTACATCTTATAGCCTCTGTGTCATTGATTAACTCTTCATTCACATTTTAATTATCATGATTAGCAGGTGATAAGAACTGAAACCCGATTCTTTGTTACATAATAATCCTATGACAATTACACAGAAGACAATTCTGATTGACTCCCTTGAGCATTGAAGCTGACACATTAAATGAAATGGTGAATTCAGGGCATACTGGTTGTTTGATTTTAATGAGTAGTGATCTTCAGTTGAAACATCTGCTGTAATGAACTTGACATTTGCAGTAATAACAGTATCAACTTATTTAATGTACGTTATTACATTTGTTTCCGCAGTTTGGGAGGCCACACTGGCTGTTGCATGAATTGAGCTTCTTTGTACTACTTTGTAAAAGACTTAAAATAACTTGATATACATCAAGAATAACAGCCTATAGCTGAAAAATGTCCCTGGACAGTGTTCCCATTTGGAGATTAATTTGGGAGTTTTTGAAATTCAAATAAACCCCTGGCAGTATTTAGCCAAGCCTCAGTCACCTCTTGGAAGCTCAACTTTAATCAGATAAGCATCTAGACCCTCTGTTTTAAATAAAGGGATTTTCCATGGGTTGCTTTGGGACTGGGTAAGGATAGGTCTGGATGGGAGTATAAATGGGTGCATTTCCAATCCAGATTTAGATCCTGTGATCTAATAACTATCAGCACAAAATAACTAAAGCATGGAGTGTTCTGAAAAATCTCCTACTTTTGTGATCAACATTCTCATGATGTCCAAATTTGGCAGAAAATAGGAATCATTGTGAACCTTTAAAGAAGAGCTTGGTGGATCCACCCCAGATGTCCTAAATAAAAATATGGTGGAAAGCGGGTGGGATCTGTAATTTCAAAAGGTCTCTGCTGGGAATTGTTGGCCTAGAGCTCTGGTGGCCGCCATCATCAGGAGGGGCAAGGGGAAGTAGAAGGGGCTGATAAAGGTACAGATTTTGGCTCCTGAGATTTTTCTCTTGAGCCCTGATGGTGAGTAATATGTTTTTACCCATTCTCTTAAATAGGTAGTTGCTCGTGTATGACTTGTGGTTAAGCTGTTAATTTTAGTCTTAGAGTCAACAAGTTAGTCCACTACCCTATGGTATATAGTCCTATGCTTACAAAGGCACTACCAGTCCAATAATTAAGAAATTATGTTTCATGGAATATTTGCCACGGGCACATATAGCTAGGAAACTCTGTATGGCTTGTCTGTATCTCCTAACTCTTGGCAGGAGACTACTTTTTATGTTTGTTGAGCATTTCTGGTAGAGTGGTATGCTTTTCTGGAATAATGATTCACAGAGAACCTCTAACTAGAAAACTTCAGAGTGCCGTTAATGCAGGATGCACAGTGGTTCTGCAATCCCGTCCGTCTGGGCTTGGACTCCAGTCCCACCTCTCCTAGCTTTAGGACTTCAGCAAAGGCATGGAACCTCTGCTTTGTGTCTGCCTCCGTAAATTCGGAATAATTATGGAAATGATCCTACAGTGTTGAACTGAAGCTTAAGTAAGTTAATACATGTAGAATGTTTATTTAGTGCCTGACTCATAGAAAGGCCTCATTAAATGTCAGCTGTTATCAATCAAGGTGAATTAGGTACAATTCTTACCTAGGGAACAATGATGTTATTCATGTCCATTGATTTCAAACCACCATCTTGAATCTGTGACCACCAGGAAAGTCACTTTGCTTGCCTGTTGTTCCCACGTCCCTTACATTGTCCTCTGTTGCTTTGTAGCCATAGATTTACATATCTCCTGTATTAGTTTCCATGGGCTGCTATGATAAAATGCCATATAATTTTCTCACAGTTCTGAAGGCTCAGAGTCTAAGATCAAAGTGTTGGCAAATTTGGTCTTTCTTTCCCTGGCTTGCAGATGGCTGCTTTCTCCCTGTGTCCTCACATGGCCTTTCCTCCATGCTTGGGCATCCCTGGTGTCTCTTCCTTTTCTTGTAAGGACACCTGACAGCTTGGATTAGGGCCCACCCAAAAGGCCTCATTTAAATTGATCACCTCTCTAAAGCCCTATCTCCAAATATAGTCACATTCTGAGATACTGGGTGTTAGGTTTTACCATATCAATTTGGAGTGGGGGTCCACCTTAACACCTGGTACCTGCTTTTCCCACCAGTACACGTCATGGTCTAGATGGTGAGTTCTGTGAGCATTTATATTGTATATTCTTCTTCTTTTACATTTACTCACCAGAACCTTGTCATTCAGGGATTCTTGAATGAGTATTTATTATAGATCTGAATGCATAAAAAATCAGGTGGATGCATGAAAACTACTTTTGAAAAATCTCCACAGATGATTCTGTTGCCTGGTCTCTGTAGAAAACCTCTGAGTGAGGGCATATTTTTTGGAAAATCATTTCTGTTTTGTGAGATTTACCATTACAGAAATAGTGCATTCCCTGTTATGACTAGAGGTTTAGGATATTTAAAAAATGATAATGAATGTCTCCTTTGGAATAGGTATAAATGTCAAAACAAGCTTGTCCCCTTTAATAGGTAAGACACAGGTAGTAGCTGACCTTTGTGCTTGGACATATTCTAATATGTTGATGTTACTCTTTCTTTATGACACATTTACTCATCCAATCCCAAATAGCACTTTTTGCATTAGTAATGCAGCTCTGCTCCCTGACTTTGTTTCCCATTTATTTATATAAAGATGTATGAAAAGGAGCAAGCACTGGACTCTACTTCTAAAGATATTTCATTACTTTGTGTGTGGTTATATTTTTATTCTTTAATCATAAGTGTTGGTTTCAAACCTTTGCCAAATTTTGAAATGTGAGTGTATTATATTGACTTTTAAAGGACATGCTCCAAGGTATTTGGCACACTTCCAGATGCAGTATCCTTGGGAGGAAGCGCTGAGCTCTTTGCTAATGAGGAAAAGGAAAGGCGGATTATTTCTACACTGACAAATGAAGCAGCAAATTGCCAACAATCTCTATCCATTAAGATAGGAGAAGCCTACTGGAATGCTAGGCAGAATCATGGAATGGACTTTTTTTTTAGATAAATGTCATCAAAAACAATATAGATAAGCCTTGGCAACCGAGACTTTGCAGACAGAGAAGCAGAAAGAGAAGTCAGATGGTGAGTGAAGAACAGAGTGACAGCCTGTTACCACGTTAGCAACCAGACTTGCTCTTCTTAGAAGAACACTTCGTGACCTTTTCCTAATTTTTCCCAGGTCCATTGCTTTCATGGACCGGCTCTCAGCTCTATGTCTCCTTAAGAAACAATCTGGAGCTCATTCCTTCAAATGTTCCATGGACATTTTCCCATCCTCTGAACAACAACAACCGCCACGACAACAAACCGCAATGACTTCCGAGCCCTGTGACATTTTCATGCTTTCTCTACCCAGACTACCCCTGCTTCTCCACCAAACTTCGCCACTGTCATGTGGCTTGACCCAGGTTTCGCCTCTGATGCCACGGTCTGTTGTTTTCTCTCCGTAAACCTTTTCTGTCCTATATTTCAACATTGCAGGTCTATGCGGAGAAATGGGAAGTAAGTCCGATTTATTTCCCATATAAGTGACTCTGTCTTTCTGCTTGGCTGCTCCAGAGAGGCTCCTGGGGCCCCACACGTCCCTGGTATTATTTGGCCGTATCTTGGTGTTAGCGATGCTAGGCCATTTTCTCTTGGTTACACAGTGTCCTTTCAATATGCAGATTCAAGTCTCCTTTTATCTTTTTTCTTACTAAAAAAATTAAATTCTTTTATCTTCTTTTACTTACGGCCTCTCTGTGTAATTACGAATTTCCACCTGCCTCCTCTGTTCGCCTAAACCAAACCAGGTCTAGGGCGGCTGCCAGCCTTGTTGCAGCCCCTCCCTGGTTGTGAGACCAGTGTTTTCCCCTCTTCTCCAGAGGCTCTCCCCCCTGCAGTAGAGCTCTGCCTCCCCAGGGCGGCTTCCTGATTCCTACCACTTTGTGGCCTTCACATGCGTTTTGGAGGTTAGCACTTTAACTGTCCCTGAGTGTCACCAACAAAATGAGCAGAAATAGTTTAGTTTTCCCTCTCTCCTTGGTTGTTCTAGGATGGTTTTTGTGGAGAGGGAAAATGCTGCTTTTACACCTTTTGGTTCACAGAAGCTCCCTCAGAGAATTTTTGTTGTTCCAGTCACTTTCTGTGCTCCTTCCTGGTAGTCGTGTTAAGGTGGCCATGTGAAGAATGTATTTTGCCTCAATTAAAAAATATATATATATATTGTCTTTGTAAATTTCTTTTTAGTTTTCACTAATTTATTTATTTAAAATATTTGTTTGTCAGAGAGAAAGAGAGCGGACACAAGCAGGGGGAGCGGCAGGCAGAGGGTGAAGCAGGCTCCCCGCTGAGCGGGGAATCCGACATGGGACTCCATCCCAGGACCCTGGGACCTGACCTGAGCCGAAGGCAGACACTTAACCGACTGAGCCACCCAGGGGTCCCTAGTTTCCACTTATTTTAAAGATTGCCCACTAGGGGATAACCCACCTATGGTCAGGACATCTGGAGAAATGAATAAGGACCAGTTAGAGCAGGCAAGATAGAGGCATCTACCTCAGCGTTTCATATCATCACAGACTAGGTTGGTTTAGTAGATAGAGGAGAGCAGGAATTTGCATATTGGTTTCACTGAACAGCAAGAAAAAAATCATTGTGAAATTGAAAAATCTGTTTGACACTTACTCCTAATAACAAAATATATGCAGATATATTTTTTTTCATGTAACTAAAATGTAACTACTTTTGAGATGTAACTACTTACCATCTGAGAATAAGTTTGGAAAAATGGAGTCAGTATCATGAAGCTTTGATCATGTGAGGAAAAAAACATGCAGTACATCAGGTGTTAGAAAATTGTATTGGAAAAGAATTGCTTCATATGCTTTTCATATTTGTGGTACATAACATTCTGGGATCTTTATTTTTAAATTATTTATGCAGTAAGTACTACATATAATTTTTATAGTAAATTGATTGCATGTTGAATTATTCTGTTTTATTTGTTTTCCTCAAATTTGAGAAAAAAATTATTTGTGAACTGCGGGATTTACTCCTCTGCCTTAGTAAAAGTTGTAAGTGGGGTAGGCTTTCACTAGTACTGAGGGTCAGTGGTCATGTCCAGACATTAGTGGAGTCAGTAGCTTTCCTAGGCTTGCTTAACAAAGGTATCATGGATGTAGTCTTTGGATTTTTCTATGTTATAGCTTATCTCTTTCATCAAATTTTAAATTTCTAGAGGCAAGAACCGTATTATATTTGCTTATCTTTTGCTTCTGCACTTCCATCTACCTCAAAATACCAAATACAGCCGTGTGCACATATAAAATGTATTAGCCAGAGGTCTTTAAATTGCAAGAAGCTGAAAGCCAACTCAAGTTGGCTTAAGCAAAAAAGGGAATTTCTTGGATCAAATATTTGTGAATTACTGGCATTAAGTTTGGCCTCAGACATAACCTAATCCAGGTGCTTAAACTAGATTCAGACATACCAAATCTGTCCCTGGGCCTTTTTGAGTTTGCTTCTTTTTTTTAAATTTGTTGAACAATTGCTAAGTGAAGAGAACTCACTGAATTATTCAACAATCGCTAAGCAATTCTTCCTCAGTTTACTTCATCGAGTAGGCTTACATTCTACCAGCTTAGCAAACCTAAAGGAAAGAGAGTGCCTCTTATTTAATAGTGCCTCGAAGGTCTTAGGACTAACACTTGTCAAACTCTCTTTGGTTGCACACCAATTCTTAAACCTACCACACTGACCATTGGGATATAGTGTGGGTTGGCCAACCCGAGTCAAAGCCTACACCCAAAATATCAAAGTGTGTGTGTATGTGTTTGTGTACCTGTGTCTATGTGTGTAAGGGCTGCTTTACCCCCACCTGAGCTGTTTGGCTTAAGTGTAGTAGAATTGTGGTTTCTTAGAAGCCTGTTTGGTGGTTCTTACTAAAGAGAGAATGCTGGGCAGATAAAAGCATATAACTACGATTGCCTCTTTTACATAGATGTGTGTATCTGTGTGTGTATGCACACACATGTGTATACATGCATATTATGTATATTTGGGGAGGAGGAGGAGGAGAGTATTATTATTATTTAAAAGACTTTATTGAGAGGGAGAGAGAGGGTGCACTTAAATTGAGATGCTGCTTTGTTAACTTTTTGCTGCAAACAGACATGAGGACCTATAAAGAAGGCAACCACTGACATTCATTCATATATCAGAGGGCTGCATACAGCATACAGTGTCCAATCGATTACCCAGGAAAATGGGATGCAAGTGCTTTTTATTAAACTTTAGACACGTAACCCACTTAAAAGTGTTTTATCATCATTTATCAGTAATATCTATAGTCTGCTTTTCTGTTCCCTTAAGTGATTTGCTTTATTTCTTGTGTATAGAGCTTATGCTGCATTGGACAGTTCTCAGTAAGTTACTTTTGTGAAAGTAAAATATGTTTGTGAAAGCAAAATGAATGTATTTCCCTGGGACTTCATGAGATAAGGTTTGGGAGTATATCACAAATGCCATCATTTCTGTAGGGAAGCCTTTTATCTATAATGGCATGATGATGGCTTATTGTGAGTGTCCCAAATGTTACATCCACCAAGAAAAAAAAAAATCTAATGCCACATAGACTAGGCTTACACGACCTGTCTTGGAGTACTGACTAAATGACTCTGTCACAGTTGCATTGAGTACTCAGGTCACCTTAAAAATGGTTCCGTCGGTGGTTGCTCCATGTCAAGGATAATTTAGAGGAATGGATATTTCTGTATCACACTCTAAGCTCATGAAAATAAGTATTTATTTCAGGCTGGGACCTTTTTAAGGGGAAGCAAATCTCTATCTCGCTGTGAGGTTAACTCGCTACAGTCAGGGGGTCTTTATGAATTGTATCTCCTCATATAGACTACATAATGCTCATGGCCCTAGGATAAAAAAAAGTCATGAGCAAGTATATTCTCATCATTATGATTCAAGCTATAGTCTTTATTTATTTTTTAAAAAAGATTTTATTTATTTGAGAGTGGGAGAGAGAGAGCACGAGACTGGGGAGGGTCAGAGGGAGAAGCAGACTCCCGGCTGAGCAGGGAGCCCAGTGCGGGTCTACATCCTGGGACTCTGGGATCGTGACCTGAGCCGAAGGCAGACGCTTAACTGAATGAGCCACCCAGGCACCCCTAGGAATAGTCTTCAAACACATAAAAATTTGTTAATAATATGTAAGAATAGGAAATTTAAGCATTCAAGTTATAAGGGAAAATATATTGGAAACTTTTGAAAATATATAGTGATTTTGCTAACAAGTAATTCTAAAAAATATACCTTTAAACATTATATTGACTGTATAGAAAAACTTTAAACGGCTTCCAAGTAAACTTTGTTTCGTCTATCACATATCTTTAGGTATGTATGTATTGGTATTAAAATGACTATATAATCATCATATATGAAAGATAAACACGGCTTAGTGAGAAACTAATATTCTTTAATCTGAGTTACCAGTATATTCAATTTTTCTTTTTTTTTTTAAGATTTTATTTTTATTATTTATTTGGCAGAGAGAGACACAGCTAGTGACACAATGAGAGAGGGCACACAAGCAGGGGGAGTGGCAGAGGGAGAAGCTGGTTCCCTGCTGAGCAGGGAGCCCGATGCAGGGCTTGATCCTAGGATCCTGGGATCATGACCTGAGCCGAAGGCAGATGCTTAACAACTGAGCCACCCAGGCGCCCCTCAATTTTTCTAATAGGATACTTTTAGAAGTATTTTTTAAAGGATATCTTTCTAAGTAGTGGTAGTAAAGCTGATTCATAGCTGGTTTTTTTTAAGAGAAAATATTATGGTTTTTCGATGTTCCTGGGGTTATAAAACTGTTTTCAGTAAAGTATATATGTATGTCCCCAAATAAATTGATAGTTAAAAATCCTGATATTTACTCTCACCACAATGCCATGCAGAATGCCTTTAGCTACTTTAGGAATTTCATGAAGATTCTCTAGATTCTACATTATGACATTTCCAGTTTAGTGGGAGCTGATAGTATCACGTAGGAGTAAATAAGATCACATATATAAAGGTTTATCTTTGTTGTTCTGTTGATGGATTCACATTCACAGATTTGGTGTGAAGCCTAGAATGTCTTTCTGGTGTTCCGAGAACTTCCTAGCCCTGCCCAGCATCAGCTAGCTATCTCGTTCCCCTTAAGTGGTGCATAGTCCTGCTCCAGGGGCCTCCTGGACCACGGGAGCCAGCTGACAAGGAGAATTCCTGTGAAACACACAGTCGGAGCTTGGTGGACTCTGCATGCACTTGCTGCGCGTGGAAGCCTTCACCCCTGATGTGCTCTGGTCTCTGGATCACGTGCAGAGTCAGAGAAGTCCCAGCACTAAGTCTGAGTCCCATAGGGTCCTAACCATTGAAGCCAGACATCCATGTGCTGTGTGGAACTGTCCTCCAAAGTGTATTCGTAAATACAAATATCTTTACAGGTAATAGAGATACTGAGCAAACTTTCCCCAGAATTCTGTTTTGAGTCTAAAATACATAGAGAAGTATTGCAAGGACCTCTGTGACCTCAGTGTACCATTAGGCATCAGGCCAAGCTAAAGACTTAGAAGTCGTGGCTGTATCCACCCTATCACATGACGGTAAATGTTGGGCTTGACATACCCATGCACTTTACTGCTTCGGTGGTTTGCCTCGTTCACCTGTGCATGTGGGACACACTGTAGGTCTCCAAGTAGCAGCACGTGATCTTGCTGGAACGATACCTTGCATGTCCTGGACTGGACTTGAGTGAGAGAAAGATTAATTTAAGACATGCAATCAGCTGTAATGCAGTCGTGATACAGAGATGGGCGGTCACCCCAGATGAACAAAAATGGCGTGAGACGAAGAACCCCAGACTAAGGCTCTGTGCAGTCTTGTTGGGGACTGGACTGTGCGGTGCCCTGGCCCGAGCCACGTGACTGTGAACCCCCGCAGTAACCAGCTGCAGACGGCTGTGGCGTATAAAAATGCAAACAGNAAATAGTGAGCACATGAAAGCGTATTTGGTAAAAGCGGGGCATATGACTTTCTTCTACTGGATCAGCAATGAAAAGATCATACAACAAAGAAATTTGTGTACTAATCAATAGCATCCAAAATAAAAAAAAATCATAAAATGACAGCATTAAGAAAAGTGAAAGATGTTACACACATAGAATGCTATTGTGAAGATATACAGACCACCTAAACTCCATAATCCTAGCTAAGTGTGCTATTTAAATTCTAGAGCTGTCAATATTTATTCACAGGAAAAATGTAATGTATTGGCCATTTAGAAGCAGTAATCCTAGGTTAGCATGAACCTAAGATTTTTTACAAATACAGAAAAAAGTATGAATGTTGGGGTCCCTGGGTGGGTCAGTTGGTTAAGCGTCTGTCTTTGTCTCAGGTCATGATATTGGGGTCCTGGGATCGAGTCCTACATCGGGCTCCCTGCTCCCTGGGGAGCCTGCTTCTCCCTCTCCCTCGGCCCCTCCCCCTGCTTGTGCACACCCTCTCTCTCTTTCTCTCAAATAAATAAAGTCTCAAAAAAGAAAATGTGAACCTTGCTGCATTCCATACTTCCAGGCACCGTGTCAGGAAGACTACGTGAAGGGAGCCTGGACACGGTACTGAGTGGTGGCCTGGCTGTCAATTACACACAGTAAGAAAATGAACTTCTGTAATAAGCTCATACTGCACATTTCACAGTCCACCCGAAATAACTATTTAACTGTTTTTAGTTCTACATCTCTGCTCACTAAAACAATTTTTACATGCATTCACAGGGAAGTTTTACTGGAATATCTGTGGAATTCTAACATTTAAAAAGGGAATTAATAAATCCAATATTTAGAAGTAGAAGGAGATGCCTATGGTGTTTATTAAATATTGGTTTTATATTGAAAATAATCTCTGCTTTTTTATTTCTTCTTCCTCAAAAGCGTATTTGTTATTTAACTTCTCTTTTCATAGAATTGTATAGTCTCTACAGTTTTGTACTATCTCTACCATAGAAACAGCATTAGAGTTTACTCAAGAATTTCTTTTTCATAAATAAATAAAACTAATCCGATGGTTAATATACCCTAGCAGTTTAATCGTGCATTTGGCATCTCCATCAAAAAAAGTTCAGGACATTTGGAAGAACAAATACAAATGAGGTTTTTAAGAAATTTAGGCATGAGCATATTTTTGCTGTTTTTCACTATTTGAAATGATAGATTTCGTTTTTTAAATGCAATTGCAATTTTAAAAGCCAAGAGAGTAATCATTAAGATTTTGGAGTCAGAATGAGATTCTTTCCAACATGTTATGTAAGATCTCATGAGATTAAAGAAGTTTCCGGCATTTATGGGAAACGTGCATTTGTGAGATTATCCTGCCCTTGAGTTAACCAAACGTTACTGGGTTAATGAAAGATTGCTCTTCCAAAGCATTTGTAGAGCTCAAACACAAAGCTCAGAAAAGCAGGCGAGTATAGTCTTATCTTGGTCCTGCATTGAACAAGAACTCCATATAACAAAATGGTCCTAAAAAAAATAAACAGAAAGGAAAAAGGTTGCCTTGACCCTGTGACTACATAACACTGCCATTTTATTTTCAGAGTAAGTAAGTCAACACAACAGTATTTCTTTGAAGCCTTTGGTTTTCTTTCAACCGGTAAAGGTTCCATTCAGTGGGTTCCTGGCTTCTGTCCACTGTGTGGACTCAGCAGTAATCTGTAGGTCATCTCCCTTTCAACTCGAGGGCCTGGGAACATTTCCTTCCTGAAACTGGCCCACGACAGGACCTCTGTGGACAGGAACCCCCCATGGAAGAGCATCATTGCCCTAACAGCTTGAGTCCACGGGATGTGGTTCCATTTGATTCTCTCAGCAGAACTTTGGCAACATGCGTCAGTAAAAGACATGACAGTAGCTCTGTGCCCACTGTCGCCGGTAACACTGCCTCTTTCAGTTGTTATGAGCAGGACGTGGCAGCTGATGTGGCTTTCTGTGGTACGTGAGAAGCGATCTCATGAGACTAGGGGATAAAAGACAAAAAGAAGGTCCAATTCCAGTTCAGAGCAGCCCTGTAATAAAGTTGTATGTGGGACTGTTACCCTATCATGAAGAACTATGTAGGAAGTTCAGAAAATGAAGTTTGGGTTTGCATTGAGTAGCAGGAAAAGCTTTGGAATCACATAGGCCAGTGTTACTACACTTAGCAGCATGATGATGAATAAGCCACCTTTTCTGAGGTTCTGTTTCCTAATATGTGAATTGTGAGTAATAATATCCAGTTTATGCAGTCCGGAGGAAGTTGCTTTGCTTTGGAGTTACTTTTGGACCTAGAGTCCAGGCTTCTAGTTTCAGACTCAGAGCAGCTGCCCCTAACCTTTCTGCATGCCAGGTGGGGAATGTCCTACATTTACCATCATTTTCTCATTGGGTGGTGGTGGCNGAGGGAGGGGACTCCCTCTGGCCTCTTTCATTAGCACAGAGATGTTGCTGGGGATCCCTAATTGCCATCTGCAATAAAAATTGAACATGGCCACTGGAACTTTCCTTATATGGTGTGTCTTGAGAACCTGGACACAGGGGTTGGAGAGCAGGAAATCTGGCAGATTGGGGTGCCTTGTCCAGGGGCCCACGCCTACCCCTGAGCTCCTGGCACTGCCCTCTCCTTTGCGCTCACCGCACCGAAACCTCGCTCCTCGCCGCCGTATTTCCCTGGGGCAGCTCAGAGCATATGTTCATTCGCGAATTGAATTGACCCGAGTACCCTGTAAAACAGTCACTGTTGACTACATGGGTTTTCCTGAATTCTCTGCTGTACAGAGAATATCATATAAAAAGAAGATTCTTGTGTTCTGACTCCGTCTCCCCCACTGGACTCAAGGCTTTAGAGGGGCTTGTTTGTCACACCCACTGCTGTGCTCAGCATTCAGAGAAAGTCTGGTGAGGGACTGGCCTGCACTTAGAACTTTTGGAGGAATGAATTAATGCAGCTACTAAGGCAGGGGCCAGTCTTGATGAACTTTTCCTCTGATGTGGGCTTACACCTGACTCATTCTTCTGTGCTATTCCTGGCAATCAAATTAAGATGTAGCATTCTAAAGATACTTAGAACACATTTCTGATGCCATGCTTGTAGAGCTTTGATGATGAAACGTACTATTGATTTCACTTTTAAGTCCTCACTTCGTGCCTTGGGCTTCGTGGTAGACACTTCGGCTCATAAGCTTAGAGACTATTTGAAGACACAAAATCTTTGTGTGTGTGTGTGTGTGTGTGTGTGTGGGAGAGAGAGAGAGAGAGAGAGAGAGAGAGAGAGAGAGAGGAGAGAGACAGATGGTGGGAGGTTATAGGAACATTTGATCATTAATTTCATTTTCTTCTTACCTCTATCAATTCCTCTTTGTGAATCACAGTAACATGTATACTGGCTTCCTCACAATAAAGTTAAGAGGATGTGTGTTTATAAACAGCGCTCCAGAAAAATCACTAAGGAAAAAAAAACTAAGTTTGATTTAGAACAATAACCTTTAGCATAAAAAATTATCACAAACTTCCAATAAATAGTGGGTTGGGAAAATACACACATAATAAAGTTTTTTGTTTACTTTTTGTAGTCCCGAATTCCTGGATTTTCAATTCTTATTTTTCTTTGTGTACTTAAAAAATGTTTTTTATTTCATTCATACCATCCTTTTGAAACTTTTTTTGTGCATATTTTATAATGTGTGCACCAGTATTGCAATATACCTGTGTGTAACTTACCAATAAATAAACAACCTGAATGGGGTGCTTGCTCAAAAGGACATTTTTAAAAACTTTATCTAAGTTCATTTATCTTTAAATAAAATTCCTATACCCAGTGTGGGGCTTGAACTCATGACCCTGAGATCAAGAGTCCTATGCTCTCCCGACTGAGCCAGCCAGGCCCCCCTGCAGTTTTTATTTAAATTCCAGAGTAGTTAACATGCAGTGTAGTATTAGTTTCAGGTGTACAGTATAGTGATTCGACACTTCCATGCAAGACCCAGTGCTCATCACAAGTGCTGTCCGTCCCCACCCCGTTTCCTCCATCCCTCCACCCACCTCCCCTCTGGTGACCCTCAGTTTGTTCTCTGTAGTGAAGAGCTTCTTTCTTGGTTTGCCTCTCTTTCTCTCTCTTCCCCTGACTCCTTTCTCATTTGCTTTGTTTCTTAAATTCCTCAATATGAATGAAATCATGGTATTTCTCTTTCTCTGACTGATTTATTTCACTTAGCATAATACTCTTTAGCTTCATCCATGTCCTTGCAAATGGCAAGATTTCATTCTTTTCTATGGCTGAATAATAGTCCATCATACACACACACACACACACACACACACACACACACACACACACACACACACACCCTACTTGTCCATTCATTAATTGATGGACATGTGGGCTGTTTCCATCTGTTGTAGATAATCCTGCTTTAAACATAGGGGTGCATGTATTCCTTTTAATTAGTGTTTTTGTATTCTTGAGTAAATACATAGTAGCACAGTTGCTGGATCATAGAGTAATTCTATTTTTAACTTTTCGAGGAGCCTACATACTCTTTTCCACAGTGGCCGCACCAGTATGCATTCCCCCCAACAGTGCAACACAGTTCCCCTTTCTCTATATCCTCACCAACACCTGTTGTTTCTTGTGTTGTTGATTTTAGCCATTTGATAGCTGTGAAGTGACATCTCATTGTGGTTTTAATTTGCATTTTTCTGATGATGAGTGATGTTGAGCATTTTTTCATGTGTCTGATGGCCATCTGGATGTCTTCTTTGGAAAAAGGTCTGTTCATATCTTCTGCCCATTTTTAAATTGGATTATTTAGTTTTTAGGTGTTTAGTTTTATAGGTTCTTTATATATTTCGGATTCTAACCTTAAATCAGGTAGGTCATTTGCAAATATCTTCTCCCATTTTGTAGGTTGTGTTTCGGATTGTTGATTGTTCCCTTTGCTGAGCTGATGCTTTTTATTTTTATGAAGTCCCAATAATTTGTTTTTGTGTTTTTTCTCTGGCCTCTGGAGACATATCTAGAAAAACATTGCTATGGACGAATCTCTTTTATGGTTAAAGGTCTCACATTTAGGAATTTAACCCATTTGAGTTTATTTTTGCATATGGTATAAGAAAATGGTCCAGTTTGATGCTTTTGCATGTAGCTGTCCAGTTTATCCAAAACCATTTGTTAAAGAGGCTGTCTTCAAATGGACATTTTCATAATATTCCTGATCACAAACACAGGGTAAAAGGCACATTTATCACTTAGAAAAGACATGACTTTTGCCCTGCAGAAATAATTGAATATAATATTATCATACTTACATATTCTTTAGTCATTTGATGATAATTTTATCCAGTATGTGTCTGCTAAATAGCAAAGCAGTATCTCACAAAAAAGGTTTAGTTTGAATTTAGAACTCTAAAATCATACCTTAGACTTTGACTAGAATCTCGGTGTAATCTGTATCTGTCTTCTTTTTTTAAAGATTTTATTTATTTATTTGCGAGAGAGAGAGAGAGGGAGAGAGAGAGTGGGGGGAAGGAGTACGGGGAGTGGGATAAGCGGACTCTGCGCTGAACACAGAGCCCGACGTGGAGCTTGACCCCATGACCCTGAGATCATGATCTGAACCCAAATCAAGAGTGGGACACTCAACAGACCGACCCACCCAGGTGCTCCTCTGGCAGTTGGGACAATCCCGTGGGTTCCAGGATAACAGGAGAAGCACCGAGGACGTTTAGTGCACCTAAGATGTGAAAGGGAACTGCCAGAAGAAGGGACTGAGACCGAGAACACGCTTCTCAAAAAGCAGTAGTGGAGTTTCTGGCATTTTTGTTTTGTGGCAAGAACACAGGCCGCAAGATAATAGGTGAAAATATTTAATTCATGTAACATTTATTTGCAGATTAAAAAAAAAAACCACTCGTGGAGGTTTTTTTGTTTGTTTGTTTTGTTTTGTTTTTGTTCCTTTACTAGAGTTTAATTTATTTAAGTCAGGCAAATATTTAATGCTTGAGAGTCACCAGGAAATAGTTATCAAATATTTATGTGTATACTGCATCTTCGTGGGACACATTTTAAAATCGAGATTTAGTCAGGAGATTAAAGTAGCATTTTACTACTTTATGGTTAAAGGTCTCATGTTTAGGAATTTAGCCCATTTGAGTTTATTTTTGCCTATGGTCTATGGACGCCTGAAGGCATCTGCCTTCAGCTCAGGTCATGATCCTAGGTGTCTGGGATGGAGCCCTACATCAGGCTCCCTGCTCAGCGGGGAGCCTGCTTCTCCCTCTCCCTCTGCTGCTCCTCCTGCTCATTTCTCTCTCTCTCTGTAAAATACATAAGTAAAATCTTTAAAAAAATAAAGTAGTAATTTATAGACATTGTTTTCCCCAGTGTTTTATGGAACACGTTATTCTCAATAACACAGGGAACTATTTCTTTTTTACTTATCTTTATATAAAATTTTAAGATACTTTTTGAGAAACTTTTGAACCTCGAACTTATTTTTTAGTAAGAAAAATTGAGTAAAATTCAAGTTTGTATTTCTTTTTTTTTTTTTAAAGATTTTATTTATTTATTTGACACAGAGAGAGAGATTACAAGTAGGCAGAGAGGCAGGCAGAGAGACAGGGAGAGAAGGAAGCA